>JAVIWB010004274.1:0-553068 GCA_031893035.1 Dermolepida albohirtum | reverse complement strand
ACACACGTATCCCAACTGTTGCTATTTTAAAAGCGAATCCAGAAAAAGACCTGTTATATTTTAACCTTCATTTCTATTAAACAAAGTCTTACACTTCGACTTCTTCTACTGAAGCCAATTGTTTATGCATGTGGGAGGTTTTTTTTGTACAAATACACACA
Organism: Dermolepida albohirtum; assembly: GCA_031893035.1. Classification (NCBI taxonomy): domain Eukaryota; kingdom Metazoa; phylum Arthropoda; class Insecta; order Coleoptera; family Scarabaeidae; genus Dermolepida; species Dermolepida albohirtum. Next base: position 552,907 of record JAVIWB010004274.1, on the reverse strand, counting down.
TACAAGTACGTGTATATATATATATACGCATACACTACGGGCCATAAATGAGGAATCACTATAGGCAAAATACAAAAAAAATGGTACACTTTTGGTAAAACAATATATATACGAATAAAAATGTAATTACTATAAAAATAAACTACATGTCCTTGAAAAACAAAATAATATCATTAGTTCTATGAAGAAAAATTGGCACTTTTTATTTTAAGGGACAAAATATCCACTTTTACAAGGGTGGTCCCAGAAGTATCCAACCCAACAAAGAAAAAACAAAAATTTTGAAAAGAAATATATTTATTTTTCAACATAATCTCCTTTCAGCTCTATACACTTTTCTCAGCGATGTTCCATAAGTTAGATACCCTTTTTATAATAAGAGCTCCTCAAAATAGCCATTAACTGTCGACATCACTTCTTCATCGTTGGAAAATCTTTGACCACTGAGCCATTTTTTCAAGTTTGGAAACAGAAAATAATCCCAGGAGGCTAAATCTGGCGAATAGTGTGCATGAGGTAGCAATTCAAACTTCAATTCATTCATTTTAGCAATTGCAATAACGGACTTGTGAGCTGGTGCATTGTCTTGATGAAACAACACTATCTTCTTAGCCAAATGCGGCCCTTTTTACTTAATTTCTTCGCTCAAATGTTACAATAATTTCACATAATACTCACCGTTGATAGTTTTTCCTTTTTCAAGATAGTCAATGAAACTTATTCCACGCGCATCCCAAAAAACCGATGCCATGACCTTGCCTGCAGATGAAACGGTCTTCGTCTTCTTTGGAACCGGTTCTCCCTTTTGAGTCCATTGTTTTGATTGTTCCTTTGTCTCGCGTGTGAAATGATGGACCCATGTTTCATCTATGGTTATAAAACGGCGCAAAACTTGTGCTTTGTTGCTGTGCAACTTCGCTAAACATTGAATTGAAACATCCTCGCGACACTGTTTTTGCTCGAGTGTGAGCAAACGTGGCACCCATCTTGCACACAGCATTCTCATGTCCAAATTTTCAGATATTATGCGATGTACTGCACTTCTTGAAATGCCTACTATGTCTGCTAGCTCACACACTTTCAGTCGACAATCATCCAGTACCGCTTTGCGGATTTTCTTCACCATTTCTGGTGTCGTCACCTCGTTTGGTCGACCACTGCGATACTCATCTTGACAGCTCGCACGGCCTCATTTAAACTCTGCTATCCAATATTTCACTGTTATAAACGAAGGAACAGACTCACCCGGAGTAGAATCCTGTTCATCTTTTATATCGGTTGGGCTGAGGCCTTTCAAATAAAAGTATTGTATCACGTAAGGATGACCAATTTTCTCCATTTTTACAAATTCACTGAAAACGTTCACTATTGATGGCTGCCAAACAAATACTAAACAACGTTGCGTCTTCAAAGTTAAAACATATACTTTATAGGTTGTGTACTTTCTAATGCAGTGTTATTTTTCAAACAACTACCGCCATCTCTAGGTCAGGCCGGGTTCTTATGAGCCCACCCTCGTATTCTTCATAATCGTTTGAAGTCTTTGTGTGTATGGCGATTACATACATACGTACCTATACCATTATAATTATTAGCCAATTGGATGAGTAAAAAATATCTCCACAATTTCATTATTTAACAGAGAGAAATATTAGCTATAGCTCTCGGAAATGTCTAATCGAACATGTGAACATTAAATTATGCCACGTTTTGAAACGAAAAAAAAATATATCGCACACGTAATACATCGAACGGTTTCTAGAATTGACACCCCGCAGCTCTTGATTTCTAGAAATTTTATTGTTTGATTCGAGTGTGTTAGTAACTAATACAAAATTTATATATTAATGACAAGGTCAACGTGACTTTAATCGAGGGAACGCACGTGTCCACGACCGAACAATATTTTCGAACGAACTCCCATCCAACAATGCGACAGCGTTTCAACGAATGTTTCAAAGAGGGAAAGGCGGTGAATAAAAGCACAATTAAACATGCTATTGATTGGTTTCACACTTCAGAGAGTGTGACTGACTCAAACGCTCCGCTGTTACACCTGATAACGTGCACGGGTTACGTGATCTCGTTACGCGGAATCTTGAAACATGGATTTGAAAATTTGCATTGGGTACGAGAGTGATCCATTAACAACTTTCAAAGTTAGAGCTGTTTCTGTATTGATTTTCAGTGCGTTGGTGTATACGATTTTGTGTTTCGTTGGCAGATTTTGTTCAAAGAGTATTAGATAGCAACTGTTTCACCGATTGAATTTATGCACAAGTTTCAACTCACATAAATATGCACGCTTCAGTGGCGGCTCGTGAGTATTTGACATGGTGAGGCAGATAGAATAATAAATATTCAAAATTGTTTACAATTGATTAATAAACTCTATATACCTACTACATATAAAAACAGTTTATATATATTTATATATATATATATATATATATATATATATATATATATAGTATATATAGGGCTTCCAGTACAAACAGGGCTGCCAGACGTGAACTTAGCCCTATATCGCGCCCCATTCGATTTTTAAGGGAAAACGAAGCTTCAAAGCAAACCCTTGTGAAACGAAAATAAATATTCTAAAAAATCAAACAAATTCTAAAAACATTAATCAAAAATAAGAACTCAATCTTCTAGGATTTAAAAATAAAAAATAAATACATTCCTATTATAATATAAAATTTAATAATATAACAAATATATACATATATATGTATATATATAAATCAACAACAATCCAATAACAAAATTTCAAAATTACATGCAAAATGAAAATATTTTAAAATACAGAGAATTTCCTTTATTGGCATTGCACGTAGAATTACATTTAATAGATTTTACTTCTTGTATAGCAAAGGTATCCTCCGGTTTTTTGTGTTAGCAAAATAATCAATTACATCATTATAAAATCGTTCATCCCTCGTCATCGTTTTAACCAATTCCTTTTCGATTGCAATTAGTGCACAGTTACTAAGTCTTTGTTGTCCAATTGTATTTCTAACATACGATTTTATACGTTTCAATGTGGAAAAACTTCGCTCAACGGACGCGGAAGTTACCGGTATGGTAACTACTATACTTAGCAATTTAAAAAGTTCTGGCATACAGATGGCTAACTTTTGTTCGTGCATAAATCTTAACATTTCACATGGTGTTTTAGAATTACCAAGGAGTTGCATGTCACTATAAATAACAGCTAATTCATTTTTTAATTGAATTTGATCAAAAAATTTATATTGTTCAAACAAATTATTTAAGAGCCTCTGAGGAAATGCCTTCGAATATTCTTCAAATTTACTTTCTGTTAATAAATCAAAAAAAGCAAGTTTTTCTAAATCAATAAATCTAATTTCAATTTGACTAATAAACGTATCTAGAATTTCGAAAAATAATTTTCTATAATTTTGTTTAGTATCTGGAACGTCATCAATTCTACGCCTTTTATGTGCAACAGATTCGTCAGACACCGAATTTTCGTATACAGTACTGAAATATGTATCACACTCCCGAAATTCTCTAAACTTATCAAGCAAAAAACGTAAACGATCTCTGGCATAAATAACATCAGTTAGTTTGTTTTGTAATATTGAAAATACAACGTCAGTTTGTCCAAATATTAACTTAAAAGTATCTAAAAGAAAATTAAAATCATTATCCAGAAGAAGATTTTTTAATCCAAAAGCTTCTCGTATAGATATGCTATCAAAGTCAGGACTTTCTGCAATGAAATCAAAAACTTCAATTAACTTATTTTTGTTCGCATGAATTGTAAAAACAGCCCTAGAAGTGAAATTCCAACGAGTAGATGCGTTTGATGGTATATGTTTTTGACAGATTAAATTTAACACATGAGTTCTCTTAGTGGATTTGGAAAAAAAAGATGAAAACCCTGACAAATTTGAAAAAAATATTCTTACAGACGTTATGGACTTACAAGATGTTCCTAACACTAAATTCAAGACATGTGCATGGCAGTGTGTAAATATTGCTTGAGGAGCTATTTCTTTAACTTTTGTTTGTAAACCGTTCACATGCCCAGCCATAACTGCCGCTCCGTCATACGTTTGAGCAATTAGTTTACTATTAAACTGAAATTTTTCAAAAATATTAGTTAACAATTTAAATAAATCATCAGAGGTGCGACCTGAACTTACATCAAAGAATCCTAGAAACCTTTCAACAATATTACCCTCGATCGTGTATCTTACAATAATAGACAATTGCGAATTACATGTTATATCTGTTGTTTCGTCTATTTGCCATGAAAAATATTCTGAATTAAAAATTTCACAATCTATTTTTTTCTTTACAATAAAATTAATTGATTCTATTAATTCGTTTTGAATTGTTTTCGATGTGCCAAAAAATACAGAGCTATCATCTAAGAATTTTTGTAAAATGGTATCATGTTTTGCCGTTAATAAAACAAGTTCTTTAAAATTTCCCCTGTTTGCAGAAGTATTTGTTTCATTATGTCCTCTGAAAGATAATTCCTGTGTACAAAGAAATATAGTAATATCAATTAAACGCTTTAATATATCTCGATTTTGGCTAACTTCTTTATTGTAATTCTCCATTTGATTGCGCCTCACATTATCTATCGCATCCGCGATATTGTATTTTCCGAACATATGTAATTTACAAGTAGCTAAAATGTGATGTTTGGATTTAGTATGTTTTTCTACTGATCGCGACAAGTTTTTAAGATCAAAATAACCCGTTTTACTCCAAATACTATCTGTATTTGTGGAAAAAATTATACATGCCCAACAAAATAATCTGTTTCTTTTTATACTACCACATAACCAATTACATTTGTTATACCACGAATTATTGAAATTTCTGTTAGACTTACCGTGTATTGTAAGACATTTTGATAAATCAGGGTTTGGTCTTGGAAGGTTTTTGACATATAATTGATCTTCTACCGATAGAACAACGAACGTATTTCTTATTAAAAAATCTACAATGTCTTGTGTATTTCTTACATTTTCTAAATCCATATTCACAATTTTTAAATCACTGAAAATATCACTAAACAAATATTAAAATATTTAATCTAACTTTGTTATTCCCCCAACTTTAACTGCTGTTATTTGCGATTCGGGCCGAGAATGTCAGCCTCGAGTATATTCGGTAGTTCGGCGATTGTGATTCGATGAGAGGCTCAGTTTAAATTGGCTTCAGACTGATATCTAAATAATATCCACTTGAAACAATAAAAATACTCCTGTTAAAACTTAAAACATATTATTTGCGTGGAGGAAATATTGAGAAACTGTACAAGAAGAATGTAAACCTTTAGACATCTTTATATCATTAAATAAATACTTAATTTATCCTATTAATAATGCTTTCTATATTATTAAAAAATTCAAAAATCTCACAATAAAGTTAGAAAAATCTATTAACTTTTTGAATATTTTTTCTTCTTTGTTATCTTAAATATGTAGCTAATACTTTACTGTAATTTCCATAGAAATTGAGAATTTTTTTGACTGCTGTAGTGCGTTATAAATTTTCAATGAGAGGCAATGAGTGGCCGGGCCTCAAATATTCGTGTTTAGTAGGGATATACATAGATCAAGCATGAAGTTGGTCGGGGCAAGTATACGCGCTCGTACATTCGCACGGAATTAAAATGAAATGATAAATTTGTACTTTGCTTGTAATGCCGGTTTATTTAAAACTATTTTCTTATTGTTTATAAGATAAATTCTGAATAAAAGATGATAATTAATTTATAAAGAATTTTAAAAGTATACATATTATTCTTGTTATAATTCCAAGATTTAGATGGTGAGGCACTGCCTCACCTGCCTCACCTGACCAGCCGCCACTGGCACGCTTTCCTTATGCAATTGTTTGAAGGTACTCCAACTTTAAACTTTGAAAAAAAAAAAACTGTGTATAGAAGTCTTATGTGCAATTTTCAAGTATCAAAGTAGAGTTTACCAAAGACACGGTCACGGAATTTTGAAAAAAGCAAATGCAAAATTTCATATTTATATCGAAAGAGGAAAAATTTAAGTTCCCTGAAAGTAAAGTAATACTTAACAACGAAGTTTTCATAAGTATGCTATCAGATAAATTTATAAGTACTTGGAGTTTGAAGAAACTACAAAATCAACCATTCATATGAAAAGTAACAAATTAGCAAATACGAACAAAAGCTAACATTTATATTGAAGTTAAAGCTTAACTCAAGATATATTTAAAGCAATTAATATATACGTAGTACCAGTTCCCACGTACTTTTTCGGCTTATTTAAGAAATCCAACACCAAAAGTGTAGAAGATTAAATTCCAAACACACAACAACAGAAAGACAAATGGTTCAGAAAAATACTACACGGACCTCATTCCAATATGTAAGACAAACATAGACGAAAATTTATCATACCAGTAGTTAAAAATGGGACAATTGCTTCGAGAAACACAATACTTTATTTTAGTATTAGGTGCGCAACTAAGTTCTCGCTGTTTTTTTGATGAAAATACAACTTTATTGTGAAAAAATGTTTACAAATGAATCATTCAAAATATTGCCCATCGTTAGCGACAACTTTTTCCCATCTTTCTGGCAGAGCTCGAATACCGTCACGGTAGAAGTGTTCGTCTTTTGAGGCTATCCACGAATCAAGCCATTTTGAGATGTCTTCATATGAGCGGAACTGCTGATTAGCCAGACCATTTGCCATCGAACGGAACAAGTAATAATCGGACGGCGCAATATCTGGGGAATATGGAGGGTGGGGTAGGACCTCCCATTTGAGCGTTTCTAAGTAGGTTTTAACGGGTTTGGCAACGTGAGGCTGAGCGTTGTCATGCTGTAGAATCACTTTTTCCTGCCTCTGCTCGTATCGTGGCCGCTTTTCGCGCAGTGCTCGGCTCAATCGTATCAATTGAGTTCGATACCGTTCCCCAGTGATGGTTTCGTTCGGTTTCAACAGCTCATAATAAATAACACCGCTCTGGTCCCACCAAATACACAGCAAAACCTTCGCAGCGTGAATATTCGGGCGAACCGACGACGTAGAAGCATGACCGGGCAGTTCCCATGATTTTGTTCTCTTTAATTTGCTGTAATGAATCCATTTTTAATCACCCGTAACGATACGATGAAGAAAACCCTTCCTTTTTTGCCGCTGGAGCAGTTGTTCACAGGCGAAAAAACGACGTTCAACGTCTCTTGGCTTCAAATCATAAGGAACCCAAGTTCCTTGTTTTTGAATCATTCCCAACGCATGCAATCGCTGGGAAACGGCTGAGCGGGTAACTCCTAATGCTGAAGCAAGCTCTTTTTGCGTTGTGGCACGGATCCTCATCGAGCAATGCCTCCAATTCAGCGTCTTCGAAGGTTTTTGTTCTTCCTTCACGCGAACGGTCGTCAACATCGAAATCACCGTCTTTGAAGCGACGGAACCAATCATGGCACGTTGTTTCACTTAGAGCAGCATCTCCGTAAACTTTTTGGAATTCTCGATGCGCTTCAGCCGCCGTTTCCTTCGAATGAAAGAAGAAAAGTAACACTTCCCGCAAATGACGATTACCTGGCACAAAATCAGACATTTTCACACAACCAAAAGTATATGACGCAAAAACAAAATCACTAATGTGTCAAAGCGGTTTGTTTACCATATGTCTAAGCCTGGTTCATCACGTTTTGGTTATGTCAGAATCGACCAGCACTTACTACTGGAGCTATCTCTTGAAAAACAGCGAGAACTTAGTTGCGCACTTAATAATATAAAACGATGAACCACGTCACAATTAAGTACAGAAAATACATAGTTAAAAAACCTTTAGAAAATGAAATTGCAGACAATGTCATCAATACAAAAAAAAGTAAGAAACTACAAAATATATAATAAGAGTGTGTAAACTTTAGTTGGTAAAAATTATACAGAGGCAGCAAAAATTGTACACCAAACTAACATGGTATATTCAAAAAAATATTGCAAATACACCCCAGAAGGTATCCTCGAAAATAATTATGTACTATACTGGGGCAGGACAATACACGGAGACAGACAAATTGCTATTGCTGTGCAATGACCCATATTTTGCTTATTGACAAAGTCATTAAGCAAAAAATGAACTTCACCGCCGAAGATGATTTTTCGATAAAATTCAGGATTTTCTTCAAATTTAGCAGAGCCCAATCGGTGAAATTTCGGCGCTTCAAATGATCAAGAGGCTTCAGTTCTTCAGTTGATTTAATCTTGTAAGGGTATAAGCCAAGATTTTTACGCAAAATTGACCACAATGTGGTTTGAGAAACTTCCAATTCTTGTGAACGTCGTGGAATCGACTAATTTGGCTCATTCTGAATTGAAGCACTTACAGCTGCGATATTTTAGATACTTCGACCGGTGCGTTGTGTCACTGTAGGAACATCCAGTAGTGAATATTTTGACTCGAATTTATCCTCTACAGCACGTACAGCCTGTCTAGTGGGACGATTATTACGACCGAAAACTGAATATTTCCCTATTTTTGATACACTGGTGCATCATTTCTCTCACAATAGGATCACATTAAAACTCGTCCAAGCAAGTTTAAAAAGATGTCAAATCAACCTTCTTTTTTAATTTTATTATAATTTTTATGAAACATCCGTTAATTTTTTTGGCCAATTAAATATTTTCTTAATAACCGATCAAATACTGTTCCATAACTCAGATGAATTTGTTCATGAAATATTCTAATTTTATCGGAAATAATTCTTCATTGGACGACATAAATTTTTAATGACATATAAAATCAAAAATAAACCTATCATAATCGATACGCGAATAGGATTAGTTTCCGATTTAGCCAATAAAGTGTAGAAATTTTTTATGAATACGCCATAATTTTGTCAAATGTTATCCCATATTAGTTCGATATTGAAGTTTTATAGAGTTACATCTAATAGTTTTGCGTGTTTGGCCGTCTATTAAATGAAGAAATCGATGTGTATAGGCAACAAAATTACATTTAATCTGAATCGCTGACACGGGAGTATGTATTACAATAAGTAATAATATGCAAAGATTGCTAAGTATATTCGGATATACACAGTTTGTCGCAGAGAAAACCGAACTTTTTTAAAATAATAATTCTTAGTGGCGCCATCTATTAGAAAGAAAATTATGCATCGGTAAAGTAGAACTTTCACCAATGTTATGTCAAAATATCAAAATTGTATTGCATTATACTCTTATGTCGCTGATTACTATGCTGTTAAAATTGTTTGCAATTCTACATTTTAGCGTTTGGTTTCTGAATCGTATTGAAAACGGCTTCTCTATTGACACCCTTGAAATGCTGAATTTGTTATGACTGATTAGCCAGACCATGTGCCATCGAACGGAACAAGTAATAATCAGACGGCGCAATATCTGGGGAATATGGAGGGTGAGGTAGAACCTCCCATTTGAGCGTTTTTAAGTAGGTTTTAACGGGTTTGGCAACATGAGGCCGAGTGTTGTCATGCTGTAGAATCACTTTTTCGTGCCTCTGCTCGTATCGTGGCCGCTTTTCGCGCAGTGCTCGGCTCAATCGTATCAATTGAGTTCGATACCGTTCCCCAGTGATGGTTTCGTTCGGTTTCAACAGCTCATAATAAATAACACCGCTCTGGTCCCACCAAATACACAGCAAAACCTTCGCAGAGAAAACCGAACTTTTTAAAAATAATAATTCTTAGTGGCGCCATCTATTAAAAAGAAAATTATGCATGGGTAAAGTAGAACTTTCACCAATGTTATATCAAAATATCAGAATTGCATTGCATTATACTCTTATGTCGCTGATTACTATGCTATTAAAATTGTTTGCAATTATACATTTTAGCGTTTGGTTTCTGAATCGTATTGAAAACGGCTTCTCTATTGACACCTTTGAAATGCTGAATTTGTTATGACTGTTTAATATTTTTGCTTTTTTATTTATTACGTGTTTTTTTATATAATTATTATTATTTTCTTTGAATTTTTTCATCTTAAAAACTTTCTCATTTGAGGAATATTCCGTTAACTGGACCTTAAATTCAACTAACCTGAATTATTTATTAGACATTTTAGTTTTTATATTATAGATGTATTAAATATATTATTATTGAAGTTTAACGTAATTATAAAAAATTATATGCTCGGAATTTTTCAAAATCAAATTTTTTATTTTTACAGATGGAGGGGCTGGTGCGGGAGATGCAGGATCCGGAAAATGGTGTGCCAGTAAGATCCCAAAAAATTTTTTTAACATCTGTACCCTCCGCCTTTATGGGTAAGATACGTTTTAATATCTAACGAATTTATGTTTAATATACAGAGTTATTCTAAAAAAAATTAACCGATTTCATGGCGTACTGTTTGGGTTCTCAAGCAATACCCTAAAACTAGTCACTGATCATTTATAAGAGACGATATCTAAGTTTAGAATGGCCACCACACGGGTGCTGTAGATTACTCCCATAAAACGGCTCAATTATTTGTTTACGCTCAAAATTTAGAACGCAGAAAGCAAAAGGTTTACTGCGTCCTCGAACTCTCGAAAATATATTCGGTTGTTATGATGCAACAGGCTTCCGAAGGCGATTTCTGTATAAACAGAAAAGTCCAACTCGACCGTAAGTTTCGGAAAAACAAATTGGGAGACGGAAAGACGTATCTCAGAAACAATAAAAACTTTTTGGTTTAATTTTATACGAGGGTGGGGTGGAATATAAATAAAATCATGCGGTTATTTCCCAACACAACTCTTTGCCACCTCGATACGTCTGGACCAACAATGATCCAAAGTCTTGATATCTTGATCAAATTCAGAATTCTCAAGTTCGTTAAAATGAACATCCACAGTAGCTTTAACATTGTTGTCTGTTGAAAATTACTGACTTCCAAGCTATTGTTTTAAGTGTAGAGAAAGGTGATAATTTGACCGTGCTAAATCCGATACGGTCCAGGTCAATAGATTTTTCAACAAGATGGGGCACCTCTTCATTGACATCTGAAGGTTTGAGTGTTTCTGAATAAAGAAGTGCCCCAGCGGTGTATAGATTTTGAGGTGACCCAAGTTGCTGTTTGTATTCAACCTAAGAAATTCCAAACCCTCACCGTATGTGATTACTATCTAATGGCAGAGTGCAAAAAATCAAATTTATATTTTGTTATTACCCAATAATCTAAATGACGTTAAACATCGAATAATAAAAGTCAACTCAATGGATCTGGTATGCTACTTATGCGTTCAGGAGAAAGACTCGTGTCGCCTCGATGTTGTCCGTACCGCAGATGGTGGCCACATTGAAAACTTGTAGGACATACAATCATATTATAAATAAAACACTTGTGATTTTCTTGGAATTGCGTATTCCTTTTCCTTTAAAAAAAACTTTGTGCTATGAAATCGCAAAATCGGTTCATCTTTTTAAAATGACACTGCACATAGCTTTAGAGATACGTTTTAAAGATATATCGGACGTTAACGTAAGAACTAAGCATAATTTGTTTCAAGATATTTTAATTTGACTAAGTAGCCAGGTAAGTACTTTCATAGCACCCCTTGCGGTGAATCGCAGGAGACATTGTTTTTCGTTTGCCGCCACATATTTAATCCGAATGGGTTAAATTGGGGTCAGTTGAAATAATATATTCGCACTAACGATCGTTCCAAATTTAGTGAAGTAGCTTTAAATTGTATTCGAGAAGCGATTACATTAATATAATGCCAGTAAAATGAAAAAATTGCGATAGACATGCAATTGAAATAAAAAACGTCTATTTAGAAAATGTCAATATTCATCAGGAATTTATAATTAATTTAAATGAAACTGATGGAGATAGCACTGATTTCGAGAATGTCCAAAGTATTTGTATAAGTGTTGTTTTAAGTGTAACATTTTTCTTACGTCATTTCAAGCAGTTACTTCATTAATATTGGATTACTGTTAACATTGCCTTTTTTGGACACCTTAGTTTTAGGAATGATCTCAAAATAGAAATTGATATTTTCCGAAAAGAAACCAATGTCAATAGATTCATCACGGCGGACTCAAATCACAGCATGCAACAAAAGATGGCTTCATTCAATTTTCTTATTAATCGTTTGATCAATTTCCCACTAACAAATGTAAGATATGAAAGAGAATTGAACGTCATTAAGAATATCGCGTTATACAACGGTTTTGATTTGGAAATAATCAATGGATTAATTAGAAAGGCCAACATAAGAAAAACAATCCGTGACACCACATGTCTATCACCACAGAGCAATCGGGAAAAGCAGTTTGTTTGTTTACCTTATCATCGTATGACAAAAAATCAAAATAGTATTTTTAAAGAGCGCCGGCTTCAAGTCTGTTTCCGCCCCAATAATTCTCTTAAAACGCTTTTAGGAAATGCAAAAGACAAAATCGAAGAAAATAAAAAATCGGGAATCTACCGAATTGAATGTTTAGAGTGCAATACACAATACATCGGCCAAACTAAAAGATCGATCGAAACCAGGTATAAAGAACACCTTTCGCACATAAAATTCAACCGATCGGAAAAATCGGGTATAGCGAGACATGTATTAGAAAATAACCACAGTGTTAATATGGATTGTTTACATTTGAAAAAAAACGTGTATAATTATCGAGAACTAGACACGTATGAAAGCATGCACATCTTAAAGAATTTAAACTATGTGGTGAACAATAATGAGGCCGGCCCCTTACAATCCTCCCTTTTCTCTCTGCTGAATGTCAGAATAGGAACAATATAATAAATCACAGGCAGGCACTTGTCTTAACCGTAATTCCCTTTTTCAATGTAGTGCATGTTAGTTTAAGTAAAAATAATTTTTAAAAATCTTGTGAAACAAACACAGTGTACATCTTGGTTTTGAGCGGTGTGGATCGCGTACGGAGTTTGATTTTCGTACAGTTGTTTTTCGCCGTGTTTTACCAGGTGCGACACTTTGAAATTATCTGCTGATGATGACAACTTGGTTGTCGAAATGCGTATACAGAATTTACAAAAGTTAATGTGGAAAGGGGTTATATATCAACCTTATTGATCAAATTAAAGGAAAAGTTGAAATTAAATCAAGAGTATGAATTTGGCCATTATGTGCTGTAAAACATAAGAATATATATTTTTGTTTTCAAAATAGGACTTAAAATAATGGGTATTTATTCGTAGTTTGCTTGTATAACAGCGCATTATATGTGTAAGAGTGATACATAAAACCATGCTTTTTATATTGTTTGTACAAAAAAGGTTTCATTTTTCTGTTTAATATATATATATATATATATATATATATATATATACACACACACATATATCACTGTTTCGTGTGGATTTTGGACTGGTGGCGTCATCGGTCCATATTTCTTTGAGAACGACATAGGTCCAAGCCATCACCGTCAACGGCAGCGCTATAGGTCGATGATTACCAACTTCTTTTGGGCTGAATTGGATGATATGTACAGCAACGACATGTGGTTTCAACAGGACGGCGCTACGTGCCACACAGCTCATGCCAGATTGGACATTCTGCACGAGCGATTTGAGGGCATGGTCATCTCAGGTTGAGGCGATGTGAACTGGCCACCGAGATCGTGCGATTTGACCCCGTTAGACTTTTACTTGTGGGGTTTTCTTAAATCGCAGGTCTATGCGGCCCTCAAAACCAACATAACCCATGCCATCGGTCAAATTCAGCCTGATTTATGCGCCAGAGTTATGGAAAATTGGACATTTCGGATGCGCGCCACCCAGCGAAGCCGCGGCGGACATTTGCACTATGTTATATTCCATACATAATGGCATCGATAAGCCTCTCAAACGAATAAAAAATTTTGATGATATCTGACCACACACTTTGTCTTATTTAAATTTAAAGATAGGAAGCGTTTAATGAAAGACCCTGTATATATATATATATATATATATAAATAATTGCAATTACAAAATACATCCCTCACTCTACGATTTAGGATACCTGAATTTCATTCACATTATCGTTAGCTTATCGCACTTTTACACCAGAGGATGCTAAAAAGTTACATACTTTCTGTTTAGTCAAATTAAAATATCTTGAAACGAACTGTAAATGAATTTACCGTTCAAATAGTAAACGCGGTTCTGCCGAGACATGCTTACATGTTCATGATTTATTATGAAAGCCGAGAAAGTAATTCTTTATCATTTATTTATGTATACAGATAAAATGGACACATTTTACGATCTTAGTAAGGATGTAGCAAGTATAAAATGTGTATAGACTGCAGTTTTTTAATTATTTTAATTGCCATACAATTCTAAAATTGACCTTCTAAAAATAAAGAAAATACATTAACTATTAATTACTTTAAAATGTGTTAAAGAATTAAAAAGAAAGCTTACCAAATAAAGTAATTGTCATCATGGCTGATTCTAGGTGGAAGAGAAGGTTGATAATAAAATGCGTTTTTAATTTGTTATTGTTGATAGATATTTTTGTTTCGATTTTAGTACTTTATGTTTCCGGTTATACTGTATATAATTTTCTATTTTTCTAACATAATCTTTCTCATAACTGGCAGTATTTTCGTATTAGCAATTATATGATGATATTAAAAACGAAACGTGAAATGAAGTCACTTGTTTTAGTCCGTTTCCGCGTTCGAAGTTGTTAGTATTCTAGTCACCTATACGCTTGATTTAAAATTCCGGACATAATCTTCAATAATTTCATAATCTTCCATACATTTGTTCTCTTAAAGCTGACGTTAGCCTGGTGAAAATCTAGAAATATATTAACTTTTGTCCGTTAAATCGCCAGTGTCGATTAAATATTTTTACTGAATACGTGTTTCTTTTTTGCAATTTTATTAATATTATTGTAAATTAATGTAAATAATTATTGTATTTAAAAATTAAAAAAATAAATATTTGCAACAAAAATATGAATTTTGATAAAGTCATGAAAATATTTTGGAGACTGTACATAAATAAAAATACGCAAGCTACTTATTAGAAAATTGTAATAAATTATTAATTTAAATAAGGCTATAAAATATTTTTTTTTAAAAAATGTAGCAAAAATAATCATTCTTAATGTATTGGTTTTTATCTTGGTACAACAAAAACATCTGGTATACGAGGGTAGTTTGACAAGTAGTGAGAATGGAAAAGAAAAACGAATTTTTTAGATACAAAATAATTTTTATTTTTCAATATATTCTCATAAAAGATCAATGCATTTATTTCAACGGTACTTCAATGCCCTTACGCCATCTCTAAAATGCGATTCCCGAAGGCTTGTAAAATACACATTTACGAAGATGATAAGCTCGTTGTTAGACGAAAATTTCTTTCCACCTAGTGCCGTTTTCAATTTTGGGAAAAGGTGGAAGTCGGAAGGGGCTAGATCCGGCGAATAAGACGCATGCGGTACTAATTGGAAATGCAACTCGTGGATTTTGGACATCGCAACTGTGCTGGTATGCGAGGGAGAGTTGTCTTGGTGAAACAGAACCATTTTCTTTGCCATTCCTGGCCGTTTAGCACGAATCTCAACATTTAATTTTTGTAGAAGTTCTGCGTAATATTATCCGTTCATTGTGGCACCTTTCTAAAGGTAATCAATGAGCAAAATGCCTTTTGAATCCCAAAAAATTGATGCCATCACCTTGTTTGCCGATAAAGTGGTTTTCGCTTTCTTTGGAAATGCAGAACCACGTTCTAACCATTGTTCCGACTGTTGTTTAGTTTCGGGTGTACTGTAGTGAGAATGACACATAGGTGGCGCTCTAATTGGTAAAACAAATGCACTGTAATTTAGGCTGGCTATTTATATGTTTACATTCCGATATTTAGATAAATCGGTTGAACAGTTTATTTTTGACAGCTGATTGAAAAAGAAGCAGCACGTCGTTTTGTTAAAACGGAAAAAGCAGAGTATCGTGCGGTGATTAAATACTTCGTAATTAAGGGTATGAAAGCTACCGAAATAAAAGACGAGTTACGGGTATCATTAGGTGAATCTGCTCCATCATCCGCCACAGTAACTAAATGCGTAAATGAATTTAAACGTGGTAGAACAAGATATGTTGATGAAGCGCGCTCTGGAGCACCCAAAATAGTGACTTCTAAGGAAATGATTATAAATATCCATAATATTATTACGCAAGACCGACGACTCAAAGTGAGAGAGATAGCAGACATGGCAAACATTTCAACAGAACGCGTACACCACATTTTAACAAAAGAATTGGGCCTTTCCAAGCTTTCGGCAAGATGGGTGCCGCGATTGCTTACGACTGATCAAAAGATCACTCGTTTGCGCATTTCCAATGAGTGTTTGGACCTTTACAAGCGGAATCCTGTTGATTTTTGTAGGCGATTTGTTACTTGCGATGAAATTTGGATACACTACAGTACACCCGAAACTAAACAACAATCGAAACAATGGTTAGAACGTGGTTCTGCACCTCTAAAGAAAGCGAAAACCACTTTATCGGCAAAGAAGGTGATGGCATCAATTTTTTGGGATTCAAAGGGCATTTTGCTCATTGATTACCTTCAGAAAGGTGCCACAATAAACGGATAATATTAGGCAGAACTTCTACAAAAATTAAATGTTGAGATTCGTGCTAAGCGGCCAGGAATGGCAAAGAAAAAGATTCTGTTTCACCAAGACAACGCTCCCTCGCGTACCAGCACAGTTGCGATGTCCAAAATCCACGAGTTGCATTTCCAATTAGTACCGCATGCGCCTTATTCGCCGAATCTAGCCCCTTCGACTTCCACCTTTTTCCAAAATTGAAAACGGCACTAGGTGGAAAGAAATTTTCGTCTAACGACGAGCTTATCATCTTCGTAAATGAGTATTTTGCAAGCCTTCCGGAATCGCATTTTAGAGATGCTATAAGGGCATTGGAGCACCGTTGGAATAAATGTATTGCTCATTTAGGAGAATATATTGAAAAATAAAAATTATTTTGTATCTAAAAAATTCGTTTTTCTTTTCCATTCTCACTACTTGTCAAACTACCCTCGTATATTGATAAAAGAACAAAGAGATTTCGCATTTAACTAATAAAAAAAATTTTAATTTTAAAGTTATACGGTCATTAATGTCAAACTGAAAATAAAATATTAATAAAAATGTAAATTGACAAATCCATAGTTTGAAAGATTTGAAAATCTGATTTTATATTGCAATTGAGAGCAACAAAATGAAAATTGAGCAATTTTCCTAACCTGCAAACCTATATTGCAAAACTTTCCTAGTACCCTTTGTACTTGGATTTGCATGTGTTTTCGAAATGACTCGATTACGAAATATTAAATGCAAGTTTCCACTATTCAATGCAATCATACCAATTATGTAAATTATTAATTTGAATTTGAAATAGTGCACGTACATACAACATTAATTTACGCCCTCGTTGAACATATGCGTTCATGTGTGAACGTTCAACGTATGTAATATCGAAAATGAAATTAATATTAATGCAAGTCCAGTCAACATGAAAAATAGAGGGACAAATCCCGACAAATAAATACCTACGGCAAATGCGCGAATTAGTTACAAAGGGGTGAAACGATATTTATTGTTTGAAAATGCGCGATAACATTGTATAAGCGTTCCGGTTGTTCCGGTTTTTATTAAACGATAAATCTGTCAGGTATTGAAACAATGAATAGGCAGAACTTTACGAATTTAATTATAAAGCAGTTTGCCACTCGGCTTTCGGAAATTTCAGACTGTCATCGTTCATAATTACTTCTTAGAATGTAAACAAAGAGGCAAAGGGGAACTCCTATTATTTTATTTAACTGTATTTACTGTACTCGTTAAACAGTATATAATTGAGATCTGAATTCAAACAGTACGGGATTTAGTTCAAAATTTGACTTATTATTGTTTTAATTTAATTACGGGGTGCGGTAGAAAACACATTACTAAATATTATGACGGACATTTCAATTTAATCACTGAAAGTTGATATGTAACCCCTTAATCACTAAGGTTGATGTATAACCCCTTTCCACATTAACTTTTGTAATTCTGTATACGCATTTCGACAACCAAGTTGTCATCATCAGTAGATAACCGCAAAGTGTCGCACCTGGTGAACCACGGCGAAAAATACCTGTACAAAAACACACTCCGTACGCGGTACACACCATGAGAACCTAAACGTACACTAAATTTTTATCGTGAATTAGACACGTATGAAAGCATGCACATCTTAAAGAATAAAAGCCATGTGGTGAATAGTGACAATGGACCAATCCAGACGACCCTTTTCGGTCTGCTTAATGTCCGAAGAAGAGAAACACAGTAATAAATCACATGCAGGTACTCATCGGTCGTGTCCGTGTTCTTTTTTTCAATGTCATTCATCCTAGTTCAAGTAAAACAATTTTTAAAAATCTTGTGAAACGAACATTTAGTGTAAATTTAGGTTCTCAAACGGTGTGTATCGCGTACGGAGTGTGTTTTCGTACAGGTATTTTTTGCCGTGGTTTACCAGGTGCGACACTTTGCGGTTATCTGCTGATGATGACAAATTGGTTGTCGAAATGCGTATACAGAATTACAAAAGTTAATGTGGAAAGGGGTTATATATCAATCTTAGTGATTAAGTTAATCAACCACAGGCTCCATCAATTTCAACATGTAACCCCTTTCCACATTAATTTTAAAATTAATGTTTCGACAACTAAGTTGTCATCATCTGGAAAACTAAGGCAAAATTCCAGATGCGCTAACTGTATACCGTAAATTTACGGGACTTGAGTGGTCCTGAAGAGATACTTCTCCTTAGGGTTCACAGAAGACCAGCAGTAGCAATTCTATCTATAAACCTTTCTAAATGAAAGTGAGCCTCGTCGCTGAGTAACATATTGTCGAAAGTGTCAAAATTGTTGAATAATGTATGTATGTGTTCATTAAAATACACATACGTGATGTTGCTATTAAATAACGAGACCGACGCTGTAAAACATTTTATTTTGATTTCATACATATTTACTTATTATCACCTTCAATATACACCCCTCCTCCATTCCTACAACGCTCCATGCGAATCTTCCATTGTTCGAAACAGTGCTGGAAGTCTTCTTCTGTCAGCTCCTTCAGGACGCGTGCCGCTTTCGTTTTTACAGCTTCGGCGCACTTAAATTTTGTTGCCTTTAATTTAGATTTCACTTTAGGAAACAGATAGAAGTCGCACGGCGCAAGATCCGGCGAATAAGCCGGATGCTCTAAAATTGGGATGCTGTACTTGGTTGGAAACCTCTTGACTGACAATGCGGAATGAGCCGGTGCATTGTCTTGGTGGAGAACCCATGACTTGTCCTTTCACAATTCGGGTCGTTTTTTCCTTATTCTTTCACGGAGTTGAGCAAGAACGTGAAGGTAGTAATGTTGATTAATAGTTTGACCTTCAAGAACCCAGTAAAGGTACATAATCCCATGAATATCGAAAAACACAATCATCATTGCTTTGAATTTGGATTTGCTTATTCGAGCTTTTTTAGCTCTCGGTGAAGATGGGCTCTTCCAGTGCATGGTTTGGCGCTTCGTTTCAGGATCATAAGTAGAAAACCACGATTCGTCACATGTTTTTATCCTTTCCAATAAGTTTGGACCATTTTCAATGACATTCAAAGTGTCAGTACAAACATTTTTGCGAGTTTCTTGTTGTTCAAGCGTGAGAATTTTAGGCACCATTAAATTGTTATGTAAAATTTGCTGTATGGATTCTTTGTCAATTCATACAGTTTCAGCAATCACACGAATACTTAACCGACGGTCAGATCGAACCTGATTACCGATTTTTTCGATATTGTCTTCCGTCTTTGACGTGGAAGGGCGACCCGGGCGTAAATCATCTTTAACGTCTTCTCGGCCATCTTAAAAACGATTAAACCACTTAAAAATATGTGCACGCGATAAACATTTATTGACATACACTTCTTTCAATAAATTATAAGTTTTAGTAGCGATTTTTACAAGTTTCATGTTAAATTTCACAACAATTCGTTGCTTTATTGTTACACTTAACATTTTTCCGGCGAAACAAATAAACAACTCTAACGCGAACGAAGGCTTCGGCTATACTGATTTGTTTACAGAGGCGAGAAGCACTGCATTCGAAAGAGCAGGCTTCACGATAAATAGCTGTCAGTCGTTTGGCGGATGCGCACTTCTGTACCAGCGTCAGTCTCGTTATTTAATAGCCACACCTCGTACAATAATTTTCCAAAAATACCAATTTTGCGAGTGTATACCTCTTCAAAATAAATTAGATTTTCATCAGAATAGAAAGCTTTGAATTTGACCTTAGTAGGATTTAGAATTGTAGTTCTGACATAGCGGAATACAATCCGTAATTCTTTCTGCGCCTCCGGACTGAAATCAAATCTCCAGCACAATTAATTATTACTGTTTCACTTTCCGACATTTTGTCAGCTCCTGCAAAAAATAGGGCACCTGTTGATTTTCTCACCTCTGAACTGAGACTTTCTTTTACAGCAGTCAAAACAGTTTCAGCGGTTCCTGTCCGGAAGCCGTGAAGAAACTAAGTACACATAAGTTACACATTCAAACGTAATAAACACATTACAAAACTTTAAGAACAACTCTTTTAAAACTTAAACATGTGCAGTTTATAAGCAAAAATGTAAAAAAGACAACTTACCACATTAACATTACGAGGGAGCGTTTTTATATTCGCGGAATGGGGGACAAGGGGTGGAAATCAAAAAACCAAATTATTTTTCTTTTTCAATATATTCACCTGCAAGACGGATACATTTTTCACATCTTTCAATTAATTTATTTATACCCTCATTAAAAAATAATTTCTTTTTATCTGCAAAATACGCCGAAACTGCCTCCTTGACTTCATCATCGGCAGTAAATTTTTTACCCCGCAGCTCTTTTTTCATTTTCGGAAACAGGTAATAATCACTCGGGGCCAGGTCTGGGCTGTAGGGTGGGTGATTCACAATTTCGAAGCCCACCTTATGCAGGGCAGCTAACGCAACGCGGCTCTTGTGGACGGGCGCGTTGTCGTGCAAAAGCAGAACACCTTTTGTCAATTTTCCCCGTCTTTTCTCTTTAATGGCTTCTTTTAGTCGCTCTAATATTGAAGCGTAATATTTTCCGGTTATAGAAACACCTTCATCTTTATAATCAATCAACAATATTCCTTCCGAGTCCCAAAATACCGTTACATGGAGTCTTGTTTGGACTCAGGTTCATAATGATGAACCCAAGTTTCGTCTCCAGTAACAATTCCACTCAATACACCATCCTTGTCTTCATTACAGAGGTCCAAAAATGCACGCGAACACTCTACGCGCGCGCTGTTGTTTTTGCGGCGGCGTGAGCATTATCGGCACTCATCTTGCGCTGACCTTAGACATGCCGAGATGATCGTGTAGGATTTTAAAAATTGTTGTATCGGATACTCCAACCATTTCTGCGAGTTGTTTCATCTTTAGTCGAGCATCTTCGAGTATAATTTGTTCAACTTTTTGGATAAGTGCTGGCGTGGTCACCTCAATGCTCCTGCCCGGCCTCGGGTCGTCTTCAAGGGATTCCCTTCCTTGTTTAAATAAACTATGCCACTTGTACACCATGGTTTTTCCTGGACAAGAGTCGCCGTAAACCAATGACATCTCATTCATTATGGTCGCGACTGATTTTCCTTGCCTGGTAAGGAACTTTATAACGGCATGATATTCGATTTCTTCCATATTTCACTTTTCACTCCTGATTATGTTACTTGGTTGACGATAGCTCAAAGACTAACTGTCTAATAACAATGAAACTTCGTATTTATACTACTCATGAGTCGCTGCACAGGCCACGCCCCTAATGCGCCTACTCACCCCTCTACAACCCGCTCATTCCGCGAATATAAAAACGCTCGCTTGTATTATCATATTAATACAACAAGGTGTTTTTATATTTTTAATTATTCATTCAGCTACAATCTGTAACATAATTTATGTGTAGTGCATGAGTACATGAATAAATAAGTGTAAGTCAATATTTAAAATATATATTTATTCAGATTGCATTTCTCATTGTCGGGTAGATGTCACCGCTTTCTTTTTTATCTTATTCCGAACTATATGCATTTATTACGTTCGGCCATCTGTCTTGAAATCGTTCGTCCATCTCATCCGTTGCCTCCCTTTTGCCTTTCTTTTGTATTCCCTTGGTCTTCAATTCAATATAACCTTATTCCATCTTTCATCTTTTTGTCAGACATTACGACCGGCGAATCTCCATTTTAGTTTCACTACCTGAGTTGAAATGTCTTTCATTTTTGTTATATTCGCTGGCCATTCATTTCACTTTCGTTTGGCGGCTTTATATTTATCATTTGCCTTTCCATCGGTCTTTGAGATGTGGCTACTTTATCTTCATTTTTTTTCGGTGAATGTCTAAATTCGAATGAGTATTTTGAGATGCTGTGGACATTTTTTTGAAGTTTCAACAAGCAACTAATTTTCTTTTTAAACTCAAAGATTTTCTTTTCCCTTAATTTGACGATTGCACATTAATGGTACATGAAAAAGAATGAAAATGAAGAGACGTTAAATAAAATTAAATATTCGCACGAGAAAAATGGAAATTTTCTTTCACGAGGCATCACCAAGGAGGAGAATGCGGAATTATGTACATATAAAAAGATTTTGAAATAGAATCGATTTTGAAAATAGTGAAGCAATATTGGATTGGTTTTGATTTCCGATTATATTGTCGAATAATAAAATGGACAGAAGAATCTGGGAATTTAGAATAAAGACAAAGATAGCTTAAAGTGAGGTGTAGCGCCATCCTGTTGAAACCACATATCTTCTAGATCAATATTCATTAATTCAGGCCACAAAAATTCCGTTATCATCCGACGATATCGATCCCCATTGACAGTTACAGCTTCACCAGCAGCATTTTCAAAGAAGTAAGGTCTAATTACACCACCTGACCATAATGGACACCAAACAATAACTCGTTTAGGATGCATAGGTTTCTCATGAATAATTCGTGGATTTTCCTCACCCCAGATACGGCAAATTTTGTTTATTAACATAGCCACCAAGTTCAAAATATGCCTCATCGGAAAACATTCTTTGAGAAAAATCAGGTGGTTGTTCATTAATGAAATTGACAAATGAACAACGTTTTAAGTGATCTAATGGCTTCAGTTCCTGCGTTATTTGAACCTTATATGCCTCCAGAGCTAAATCCTTGTGTAAAATACGCCATGTCGTTGATCCACTAAGTCCAAGTTGTTGCGAACGTCGTCTAATCGACATTTCAGGATCTTCAGCAACACTTTCACGAACCAAACCAGTATTTTCTTGTGAACGACCACTACGACTGTATTTTTCACTTTTTTGGTCTTCCACGGAACCGGTCTCTTGAAATTTTTTAATAATTTGACCAATAGTGCTTTCAGATAGACGATTATGTAAACCACAAAATTCACGTGATTTTCTAAAAACCCTTTTCACAGAACGCTGATTTTCATAAAGTAATTCAACAATTTGAACGCGTTGTTGTACCGTGTACGAAGCCATTTTTATAAATGTCATACATCACACTTTTTAAATGTCCAAATGCCCAGACAAATTCAGTGCGCCATCTATATTTTATTTATTCTTAAAAAAAAACCGCGCAATTTGAAACACCCTTTATTTTTTTCAGTTGGTGCCCAAATATTCAAAACGGTCTACAATTACCAAGCAATATTCCGTCGTTCTAGACATCGAATGTTATATATTCCTGACTTCTTTCTCTTCGTCCTTTTACAATCATACATCCTATCGTCTCTTGAATAATATGTAGACCATAAGTTTACGCTTAGATCTTTTTTACTTTACGTTTCCTTACTATTTATCCTGTTTTTCTCTTCTCGTTCAACAACATTAATTTACGAGACACAATTTGGCAAACATTGAATTAGGTCAATTTGATAAAAAAGATTAATTGCGAAAATAAACTTACTCGAAACCATAATTTAATAGTTTTGAACAACGTCGTGTGTGATATATTTACCTACTTTCGCACAATTCTACTAGGCACATATACGTCCTTAAGTAAAACTTACGCCCTAACGACGTAATAAACTACACCCAGTTTTTGTCATTACTTTCCGGAGTGTGTACTCCTGAAATGCTATCCTTCGCCAGGAATTTATTACTGCGATATTTTCTCGTTTTTGATAAAATTTCGCCGGTTCATTTTAGGTTCGTTGAAGTAGCATATGCTGCTTTCCATTAATTCTAACTTTTTTCATTAACTAAAGAAGATTAACGAAAATAAGCCTAATAATACACATTTTCCATCTCTGTATACATAAATACATTCTTTTACTTTGACAATCTCATAATTGGAAATCTTTTTTTTTGAAAGATTATTTTGTATGGGAACTGTATATTAATTGATTTTGTCTTTTTTTTAGGATATGACCTGATAGAATGGTTGATGGAACGTCTTTCAATTGAAGAATCAGGTAAGTTAAATATTAATAAACAAAATCAGAGTTATTGCGCAACAAATAGTTACTTGGACAATTTGGTACGTAGACTTCCGCGGTCGTGGTCCATGCTATCTGCTTCTGGGTTTCCGGGCTGGAACCACGTCACTAGTATATTTGCCGACGATTCGTACCCATTTGTATGGGACATCTTCAGGGCTGAACTACTGCACTGAAACTGGTGTAAGTCGATGGGGCTCACGTTTATATATGGATAATGGGTCATGGGTCAATGGAGCGTTACGGTTGCGGTTGGGTAGATTAGAGATGCAGGATTGCCAAGCGTTATGTAAGGGGTAGCCATCATCTCGGTTATTACCAATAATACCAATAATATTGGTAAAACAAAGCGGTCTGTCGGCACTCGTGTTTCTGAACATGAGCGTTATACTAGGTTGCTGCGCATAGCCGGTTCTGCACTTGCCGAGCATAGGCTGGAAACCGGGCACCATATTCAGTTTAATTCTACCAAGATCCTATCCCGCACTAACCATTTCTATGGTCGCAAAATCCGTGAAACTATAGAGATCTTTTAACCGCACCCTAATAACCTTAACCGCGATGATGTACATAACGCTTGGCAATTTTGCATCTCTAATCTACCCAACCGCAACCGTAACGCTCCATTGACCCATGACCCATTATCCATATATACACGCGTCCTCCATCGACTTACACCAGTTTCAGTGCAGTAGTTCAGCCCTGAACATGTCCCATACAAATGGGTACGAAACGTCGGCAGATATATTAGTGACGCGGTTCCAGCCCGGAAACCGGAAGAATTCAGAAAATGGCTCGATGAATGGTTTTGCTCAAAGGACAAACGGTTTTTTTTAGGATGGCAACCATATATTGCCTGAAAGATGAGCAAGATGTGTAGAATCAAATGGCCAATATTTTGAATAAATTAAATAATGACGAAAAATGGATTTATTTAAAAAACCGCGCAAAAAATCATGGTTACCTCCTGGTAAAGCCGACCAGTCGATTCCAAGGCCAAATTTTCCCTGGTGAAAATGGCAAGTTATCAATATTTTAGAAAAACGTAAATAAATTTTCAGCACATTTTCTTGAAAATGGTGTAGTTCCTTTACGAAAAAACCCGTAATGACTTTCCGGTACACCGGAAAATAATGCAAATGTATAGACGTTTTTGTACGATCATAAATATGACTGATTTAATGGCCTAATAGATTGGTTGATGAAATGTCTTTCAATTGAAGAATCAGCTAAGTTAAACATTAATAAACAATATCAGAATTATTACGCAAGATGGGAAATAGTTACATGGACGTTTGTTATTTTTCAATTCTGTTGCATTTTTGTGTAATCTTTCATTTATTATCCATTTTTTGCCATATCTGGGTTGTTTCTGTTAGACAATTAATAAATATTGTTACTATTATATAAGATTTTTATATTTACGTACCTACATATGTATAGCAAAAAATATTCAAGCCATACATACACGAAGGTCTTTACGAAAGTACAAAATAGTCGAACGAATATATTTTGCTGTTGACACTTTGATCTTGACTGCTCTACTTTTGTTTTTTTTATATCAATTCGCCCGAGACCAACAACAATAAAACGTGACATCCTTCGGTGAAGCCAATGAGAACAAAACACTTAAATCCAAAACAAAAAGCAACAAATAAGTTGATATAACGAACCGAAACAGGCGATAAAATTCATAATGCGGAAACATGTTTTTCACTAACACAGAGCTGCTTCAAAAATAGGAAGAGAGATCATTTGTGCAAGAAATATCGTGACGGGAGCGCGTCTCTGAGGATTTATTTATACGGACATGTAGAAAAATTATATGCGTCCGTATATCATATTTTACTGTGTACCAAGGCGATAAAGGATCGAGTGATTTACATACAAAATCAATTTTCGGAAGGACAACTTGGAAATACTAAATCGAATTGAAGCAGTGCCATCTAATCTATTGGTAAAATTAATAAATTTATGAAACAGGCGACCTAATAAGCTACCCTTTAAATATGATAATAAGAAAAATAATATTAATAGCAGTTCTTTATTATTCAACAGAGTTAAACTCCAATTAAAAGATAGATACATTCTGTTGACATTGAAACAATGTCAACAGAAATATGAAAACTTGCTCTCAATGTACGAGAGTGGTCCCATAAGTACCCGGCCTGACCTAGAGATGGCGGCAGTTGTTTGAGAAATATCACTGTATTAGAAAGTACACCATCTATAAAGCATATGTTTCAAGTTAGGAGACGCCACGTTGTTTAGTATTTGTTTGGCAGCCATCAATAATGAACGTTTTCAGTGAATTTGTAAAAATGGAGACAATTGGTCATCGTTACGTGATGCAATACTTTTATTTGAAAATCCTCAGCACAAATGATATAAAAGCTGAACTAGATTCTAGGTAGCAGAGTTTAAATGAGGTCGTACGAACAGCTAATGCGAGCATCGCAGTGGTCGACTAAATGAGGTGACGTCTCCAGAAATTGTGAAGAAAATCCAGAAAGCGGTACTGGATGATCGTCGGCTGAAAGTGCGCGAGCTAGCAGACATAGTAAGCATTTCAAAAAGTGCGGTAGATCGCATATTATCTGAAAATTTGGACATGAGAAAGTTGTATGAAGGATGGGTGCCGCGTTTGCTCACATTCGAGCAAAAAGTATCGTGAAGATGTTTCAATAGATTGTTTAACGAAGTTTCATAGCAGCAAAGCAGAATTTTTGCACCGTTTCATATCCAAAGATGAAACATGGGTCCATCACTTCACACCCGATTCAAAAGAATAGTCAAAACAATGGTCTCAAAAGGGAAAACCGGCTCCAAAGAAAGCGAAGACTGTTTCATCTGCAGGCAAAGTTATGGCATCGGTTTTTTAGGATACGCGTGGAATAATTTTCATTGACTATTTTGAAAAAGGAAAAACTATCAATGCGAACTTATTGCAATGTTTGAGCGAAGAAATCAAGCAGAAACGGCCGCATATGGCTAAGAAGAAAGTGTTGTTTTTCATCAACAGAATGCACCAGCTCACAAAACCATTACTGCAATGTTCAGAATTGATGAATTGAAGTTTGAATTGCTACCTCATGCACCCTATTCGCCAGATTTGGTCCTTTCGGATTATTTTCTGTTCCCAAACTTGAAAAAATGGTTCAGTAGTCAAAGATTTTCCAACGATAAAGAAGTGATGTCGGCAGTTAGAGGCTATTTTGAGGATCAAGACAGTTCTTATTATGAAAAGGGTATCGAACTTATTGAACATCGCTGGGAAAAGTGTATAGAGCTGAAATGAGATTATGTTGAAAAATAAATGTATTTCTTTCCAAAATTTTTATGTTTTCTATGTTGGGTCACATATTTCTGGGACCACCCTCGTAATATAACATACGCACTGATTATACAATAAGTAGACTAAAAATGATAAAAGAAAATATATAAAAAGCGATAACCAGAATAATGACATCTGGAAAGAAATTCATGGTATTAGAGACCATAGTGATAACGGCGCTTTTTTCAGGATATTCGTCCTGGTTCTAGGCAAAAAGAATGTATTCCATGTTCGCATAGTACGAGTCTGAACAGCAAAATCCATTTACGATAGCAACGCAGAAGCATCAATTTCATTACTAAGTACGAAAGAAACTTTGCACTGCTAAACTTCTTTCTGTCGGCTAATGGTTAGACGATATGTTTTTCAAGCAAACCGTTGTTATCTGTATCAATGGGAGGGTAGCAGCCATCATTATTTGCTACAATCTTATCGGAAGTAACAGAACTGTGGCCAGCTAGCTGTCGCGGAGGTCGTGGTCCATAAAACTAAATAGCGATTTAAAATGAAAGAGCTCCAAGAGCAAATGATGGCTCACGTAATGTCTCTTAGCAAATCATAAATATATTAACCGACTAAATTGTCTGAGATTTCACCTAAAGATGTTTAAGGTAACTTTGATGGAGCGGTTGATTAACTTAATCACTTAAGGTTGATATATAATCCCTTTCCACATTAATTTTCGTATTCTCTATACATATTTCGACAACTAAGTTATCATTATCAGCAGATAATTAAACAGCATCGCAGCTGGAAACCACGGCAAAAACCCGCATGAAACAAATTTCGTACACGATCTGGACCATCGAAAGCCAAAAGAAGGCTGTTGAAAGTTGTTCTAGATATCTAAGGAGTAAACACTTCCAATACCATCACATAATATGCATCCTGGAATTACTTCCTCGCCCCTCCTGCTTTTAATGAATTTTCAAAAGGCTGCAGTATCGCAGGCAGTAGTGGTATTGATATGAACGTCCTGCT
Source organism: Dermolepida albohirtum (assembly GCA_031893035.1). Classification (NCBI taxonomy): domain Eukaryota; kingdom Metazoa; phylum Arthropoda; class Insecta; order Coleoptera; family Scarabaeidae; genus Dermolepida; species Dermolepida albohirtum. The sequence goes on along the minus strand of JAVIWB010004274.1, from coordinate 524,045 downwards.
AAATGTGTAGCTTTGTTTCAAAATATTGTGGCATTCTATACAGTAGGTTAAGTACTCGTACTTATCAATAACCCCTCGTAGCGTAGCAAAGTCTCGAAACTGTCCGAAAGTGATTCAATTGTAATCAAACTTTGTGAGCTAAACCTGGATGATATTGAATGAAAATAGACAAAGCGACTTAATGACTTGGAAGAATACTAAAGACCATAAATATTTCTATTAAAACAAAGAATTTTATAGGAATATCAAAGAATTTTTTTTCATTTTTCTTCTTGACTTTTATTTCAAATTTTAACATAACTGTTAAACTGTCATTAATACCGCGTATTAATAGTTTAGAATGTGCTGAAATGTTTAAAGAGATTTTTATGGAATATCGTCTAGACAAGCTATGTAAATGATTACAATGAAAGCGTTCAAATAATTGGGTAAATATTTTTTTAGGATATGAATAATGTAAAAGAAATATTTATAAAAATATCAAAACTATTTTTATTCGACAATTTATCTATAACACCTAGTTAATAAGTTTGCAGAAACGAGTGCGCACTCATTGGCGGCGATGATATATGTATTTCGAAAGCGGTCGGATATACCCGAAGTCGAGATTCATATGCGTATGGTATATGTATGAATGCCGGATTAGGTTGATGATGGCGAATCGACGGCGTTCTTTGTTATATTCGCCAACTTATATTCGATTTAGGCTTAACATTGATTACGTGTAATCTACCATTAAATTTATTAGATAATGAATCGTTTTGCTCTTTCTGGAATAAGTATTCGAAATGGAAATTACCTAGTTTGACAACTTGACAGAAAAATGTAACATCACTCCACGATATAATTGAAGGCGACACTAAATAAGAACTACAAAATAAAATATTCTGATTATGTATGGGTGAGTCGACCGGTCGTCAAAAAATTCTGTTCTTGATGTCATAACACGTACATGGAACCACTTAAACCGTCAGTTTCAATTTTGCTAGCTAGAAAAATAATAGAAAAATGTAGCGCTGAAGTAATTGCAAAGGAGGTGTTTAACACAATGAAAAAAAAAACGGAAATTTCAAAAAACTCGTAATGTTTATGACTGATAATGCAGCAAACGTGCTTTCTCTATGCCGGTCTCTTAAGCAAAGTAGTGGTAAAAAAACCTCTTACCACATCAATGTACGTACTCTGTATACGTATTTCGCCAATTAAGTTGTCATCAACAGCAAATTATTAATCACGTTTGGTATGTATATGAATGCCGGATTAGATTGATGATGGCGAATCGACGGCGTTCATTCTTATGTTCGACGAGTGTTAATAGATTTATTAACCGATATTCGACATTAGAATACACTGGCACTATTATTAAATGTATTGTTTACAATATCAACATTTTACCGTGTGTGTAAAAGACATTTTAATAGCGAATAACACCGGTTAAATGCGCAACATGGTGTACCATATTATAAATTTCTATATGACTTTATTTTTACGTTAAGTGTGTGCAACATTTCACAAAATATTGTAGACAATAAAAAATTACGAAACTTTTGGGGGAAATACGTTCCGGAATGGAGATTGGCAAGAGGTCAATTACAGTATAATTTTCCTCGGGTTAAAAACACGATTACTAATCAAATAAAAGCAGAGTTAAAAGATCAAAAAATATGACTGACGGTAGATGAATCAACGGATGCAAGAAAGAATAGTATTTTAAATGTGTTACTGCGTACTCTAAAAAGCAGTGAGATTTCTTTGGCTCTTCTTTTACGTAGTAATAATAATAATAATTTATTGATATATATGTACATATACACGTCATGGAATAATCATAGATAAATAAAAACACAATTAATGCGCTCACAACACGTTAAAATCCGCAAGACCTATACAAAAACAAAACACCAGAGTACCAATTAAAATATAAAAACACAAAAAGGGCAATGTCAAAATTTATACTTCAGGAAGTCATTTACTGAATAGAAAACGTTCTCCATCAGCACCTTTTTTATTAATATTTTGAGATTAATCCATGGTAGGTTCCTAAACCTATAAGGCAAAGCATTGTATATCTTCACGGCCACGTAATTCGAACTTAGCTGACTTTTCCCAATGCGATGATACGGTATCACCAAACCGCTCTGGTTTCGTGTTTCATAATCGTGAAAATCACCATTTTTGCAGAACTTATCTGGCGACTTATGAACAAATTCCAGGCAAGCAAGTATATACAAGGATGGGAGGGTCAGTATTTTGTGTTTTCTGAATAAGTTTACACAACTTGTGGTACTGGATACACCACTAAGGGCTCTGACTGCACTCTTTTGCATCCTGAAAACCGCCTCAGCCGCGCCAGACTCGCCCCACATCAATAGGCCATACATGATCCTACCCTGAAAATTTGCATAGTACACAGTCCTAGCCGCCTCGGGTGTAGCCACCAGTTTCACTCTTCGTATTGAGTATATTGCTGGTGCCAAATTGCGACACAAGTTATCAATGTGGCACTCCCAAGTCAGGTTGCTCGCAATCAGTAGGCCCAGAAACTTGATATTCACTTTGGGCTAGTAGAATATTAGAGAAGACAAACGCGGAAAGAATAGTAGAAATTATAAAACATACCTTTGGAAAGTTCAATATATTGGCAACCCAACGTGTAATGTTGGTTACAGTTGGGGGTTCGAATACGGTTAAAGCTGGAAAGTTACTAAAACAATCTTATCCTCAATTACTTCATGTAACCTGTTTGCTGCATGCATGTCATCATGTAGCTGAATTTATTAGAAACACTTATCCAAAAGTAGACCAATTTATAGTTTCTACCAAAAAAGTTTTTATTAAATCTCTAAAACGCATTCGTGAGTTTGAACTAATTTGTCTGGACATTCCTCAGCCACCACAGCCAGTATTGACGAGATGGGGAACGTGGCTTGAAGCTGTTTTATATTATTAGAAATTTTTACACATTATTAAACCTTGTATCTTAAATTTAAATCCGCAAGATGCTCAAGCAATTTCAGTAAGTCAGCGACTGGTTTCAGATACCGAAATCCATACTCCAACAAAGCAAATTTCCGAAAATTATTCAATTCTTTTAGATACCATTTCCAAATTAGAGAACACCAAGCTGTCATTACATAAAGCGCTAAATATAGTATATTACCTCAAGGCCTCGTTAGGAAATCTAACATAGTATAGGAAGATTAACAACCGATAAACTGTGTGCGGTTATAAACAAGAATCCCGATTTTCGAACTATAGTGCGTATAGATAAGAGTTTAACTGAAAACCGAGAGTGCGAATATGAAGCGAACGTCCTTTTTAAATTCGCGAACATCACATCATTAGACGCGGAACGCTCCTTTTCCAAATACACCAACATATTTTCACCTCGCCGTAGGAGTATGAGTCAGCACTGGAAGGCACACTAATGACACATTACTACAGCGAATTTTTGCATCACTCTACATCAACAACACAAAAGAAAACTAAAATAGTAAGTAATTAGATTTATTATTTTTAATATATAATAACTAAGTCATACGCTACTGCGAAAGTACTCGTTTCTGCAGCCTTACTAGTAAATATAGAATTAGAACGATTACTTGTGTAAGAAATCTTCAAGAGTAAATGAGACAGCCGATATACTGAGTTGATTCTTCTTATAATAATTACCGAAATTTTATGTCTCACTCGTCAGTACCGATACAATCATATTCATCGTCAATACGTAATAATTTTTTTAGATAATCAGTATTATTCTACTCGTTCGTCTTAATTTTGAAAAAAAAACAAAAGAAAAGTTAGAGCTTTTTTACTTTTAAGATCGGCGGAGTTTATCTACAGAGAGTTTCATCATAAGATGAATCGCTTTGGTAGCGTGACTTGACCTCATCGAGTGCCAGAAGGGATGACCTTTGTGAAAGATTTTTGTGTGGCCTTCTTAATAACAACATCGACTACTCTTTTTTGCTCGGCTGTATGTATTTTTTGATACCCGCATTAACTCTAGGAGCAATTCGACATTTGCGACCCCGATTACGAGGACGGACATTTTGAGGAGAACGCCAACTTATATTTTGTCTAGAATAAGCAACGGAATTTCGGAAAATATATTGACTTAGGCGAAACTTTATGGATAGTTTATTTAATTTTTTTTTATTGTAACTAAACATGTGTCATGAACATGTAATTAATATCATGTTGTTAATGTATTTTTCCTGTTATTGGGCTTCTGCCTGTTGGAAATAAAGATTATTACTATTTGAGAAATTAATAAATTTATCTTCCTCTCATCGATGACAAATCTTGTAACCATCTTCCCAAAAATACAATTTGTTCAATTCTGTTGCTGTTTTTTTACTAACTTTTAAACAATCATGGAGGTACATTTTAATGGAGACTATGATTGATTGAATTAATCGAAAAAGGTAAATAAAACCCCTCCACAATAATATTCGTATTCTGTATAAGCATTTCGACAAATAAGTTGCCATCATCAGCAGATAATTAATCACAATGTCGCACTTAGATCCGCGGCAAAACAAATTCGTACCCAACAACCCTCGACAGCCAAACTAACCACTTAATTGCCCTGCTCACACACGCGAACCTTTTCCAGAAGTTCGAACAGACATGAATAGAATTGGAGCCTCATAAGTGTTTGACACATGGTTTTTGTTTTTTGAGATAAATATGCTATCGCAACTATCTTAATTCACGATGGTCGTTTATATTTTTAATTAAATGTAAACTATTTGCGGTTACTCGGGTACGTAGACTTCCGCGGTCGTGGTCTATACTATCTTCTGGAACCGTGTCATTGGTATAACTGCTGACGTTTCTTATCCATTCGTATGGGACATTTTCTGGGCTCAACGACTGCTACCTTCTGTCGCATTGAAATTCGTTACTGCAGTTACGTTATGATTATTCCCTAGCACATGTTTTGCTAAACTAGATTTCTCAGGTCGATTAAATTTGATGAGCACCATATGTTCTTTTACCGGGTTCCTATCGAACGTTCTGTCTGACCGATGTATTGTTTTTTGCAATCTAGACATTTTATTTCGTAAAGCCCTAATTTGTAATTTAACACGACTTTGTCTTTCGCATTTCCTAAAAGAGATTTAATAGAGTTACTGGACCGAAACGTAACTTAATAACTGCGCTCTTTAAAAACCCTATTTAAATTTTTCGTCATGAAGTGAAACGGTAAACATATAAACTCTTTGCCTCGATTGATTTGAGATGACTGACATGTGGTTTCGATTCTGAAATAATCAATAGATTAATTAGGAAAGCGAACTTGAAAAAGACAATCTGGGATACTACATGTCTGTCACCTCAAAACAATTAATACGATTCATGCTACGGATAATCTAAATTAAAACTGAAATTTTCTATAAAGCTACTTACAAATTTATTTGAAATAAAACATTTTAGTCATATAAGTAGGATTCAATCACTAAGAACCAAGATGTACTGTGGTTCTTAGCGGTGTAGATCGCGTACGGAGTTTGTTTTCGCCGTGTTTTACCAGGTGCGACACTTTGCAATTGTCTGCTGATGATGACAACTTAGTTGTCGAAATACGTGTACAGAATTACAAAAGTTAATGTGGAAAGGGGTTATATATCAACCTTAGTGATTAAGTTAATCAACCACAGGCTCCATCAAATTCAACTCCATATAAGTAGGTAATTAAATTATTCAAATTATGACTTGTTACAACAAGCTTACAAATTGATTAAACAGAATCTACGTCTAAGAATAATTAAAATGTTAATAATACCTTATTTACGACGCGTTTCCAGTATTAAACTCTCTTCAGGTAAACTGTGGTGTTATTAACGAACTTATTCTCTATGGGTTATAAAAGAATGAACAATCAAGACCTTTGTCTTTCGTCCAAACATGCACTTTTCCAAACGGAAGAACGAAGTTCGTTTTTGTGTCACCAAACGGATAGCTTCTGTCTATATAGTAATAGCGTATCTATCCATTTAGCGGACATATACGAACTTCGTTCGTTCGGGCCATTCCATTTTTGAACGATAGAGGGAGGTATGGTTTTTTCATTCTTTGTTGTATCGCAAACAACACGACAACCCACAGAAAATAAGACTGTTAATAATACCACAGTTTACTTGAACAGAGTTTAAAACTCGAAGGACGTAGTAAACAAGGTGTTATTAACATTTGAATTATTTCCAGACGTTCACATAATGGCATATGCCAAGTTTAAGAGTGTTCTGTTAATATATACACCGTAATAGCATAGCTATTTATTTGGGGAGATGAATACGAACTTCGCTCTTTCATTCTGACAGTTGCATATGTGGACGATAGAGGAGAGGTATTGTTTTTACAGAGAAAATCTAGTGTCATATAATTTTTATCTTTCAAACATATAAAAAATAAGGTAAGTATGTGAGTGCATGCAGGTATGTGTGTATGTAAAAGGTGTTTCAAATTGCGCGGTTTTTTTTAAGAATAAATAAAATATAGATGGCGCACTGAATTTGTCTGACTATGGGGGTATTTAAAAAGTGTGATGTATGACATTTATAAAAATGGCTACTTACACGGTACAACAACGCGTTCAAATTGTTGATTTTATTTTATGAAAATCAGCGTTCTGTGAAAGGAGTTTTTAGAAAATTACGTGAATTTTATGGTTTACATAATCGTCCATCTGAAAGCACTATTGGTCGAATTATTAAAAAATTTCAAGAGACCGGTTCCGTGGAAGATCGAAAAAGTGAAAAATACAGTCGTAATGATCGTTCACAAGAAAATACTGGTTTGGTTCGTGAAAGTGTTGCTGAAGATCCTGAAATATTCATTAGACGACGTTCACAACAACTTGGACTTAGTGAACCAACAATATGACGTATTTTACACAAAGATTTAGCTCTGAAGGCATATAAGGCTCGCATAACACAGGAACTGAAGCCATCACATCATTTAAAACGTCGTTCGTTATTCATTTGTCAATTTCATCAATGAACAACTAGCTGATTTTTCTCAAAAAATAATGTTTTTCGATGAGGCTATGTTAATAAACAAAATTGCCGTATCTGGGATGAGGAAAATCCACGAATTATTCATGAGAAACCTTTGCATCCTAAACGAGTTACTGTTTGGGGTGCATCATGGTCAGGTAGTGTAATCGGACCTTACTTCTTTGAAAATGCTGCTGGTGAAGCTGTAACTGTCAATGGTGAGCGATATCGTCAGATGATAACTGAATTTTTGTGGCCTGAATTAATGAACATTGATCTAGAGAATATGTGGTTTCAACAGGATGGCGCTGCACCTCACTTTGCACACGAATCAATTGATTTATTGAGAGAAAAATTTCCTGGACGTGTAATCTCGAAAAACAATGATGTTAATTGGCCACCAAGATCATGTGATTTGACACTGTTGGGCTATTTTCTTTGGGGTTATGTGGAAAGTCAGGTTTATAAAAACAATCCACAATCAATTCTTGCTTTGAAAGATGAAATTATTCGTGTCATTGGTAAGAAAGCGCCTCAATTATATCAAAATGTCATTGAAAATTTTAACAAAAGAGTGGACGTCTGTGAAGCTGCAAGAAGAGGCCATTTGACAGATATTATTTTCCGCATATAAATGCCATAACTGATACTTCAATTACCAATAAAAACTTTTTGAAAGTGAATGCAAATTATGTGTTTTATTTATTCTTTAAGAAAACCGCGAAATTCGAAACACCCCTTACAATGAAAGAATTTTAATAAAACATTTAAAACTAGAGATAAACATAGTTTCAAGTTTAAAAAAATGTTATAAATACATGAGAGTGCGATTAATGTATTACGACAAATTTCGTGGTTTCTATTTAGCCAGATTCGGTGACAATTTGTCATATATTCAGATACCGCACAAAAAGCATTATGAATAAATTTCCCAGGAAATATTTGTAAAGTAATGATAAGTTTGTAAATAATCAAATTTTTTTATCAGTTGGGAAATAGTCCAAAGTAACGATTTAACAAACATTTATTATTGTGTATTTACAATACTAAAATGATTCGACAAAATGATATAAATATAAATATTTATTGGAGACAAAATTATTTATGAAGGCACGTATTCGATTTGTCACAATGGGAAACTTTATTGAAATGAAATAATACGAAAATCTCCAATCGTTTGCGAACTTGTTACATGTCATTCTAAAAAGAGAATCATCGACACATGCCACGTCATAACAACCGGCAGGAGACGGATTTAACCGGGTATACGGTTAATATATTTGCATGTGCAGGTATAGTTTCTTTGATCCAGTACAGCGTAATAAAACTGTATCTAATTAAATATTGTGCAATAATGGAGTTGTGGTGGCTAAAACTCATATTACTAAAAAGTCGATAGGAAAAAAAACATAAGACGTATAGCCGTTATATTAGAAATGTGAGTGAAGTTAAAGAGTTTTTTTCAGCGGGTAAAATAATAATAATAATATGCCTTTATTTCCCAAGAAGTAATCATACAAGTAATATAAATACAAAGCATTCAACTGAATGGAAAATCCTAAGGGGTGGTTCAGATGGATGACTAGAAGTCATCCCCTGCTCTACCACCAAACCCTTAAAGTTTAAAGAAATATAAATAACAACGTAATTGCCTAATACTAAGAACTAATAAAAACCTAACCTAATTGAATTATTCTGCCCGTGCACACAACCGTAACCCAACAAAGTCACTACAATTAAACAAAGTAATATGAAAAAGTAATATAAAAAGTTCCCTAGCATACAAGAATAAGTTAACAATGAAAAGAGACATCACACACAAGACTGCTTATCAAATAGGTAATTAAATGTAGCACGCCTGAAAAGCACCACTCCAATGGATATAAGTGATCATCCAAAGAATTGTAATAGTGATAAATATTATACGTGAAAGATCTTCTAAAAAAAGTTGTGCGGTATCTAGATAGACCAATCATATTCTTAATTCTTACATTGATATTATGCACATCGCACCGAAACCTAACTCTATACAGCAAGTATGGAGGACACTTTGTCAAAAGTATTTTATGATAAAGGTTCAGAGAATGGAAAGCAATGCGATTTCGCATATTCAGCCACCGCAAAGTTTTTAATTTATGTGATATTCTTTCATACTTACGAGCACCGAAGATGTATCGCACACACGAATTTTGCACTCTCGGAACCCGTCCTACATCGTCGAAATCCAAACAAGGGCCATACACAGGTAGGTAATAGCAAAATAACGAGAACACCAGTAAGTCACACAAAGCCTTTTTTAATTTAATGTTAAAAATAGATCTAAATGCATAAATGATCTTCAGGTTACAGTAGGCAGCACTGTCGGTAACGGAATGTATTGTCCATAATCAACCCCAGATTCTTACACTGTGCGACCACCGGAACCCTACAACCGTTCAACGTAATTCGAAGCCGACGCCTATGTCTCGAAGGAACACAACTTTCAGATAATACTAATTGGAATCTAAATAGAATTAAATGGGAAAAGTAATATAATTTTAGTAACAAACAGGCGTATTTGGTGAAAAATTTCCACAGATTTGCTATGGAAAATATATATTTAATGTCACAATATATTATATCTATGTCTATAAATGTAGAACGTAAGAAAAAGTGTTAATAATATTAAATATTATTTCTGATTAGATCTTCTCTTCGTCAAAATATTGTAATGATATGCATAATTTTTTGGATAGAATCTTTGTATGTTTGTTATTATTAATTTCACTCAAACCAATATTTACTTAATTGGTATTTTATATGGCATTTTATCGAATCATTTTAGTAATGTAAATACACAATAATAAATGTTTATTAAACTGTTACTTTAGACTATTTCCCATGATAATTCTCAGAAGGGAAGTCTTAATACTTTACGGTATCCATATTAATTTGTTTTAAGTATATTTATGTGTATTTTGGCAAATTCCCTTAATGTATTATTAGTGTAGTTGTCAGAAAGGGTCTAATTATACCAGGGATATAAATGCATCGTACAGCCGGAATACATATAAATGTCTATAAAGCAAATATAAATTTTCTTTATAGACTTTATTTTAAGAGACTAATAATTATTAATCCTCTAAATACAACTCATATTCCCTTTAGATACACTTATTGTACCTATTAGGTATTAAGTATATATATTTGCATTTTCCCGTATGTAATCCCGGAAAGGTTATAGTGTGGGAAATTTAATAAGAGTTAGTGAGCCTTGAGAGCTCACAAGATATAGTTGGGCCCAAGAGTTCAAGAAGATAGTTGAACAACTTCAGGGCAGATAGAGAAGAGACATTCAAGAGGTAGAATAAGACCTGTATGCCGGCCATTTTACTGTAGTAGTGTGTGTGGATCGTCTGATACGAATCGTATCAGTCAATTGCTTGCCAAAAAGTAATAGTGCGAGTATGGTAATTTTATATATATATGTATATATTGGTACCCAAAAGTGGAGATCTGTAAGCATCATATGAAAACAACTATTTAGGAGTGCGAATCAACGTATTGAGGAAACAACGTCCGAAACGGAGACAGACCACGTGCAGTTGAACAAGATAAGTGCATATACTTAGGAACAGACAATATACATATACTTTTATATATACATATATATATATATATATATATATATATATATATATAAGGTGAAAAATTGTATGTGTAATGTTAATTTTATTCTGTTTTCTTTCTTGTTATATATAAAAAAGCTCTTCTGATTTTGATGCTCGTTGAATGCGTAAATATTTCTCTTTTCCTTGTTTAAATATTTCCTTATTTAAGTAAAAGGGGGCAGCAATAAAGCAGAATTTTTGCGCCGTTTCATAACCATGGATGAAACATGGATCCATCACTACACATCCGAGACAAAAGAACAATCAAAACAATGGACTCAAAAGGGAGAACCGGCTCCAAAGAAGACGAACACCGTTTCATCTGCAGGCAAGGTCATGGCATCGGTTTTTTGGGATGCGCGTGGAATAAGTTTCGTTAACTATCTCGGAAAAGGAAAAACTATCAACGGCGAGTATTATGCGAACTTATTGTGACGTTTGAGCGAAGAAATCAAGCAAAAAGGGCCGCATTTGGCTAAGAAGAAAGTGTTGTTTCATCAAGACAATACACCAGTTCACAAATCCGTTATTGCAATGGCCAAAATTAATGAATTGAAGTTTGAATTGCTACCTCATGCACACTATTCGCCAGATTCAGAGCCCTGGGATTATTTTCTGTTACAAAACTTGACAAAATGGCTCAGTGGTCAAAGATTTTCCAATAATGAAGAAATGATGTCGGCAGTTAATGGCTATTTCGAGGAGCAAGACAGTTCTTATTATAAAAAGGGTCTCGAACTTATTGAACATCGCTGGGAAAAGTATATAGAGCTGAAAGGAGATTATGTTGAAAAATAAATATATTTCCTTCCAAAATTTTTGTGTTTTCTTTATTGGGTCGGGTACTTCTGGGACCACCCTCGTATTTAAAGTACTTAATCTTATAATTATTTTAAACCAGTCTGTTTAACGGTGTTGTAATTAAAATATGATATTTGGTATAATTAAGTGTGTGTAACTTTTTTCAATGTTTCATAAATTTTTCGTTAGTGTCCGAATTTTAGTGAACGGTAGTGTATCTATCGAGATCATACGAAAGTGTCCAAAAATATAATGACTTATTTCAGTCATGGACCTGTGTTTTGCCAGTCTATTTAAATTCAAATGAATGAATGAATTGGTGATTGGTATTAAATCCACTCTGCCTGTTTCTGTTCGAAACGAAGGTGAAGTTCCGCGAAACTCAAGTACGCAGGAATAAATTATTGCTCTAGGGAATTGAAGTGAATGATGGGATGCGAGTGGGACTGATTTACGAACCTTTCTTCGACATACAGTGGAGCCTCGTCCTGAGACAGAATAATTTATATTCCGAAAGAGTCGGTCCTAAAACGAATTGATTTCCGCGTGGATTAAGTGAATTTAATTACACTACCGTTACTGTTTTGTCTTTTTCTTTTCCCTTAATTCGATTATAATGTACATCGGAGAATATTAATGTGGACTCTAATACATTAAGCTGCGTCCGTGTACAAAAAAGAATATTAAATTCCTGCTTACTTTTATAATAACTCGTCCATGTTGATCGATAATGGATAATCAGTTTTCTACCGTGTAATGTTAGTAGTAATTATAGCTCACTCTAACGTTCAAACGGGAAAACAGTTCCTTCGAAAACTCCCAATTTTACAGTGGACCTAATAAGAACAGAAACAAGATTTACATACCAAATTCGAACAACTTATCGGCTCGGCTTGTCGGTCAGTCAACTTGCCAATCAAATTAACGAATGTTTATATTAGGAATGGTTGCCGGGAGAAATGTTGGGAGAATTTTTAAATAAGCCTAGCTCTTTTTTCCTTCTGATACTTTTACATTTTCTTAACAACGGTAATACGTATCCACAATGAATTCTTATATTCTGTAGATATTTCGTATTAAGTATTTTGAAATTTTGACACGCATTTTAAATTTGGAAAACAGCAGGTAATTAGAAATAAATCAAACTTACAAGATGTAGATTTGATTACCCCAAGTTATCTGCCCAGTGTGTAGCTTGCCAGCCTGTTCAATCGAAGACGGTCGTGTCAGTTATTGAATAAACAAGAACGCCTCTCGTTAAATAAATGTGGCAACACCCTATATATTTGTCTGTAGGGGTGGAGAACAAAGAATCTCATACCCTGTCTTAGGAGGCGAACGTCCCAGGAGTATACACTATACAATAACAAAAGATAATAGTAAAACACACGAATAGAATAACGTAAATACGCTTTAATTGAATTAAAAAAAAAAGATAAATCTGAGGTAATATATAAATATAAATATCTAATATAAACAATTACAGAACAAAGAAAAATTAACAAATCGAAGTCATTAGTTCGGACATCTAGTTTTTATTTACATGACGCAAATTTAAACTAAAAGAAATTAAGCGGTTTTTTCCGAAACTGGGCCAAGTTTCGTTTACAAAAGAAAATTTACAAATTTTGAATCTATATAATTAAGTTTAATTTCCTCGATTTTGCAAAATATATATATATCAATAAAAACATAACCCAATTCAAAATCCGTGCTGCAGAAGCAGTGTAACAAGGTCCTGTTCCAGACCCATTATTGCATGCTATACCATCGCAGCGGAGGAACGTTTAACACTTTGCTTCATACATTCCTTTTTATAGCATTCCGAAGTGCTCGTCTCGCCAATTTGATACATTCTGTTGCCACTTCAAGTCGTGACATCAGCCTATGATTGGGAAATTACAAACAGTAACTAGCACGTAATATAAGGAAACATTTTTAAAATATTTGCGATATAATTTTATACAAAGACGTTTCATCATTTTCAAACAGTAAAATGTTGGTGCATCTTAGCCCACTGAGCACGTTGTTTCTACATTGTTTCTACATTGTTTCGGTTAAATGCGCTTTTTTGTCGTAGGCCGGTGACATTTTAATCCGGCACCGTGTAATCGAGTTCGCAAGGTCCGCTCCAACACCTTTGTATATTAAAGCACTACAGAAACAGTTCTCTGTTGGAAGTTTGTCTATTTTGTAAACCAAGACTAAAACACAGTGAAGACCACTGCCGTGACATCTAAAGTAACAACCAGCGAACTGGCCGAACGAGGGATGCGTGGTGTTCTTAGTCTTTTAAATTCAGCCAGTTCGCTGGTTGGGCAGTGGTGTTTACTATGTTTTGATATATTTTTTCGATCAACAGACCGATTAATTATTGTTTGTCAACAAAGCCGGGTAAACTGAAGAGTGTTGGCATTACACCAAACGCGTCTCTATCGTTGCTTTTGACCACAAACATTTGATTGATTACAAAGTAATGTTAATTTTCGTATCCTCTATTTCGGTGGTTGTAGCTGGTGACAATATTGTCAACAGCTTGATGTTGATGGCAAATTTTCTTTGTTAAGGATCAAGTGTTACAATTCTTGCTATTGTTCGGCGCGAAACTTTTACGCCTCTGGTAATTTCGGTATTAAATACTAAATAAGAAACGGCGAATACATAATCACAAACACGATTCCAAGATTTTAACAATTCTGAATAAATTTTACATGTATAAACTCATTATACCACCCCTTCATCTTCCTAGAATTTAATGAGTGGAGGTAGATTAGAAATAGAGTTCGGTAAGGGATTAGTGACTCCCAAAACTTAATTTTATGAATAAATTAAATAAATATATATTGCAAGCTAACAGTCTGTGTATTTAAAAATACAATATATACATTTCCGGAAGAATACAATAATATGTATTTCAAATATATTATTCATCATAACTGAGACGTGGGATAATTTAATTAACAGATGCTGAACATCTATTGCACATTTGATAACCAAAATTATGGATTTCAAACATAACTTTATAGCAAAACTATTATTTTCAGAGGCATTAAATTTGGCGAACCAGTTGTGCCAATATGGGTATATCTTTCCCGTCAACGATTCAAAAAACCTGGTCGTCAAAGATGACAGCTCTCTCTACAGGTTCCAGGTAAATATTTTTTAGTGACCAATCGAAGTAACCTAAATAAATGTTGCGTGTTTATATGTAAGAAAATTTTTATAAATATTTTTGCCTTCACTTTACAAAAGTAAACAATTTAGTTCCGGTACTACTTACAATATTTCTATGATATATATATACATGTTTGAGAACTTAATCACTTAAGGTTGATATATAATCCCTTTCCACATTAATTTTCGTATTCTGGATACGTATTTCGACAACTAAGTTATCATCGTCAGCAGATAATTAAAGAGTGTCGCATCTGGGAAGCCAAAACGTACAGTGTGCGTTTTAGCTTTCGACAGTATAGTTCGTGTATGGAATTTGTTTCGTATGGGTAATGTGGAAAGGGGTTATACATCAACCTTACGTGATTAAGTTAATCAATCACAGACTCCATTAAAATTACCTTAAATTGAGAAGTTCATTGAGTTGTCTTTGATATGCATATTTTGAATGTAATATTTCTTTCAAATTAAATTTGGTTACTTAACATTAGGTTTATTTGCAAAAATCGTAAAGTTATTAGATTCATTTGCGTATTTTTTTGTTTTACACCCATATATTCCTGTAGAAACAATTGAAAAATGATTTAAAAATATCCGAAACAATAACTGTATATAATTACTTACTATGGCAAAGTGCATCGCAAAAATAAATTACATTAAATGCTCTAACTGTCATCCACTGTTATTGATACAATTAGTAATTATTAGGCCTTAATGTCACTCATATTTCGGTTCATTTAACCAATCGACTACTTCTTACCATCGATAAGATCCTAACGTTGAACAAAATATCTGGGACAGCTTGTGTAATACCTACACAATTCAGAATTATATTTCTGAACGATCTCAATATCACGGCCAGGGTTAATGTTTACTTGCCTCTCTTTTGAACGCTGTTTCTTTTGAATTAAATCGACAGAAAACCTCTAAATTTTCCTGCGATATATGGAACATCTAGATTATTTAATCAAATACATACAGATGTAGATATTTTCCATCTTAATGTAAACAGAATATTTTAAATTTCACCTTTGTCATCGCTTGTAATCGCATAGTTTGAGTTGGTATATGTTCCTGTAGGTATACCTCGCGTTACAGTTCTTTCTTCTATTTTTTTTTGGATTATATGCAGTTCACACGTATCTACAACACATATACTTGTATTCTTGTAATATTGTGTACCTTCCCATAGTTGATATCCGTTTGAAAGTAAATAACATAACATTTATCAATCATCGAGGGAAGTTATTCAGGTTTGATATTACTTTCTACATTCACTTTTAGTATTGTGATCAATTATAAATCTAATCCATGTCTTTCGGCGACGATTTTGAACATAACGATTCGCAGAGTATTGTCAATGCATTTTAAGAATACTTTATTCTGCACGCTCACAATAATTCAGTTACTATTGTGCAGTTCACATGAAATGTACGGTAATTACCACAACAAGGTTTACGATCTAAATCACAAATTTTGGTCTATAATTTTGATCGAGCCAAAACAATATCAAACTAGAAAGAGAGCTCTTGTATGTTTCATTGGGGAGAAAAACAAACAATGGTGCGCATAGTGTGCAATTCAAATAGCACGCGAGTTTGTCTAATTTTCGACTTGATAACAAAAAGCTTCGAACAACTTCATTCTCTCTCGGCTTTTGGGCAATATTAACAAAAACTATATGTTACCTTCACTATGCAAAATAGCGAAGAATTGTGAAACATGAGGAAATAATTTTCACACTGCATTTTGGGTAGTGTTTTATATAGAATATTTAATTTTGCTAACGTAATTTTAATTTCGAGATTTAATATTTTAAGTAAAAGTTTCGGCGACATAACTTTTGATTTTAAGTTAATGCCAGTTTAGAATGCTTGACGAAGATGATTAACTTAAATTTATAGTTAAAATCATTCTAGTAATTTAAAGGCCTAAGGTAATGTAATAATTTGGTGCAAAACTTTTTATCTCAAGAAGTAAAATTTTTTAATTTTTCAGAGGCTTAGGAGTTTAAGAATGTGACTGGCAGCTTACAGTCACATTCTTAAAATCCTAAGCATCAGAAAAATTCAAAATTTTTAATTCCTGAGACAAAAGATGCCTACCTTGCATATGCTAACGAACTATTTTACATCTAAAAATGTCTAACTTAGTTAAATTAAGGATTTTGAAAGCCTTATAGTCGAAACTATAAAATGAACCGTAGTTCCCTCTCGGTTTCCGGGACAAAGCCGTCCCGTTGGCATTGTTACTTCATTTACTAACATTGCGTTCAGTTTTGCAAGGCTGCTGGTGTCTTGAAACAGAAAACAGCTTGAAAACCGAAAAGGAACTATTGGATGAAGACTGAAGAAGTCTTATTTTAAATGCCAGTAAAATAATCTTTATGTTTTTATGTTACACAGTCATCGCTTTACTGGCCATGGAAAAAGAGACCACCCGATAACATCGAGTACGCTATATTTCTGGCAAAAAGAACCCTACGAAACAAACAACGCCACGGCTTGGAAGACTACGAAATGGAGTCTCTCGGAAACTTAAGAAAAAACTTAGCTAACAAGTGGGAATTCATAGCTATACAAGCGGAAGAACAGGTAACGAAGCAAATATTTTTTCTCATTTTCATCGACTAATTCAGTTATTGTAAGTTATTAATTCATAAATGTAAATCACATGCTTTTTTCGTCTTGTGTGTCATTTTAAATATCTCTTGTGCATTAAAAGATGCTTGCGTACTGACATTTTCGAAATTCCTAAAAAACATTTTACAGTCAAAATTTATCGAAATCTTTTGGCTCAGCCCTGGAAGAATAGAAAATTTGGAAAACATGTAAAAAAATGTTAGCTTTTGAACGTCTAAGTGAGTTATCTGTAACATTTGTATGATATAGCTTTGAAAAGTAGCGAGTTTATATTCTGCTAGTTCAGAACTATTATTTTACGTCCAACGAAGGCTAAATTCAAAATTTTTATTTTGGTATTAGTATTTTCCAAAAGTTACTGTACATTAATAAATGCCTACGAGATGACATTTTCATAGGTCCTGAAAACGATTCTGATGACAGAATTTACCCAACTCTTTTGGCTTAATCCTGAGAGAATAAAAACCTTGAAAAAGCTATGCCAAAATGAAAACCTCGAGCGGTATAAATAGATTATTTATAAAGTCTGAGTGATTTTACTGTCAAATGAAGTGAATTTGTATTCTACTAATAGAGGACTACCACGTTACGTACTATGAAGGTTATATTCAAGGCTTCTTATTTTGACGAAAATCTCAATTTTTCCAAAGGGGTATACTCGCAAAAATTGGTGTTTTCCAAAAGTTACTGTACATTAAGAAATGCTTATGAGATGACATTTTCATAGGTCCTGAAAACAATTTCGATGACAGAATTTATCCAACTCTTTTGGCTTAATCCTGAGAGAATAAAAACCTTAAAAAACTATACCAAAATGAAAACCTCGAGCGGTGTAAATAGATTATTTATAAAGTTTGAGTGATTTTGCTGTCAAATGAAATGAATTTGTATTCTGCTAGTCGAGGACTATCACGTTACGTACTATAAAGGCTACATTCAAAACTTTTTATTTCGACGAAAATCTCAATTTTTCTAAAGGGGTATACTCGCAAAAATTGGTGTTTTCCAAAAGTTACTGTACATTAAGAAATGCTTATGAGATGACATTTTCATAGGTCCTGAAAACAATTTCGATGACAGAATTTATCCAACTCTTTTGGCTTAATCCTGAGAGAATAAAAACCTAAAAAAACTATACCAAAATGAAAACCTCAAGCGGTGTAAATAGATTATTTATAAAGTTTGAGTGATTTTGCAGTCAAATGAAGTGAATTTGTATTCTGCTTGTTGAGGACTACTACGTTACGTACTATGAAGGTTATATTCAAAGCTTTTTATTTTGACGAAAATTCCAATTTTTCCAAAGGGGTATACTCGCAAAATTTGGTATTTCTTAGAAGTTACTGTACATTAACAAAAGCTTCAAAGATGACAGTTCCATGTGTCTTGAAAACGATTTTCATATCAAAATTTATCGTACTCTTTTGGGTCAGTCCTGAGAGAATAGAAAATTTGTATTTGAAAAATCAATTTCTCGCAAATACATGACGCTACTGATTTCGATAAAATGAAGCAAACCTGGTTATTTTTAGAACACGAAGTGTGTAATATTCTATCTACTGCTGTATTTCTAGTTGATAGATTAATCTTTATATTATTCGACGAGGAATAATGCTCAGACGTTAATTGTTTTCAATTCAATTCATATTATTTGGAAGTACTAATAGAGTCGAATGGTCCCTAGTCTGTCTTTAGATGTAAATTATTTAAAGTTAGTTTTTTGATTATTCCACAGCCTCCAAATGAATTCATAATGCTTTTTTTAATCAAAAACACCTTTTCGCGCTAATATTTGTATCTCATATAGATATTTCGACAACTAAGTTATCATCTTCAGTTCAGTTGCCATGTGCAGTAAAAAGTAAGCACAGTGACGAAACATGATAAACACAGATAAAACGCGAACCTCTCTACTAGACCTCCACACAAAATAGAAAAAATCTGGTGATTTTTAGAACAGAAAGTGCGTAATATTCTATTTATTGCTATATTTCTATAAATACGAGTAGATTTATCTTTATCTTATTTGACAAGGAACAATACTGTAGATTATTAAAAATTAGTTTTTCGATTATTCCACAGCCTCCAAAAAAGTTTATAATGCTTTTCTTAATCAAAAAGATAATAAAAACCTCTTACCATCTATTCTAGATAGATATTTAAACAATTAAGTTGTCATCTTCAGTAGATAATAAACACAGTGTTGAAACAAAGGTTCACAGTAAAACTACAAAGAGAAAATGTAAAACTTTCTACCAGACCTCCACACAAACACTGATTTGATACTTTTCGTCTACGAAGCCCAACTTTTTGGATCAATACTTAACACACTCCTCGTCGTTCATTACTTCTTATAATATATTTAAGACGGGTCCTCCGCCGTGAAAGAAAACTTGTCGCAGTGGTTTAATCCCCTTTGTTCTATAGTTAATGTCCTCGTACCCTTGATAAGTATATTACTTGAGGTGACTATGCATACATAGCCCGTTCAGTAGCAAGTTTTTTAAATCCATTATAGTCTTCATGTCTGCTTGGAGTACTTGTTTCTAGCTTCTTTCTTAGATTAATATTAAACAAATGTTTGACAACAAAGTATTATTTTTATTATTATTATTGTATTATGGCGTAGATTTCACTCACTTTCTCCGAGTTTGTATTCTTCTAGTTAAAGACTACGTAGTACGTACTGTGAAGACTAAATTTAAATTTTTTTATTTTAACGAAAATCTCAAAGAGTACATTCGCAAAAATTGGCATTTTTCAAGAGTTTATGTACATTGACAAATGCTTACGAAATGACATTTTCATAGATCCTGAAAACAATTTTAATGTCAAAATTCATCTAACTCTTTTGGCTTAATCCCGAGAGAATGAAAACCTTGGAAAACCATACCAAAATGAAAACCTCAGGCGGTGTAAATGGATTATCGATAAAGTTTGAGTGATTCTGCTGTCAAATGAAATGAATTTGTATTCTGATAGTTGTGGACTACCTCGTTATGCAATGCGAATGTTAAATCCCAAACTTTTTATTTTGACGAAAATCTCAATTTTTTCTAAGAGGTATACCCGGAAAAATTGATATTTGCCAGAAGTTATTGAAAATGAACAAATACTCGCATACAGATATTTTCGAATATCATAAAAACAATTTTGATATTTGAATTTATCTAGCTATTTTGGTATAACCTTGAAAAAAGAAAAAACTTTAAAAAAACATGTGAAAATGTGACCTTTGGAATGCGTAAATGGATTATTTCTAAAGCTTAAATGATTGTGTGTTACAAAAAGTAGTAACTTTGTATTCTGCCAGTTAAATGCTAATTTAAATGCTTATGTTCTTTGAAGGCTAAATCAAACCTTTTTATTTTGACGAAAATCTCAATTACGTACACTCGTAAAAATTGGTATTTTTCGAAAGTTATTGTAAATTAACAAATATTCGTCTGCTGACAATTTAGAAGGGCCTAAAAACGATTTTGATGTCAGAATCCGTTGGATAAAAAGTATTATTATTATAGCATAGATTTAACTCATTTCCTCAGCTTAACGGCAGGAAACTTTGCACTCGACCATCAGATCTATGAATTTAAACTTGGCCTGTACGCGACTGATATTGAGGTACTGCTATACATAAATAAAGTATTATTTTTATTATTATATTAACACCGGTAAACTTTCCACTCATTCTTCATATCTATAATTTAAGCTCAGACTATGCGCGGCTGATACCGAGGTGCTACATACATCACAAAACCATAAATCAATACAAGCTTTGTGATACTTTATATCTTAGGGGTATTACTATTATTATCTTTGTACTTAATGCAAATGAAATTAAGTTCTCGTCTATTGTGTATTTAGAAATCTTCTGGCGATTGAACAAGTACTTAGAATAACAGTTTTTTTTTGCAATTCCATGAAAGCCTTAAAGAACATAATTTCAATCCAAATATATATATATATATATATATATATATATATATACAAGGTTTTCCAATAAGAGTGATATGATTTCTTTAAAAAAAAACAAACTTATTGTTAAGAATATTCAAAAGTTTTTTATTTAATGTGAAGTACAATCGATACAATTAAGTTCTAAATCAAATGTCATTCAAATGGCCTCCACGACTTCTTATGCAGGAACGAATTCGATGAACCCAATTTTCGAACACTTTTTCCACTAAATCTAGTCGTATGTCATGAATGGTACGTTCAATATTGACTTGTAAAGCTTGAAGAGAGTCTGGTTTATTTCGATAGACCAATGACTTCAAATAACCCCACAAGAAATAGTCTAATGGTGTTAAATCACAACTTCTTGGAGGCCATTCAATATCACAATTTCTTGAAATAATCGAATCTCCAAACTTTTCTCGCAATAATTCTATTGTTGCATTTGCTGTGTGGCATGTAGCCCCGTCTTATTGGAACCAAATGTTGTCAAGATCAACTTCTTCCAATGTCGGCCATAAAAAGTTGTTTATCATCAATCTATACCGCTCTCCATTGACAGTAACGGTGTTACCAGCTTCATTTTGAAAGAAGTACGGACCGATGATTCCACCATACCAAAAACCACACCAAACTGTCAATTTAGGTGAATTTAATGGCTTTTCATAAATAATTTGTGGATTTTCTTCGCACCAGAATCGACAGTTTTGTTTATTTACCACACCATCCAGATGAAAGTGAGCCTCATCAGAAAAGATAATTTTCTTAAAAAAATCGTTATCGTTTTCAAGTTGTTCCAAGGCAAAATCAGCAAATTCACGACGTTTACGGTGGTCCAATGGCTTCAGTTCTTGAGTGAGAACAATTTTATAGGGATGCAAGCCCAAATTCTTTCTCAAAATCCGCCAGGTTGTGGTTTGAGACCAAATTATGTAAAGAAAATGTAACCTCAAAATTTTTAACAATTCGACGAATAGCGAGCACACTTGGACGATTATTACGACCATAAATTGGCAAAAGCGCACGAAAAGTTGCAATTGGAGAACGATTATTTTGATAATAAAACTGAATAATTTGTAAACGTTGTTCTTGCGTATATCTCTCCATGATGAAATTGTAAACACTACTGAATACAATGAAAAACAAATGACAGATCATGACATATTACAAATGGCCGAAATGTCACTTCAAAATTATATCATCCCTATTGGAAAACCTTATATATCTTCATATTTGCATTAAAATTATGTTCATTAAAACTTTCATGGAATCGTTTAGGAATTATTATTATTGTAATTATTCTAATGCAGTCTGCTTAATGTTTGTTCAAGTTTTTGTTAAGGTTTCGTTTACAATACTGTCAGCATCTCCAGGATTTGCTGTTAAACTGATTCTCGCCATTATCAGTCTCACGTGTGTTTGTATGTCTTCGATTCACCTGCCCACAACCGTGATGCTCCATAAGTCGTAACGGTTTTCCTAGGAAGCTTTTTCCACGGATTACCGAGTTTATTACTGCCCTCATGGTTAAACTTTCGACGCTTATCTATCTATGGCCTCTCAAATGTTTCTTCGATGCTAGTTTTTCGTAGTAACTAATACTTGTGCTTCTTCGAAGCTTACTTTGTGTTCGTTCTCATTAACATGTTCTGCTATCGCTGATTATCCACTCTTTTTACTTCGTGTATCGCTTTGATGTTTCCTAATTCTTTATTCAACCGATCTTCCTGTTTGTCCGACGTAGTTCTTTCGACACTCGCATATTAATTTGTAGACCACGAAATGCCAGTTTATACATTTCAAAACTTTCCATTTAAATACTTTATTCATATTACTGGAACTTACAAATCAAACGTTAGAAATTAACCAAATTTCACTTGTCGACGTAAAAAAAAACATGGAAGAATTATAATGTAAAACTAGGTTTCACCGAAAGATGGAGCAAGTAGTCGACTCTCACTTCTCTCCCAAATCATCCTCTCATATCCCCAAATATGATCAAATAAAACAATAACACTCATAACCAAAAGGGATATAATTTTAAATATTCAATAAGCATATTAATTTCGGTGTAGTTAATTAAGTGTTGTATAAATCAGTCATAATTCTAAAAATGTAATGTGTACTTTACATCAATGGTTGTCAGGCAATTTCCTGACCCTATATATGAAAAGCGTAAACAAACTAATACATGTATACATACATAGAAGACTGAAATACACCAAAAAGTGTATTTCTGTCTCTTCATTTACATTATTTCGCTCGGTTCGTTTCGTTTCAGAAAGAAATATTCATAATAACTTAAAAGCAAACTTTTATCTGGCGAGTTATTCAGAAACATCTCAGTCTAAATGTCCGGAATACATTATTTTTATTTTTCTTTGACTCTTAATGTAATTGGACGGGATAAAGTCTTTTATACGCTTCGGAACCATCCAAAAAGAATTGCGGCGCAACGTCTTGGGAGTATCAAGTGCCTTTGTAAATTTTCAATACGTCTCCATAATTTTTTGTAAATAATTATCAGACTTAATTATGAAATATTCACTGCTACGTCTATGAAATGCCTTTACCTGATACCTTTTATCGAGTAACCACTAAAGTTCGTGCCACTTTTTTTTAAAATAAAATTTAAACACATAGAATTGCACTGTGATTAATTATCTACTGATGATGGCAATTTAAAATACGAAAATGAACCTTAATTGATTAATTTAATCAACCGCAGTTTCCATTAAATTTTAAGTTGCTTTTACATTTGATTGCTTCGTAATAATGACGCCAAATAAAGAATCAGCTGACGTGCTTGTACTTATTAATATATACTGTTAAGTTATATTGTTTAATGGACGCGTTTCGAAAAAATATTATTACAAAGAATAGTACATATATTAATTCTTGTAATAGAGGTTGGCAAATATCTCGTGTTTAGTTTCAAATGCAGCAGCAACAATACGTACTTACATACATATGTATGTACATATATAATGGATGACTCATTATGAGGTACTTTTTTCATTAGCAATTTTATACTGAAAAAACGTGGGTCATGTCAAACTTTCACGCTATTTTAGTTAGGTATTGTGTGACATTTTATTATGGAAAAACTCAGCTCGGCACGGTGTCTACAAATTATTCAGCTGTATTACGACAATCAGCGTTTCACGAGAAATATTTCGTGCGCTTATGGTGTAAGTAATCGACCCACCAAACGCATAATTCGCTACGCCATCGAAAAGTTTGAAACGCAATTTTCATTATTGAATAATACGCGATCAAATATACCACATCCAGCACGTGGTGAAGAAAATATAGCGATGGTAGACGAGAGAGTACGCAATGACCGTGAAGAATCAATTCGGCGTAGATCTCAACATCTTGGCTTCTAATATGCCACAATTTGGCGTATTTTACGTAAGGATCTTGGTTTAGAAGCATAGAAAACTCAACTGGTTCAAGAATTTAAATCGGCCAACCTTTCGAATCGTCACCGTTTCAATCTTTGGATTCCTGAAAAGCTTGAAGATCCACTGTTTTCGACCAAAATTTTGATCAGGGATGAGGCCTATTTCTGACTTAATGGCTACCTTAGTAAGCCCAAATAAAGTATTTGGAGTGAAGAGCAACCCAAAGAGATTCATAACCTGCCATTACATCCAGACGAAACGACGATTTGGTGTGGTTTATGGGCAAGTGGAATCATTGGTCCATGTATTTTCAAAAACGAAGACGGCCGCAACGTAACTGTGAATGGCGCCCGTTATCGCGCCATGATAACGGACTATTTTCCTCCTGGAATTGAAGCCCGTGATCTCGACGACATTTGGTTCCAAGAAGACGACGCTATTTGCCATACAGCCCGTGAAAGAATGGCTTTATCGCGATAACAATTTGGTGAACATTTAATGGTCTTTGCAAAGGCCGCCTAGACCATGTGATGTCACACATTTAGACTTTTTCTTTTCGGGCTACGTAAAGTCTACATGAATAAGTCAATTACAAGTGCGCGTTATTCGCCAGATACTACTTGAAATGCTCGAAAGCGTCATCGAAAATTGGAAGTTCAGATTGGACCATGTTAGGCGCAGTTACGGCCAATGCTTGAAGGAAATAATTAAAAAAATAAATGACAAGAATGGTTCTTTTGTATGATCATAAGATTACCTGATAAAATTGAATTTTTTTTTTTATTTTTGAAAAAAGTACCTCCAAATGAATCACCCCTTACAACATCGATTACAACATCCTTGGTAGGAAACATGAAAATATTGTAGTAATTTTTCAAGATCGAGCAAATTCGTGTAGGTCGTTGTTCGTATTTACAAAATAACGCTTAAAATAGATCAATATAATGCATATATTTCGTTTCAAAATTACTTCTTTGTAATGTACTTTCTTTTCTTTAGTAGTATCACTATTCCAAGCGGAAATAAAACATAAAAATTGAATAAATGGCACGAAATCAGTTTCAGTCACGCATGTTACATAATATCACGAGAAAAACCAATATACGGACACGTGATATTTAAATAGATACACCTCACACATGTGCATATATTTTCTAATTGGACATGCTATAATAACTGGTAATCAATTGAAATATTGAAATACATCTTATGACGAGATTGTTTAAATACTTTTCGTGTTTCTATAGTTCAAAAGAGGATCTGAAAAAAATGCAATTTACGAAAGCGATTTTTCTTTGACGTAGTTGATTTAACTCGTCTTTATCCTTCGCATTTCCCATGGGAGATTTAATAGAGTTCTTAGCCCGAAATGTAAATTGAAATCGGCGTTCTTTAAAAAGCCATTTACATTTTTGGTAACTGGGTTTTTTAAATTACCTTTCCTATTTAAACTAATGATTATTTCCGAATCAAAACTATTGTAATGGGTGTTTTTTAAGCTGCACGAGAACTATCGATATCTATAACTATAGTTTGACAGCTGATAATGTCAAACTGTGTTGACATTTCTGTTCAGTAAGGTTTGGCAAGTTATCATGAATCGTTTAACATCAGAATAACGCTTCCAAATTGTGGAAATTTACTTTGAAAAAATAAATCTGTTCGCGAAGTTCATAAAGCACTTTTTACGGTCAACATAATCGGCCTAGTGAGCAAGCGATTCGTGCAGTTATTGATCGTTTTCGCACTAATTTTACTCTTCTCGATTCAACACCATCGACAAGACAGAGAAATGTGCGTACCGAAGAGAATATTGCTGCTGTGGCGCGAAGTATTGAAGAAGACGCCGAAATGTCGATTCGTCGTCGTTCTCAACTTGTTGGCCTTTGTCCTTCGATTACATGGAAAATTTTACGTAAGGATCTTGGCTTACGCGCCTATAAAATACAGCTCGTGCAAGAATTGAAGCCAAACGACCATCGTTTGCGTCGCATTTTTGCTGATTGGGCTCATTTGAAACTGGCCGCAGATGAGCATTTTTATCGAAGAATTGTGTTTAATAATGAAGCTCATTTCTGGTTAAATGGTTACATCAATAAGCAAAGTTACCGTATTTGGAGCGAAGATAATCCTCAAGCCTTTAACGAATCACCATTACATCCATTAAAATTGACTGTACGGTTTACACGCTGGCGGCAACGTCGGTCCTTATTTCTTTCAAAATGAAGAAGGAGCTGCCGTCACGGTGAATGGCGAGGACTATCAAGTCATGCTGACTGAAATTTTGTTTCCAAAAATTAATCAGCTAAATAAACATCGCCGACATTTGGTTTCAACAAGACGGCGCAACTTGCCATACTGCAGTGCGACAGACAGTA
This sequence comes from Dermolepida albohirtum, assembly GCA_031893035.1. Taxonomy (NCBI): domain Eukaryota; kingdom Metazoa; phylum Arthropoda; class Insecta; order Coleoptera; family Scarabaeidae; genus Dermolepida; species Dermolepida albohirtum. The sequence goes on along the minus strand of JAVIWB010004274.1, from coordinate 497,035 downwards.
GCAGTAATTGAGCCCTGAAGATGTCCCATACGAATGGGTACGAAACGTCGGCAGTTATACCAGCGACGCGGTTCCAGCCCGGAAGCTCAGAAGCAGATAGTATGGACGAAGACAGCGGAAGTCTACGTACCAAATTAAAAAAAATTGTGTTTTTATAAATTTACAATATTCAACAGAAAATTTAAAAAATTACGTACTTATAAATACTAACATATTTTTAAAAACCACAAAAAAGTCCATCAAATAAAAATTACTGTTTTGGAAACACTAGTCGTCAATCATTCATCTGAGACTTACTTATACTCACATTAAAGCATATTAAATTGTCGTTAAAACAGCATATTTCTTTTTTTTAATCTGATGAATAATTTTGAAAAAATATATAGTTTAAGTCAAAAGTTTACAGTGGGCCGATTTCTATGCACGCAAGTTTATATATAATTTCTTTAATTATATGTTTGTTGTAATTGTTTTCTATTTCAAGGAATTCAATATTGTTGAAGTAAAATTCACGTTGTTTTTCCGAAGCATGTTTAGATAACGAAGTTGTGTTTATTTTGTTACTATTCAAACTGTTTGTGTGTACAAATTCTTTTATCTAGATATTGTTTTGTTTGTCCTACGTATGTACCTTTTGGCATTTTATTTGATATATACTGCGTGTTTGTTTTTTCTTCATAGATATTTCATGATTAATTTGATAGAAAAGAATTTGTATGCATTTTTCGGTTTGTGGGCTAATTTAATGCTGTTTTTTCCAAAGAGTTTGTTTATATTTTCTGAGAGGTATGGGATGTACGATAAAGTCGTGAATTTTAGTTAGTTTCTCTTTTGTTTTCTCTATTTTTAAATGTGAATAATCTTCACCCTTCTACTATGCTATCGATTGCACTTTTTTGTATTTAATGGGAACATTTGATAATGATAACATCGTGAGTCCTTTGTCTTATTGGTACAGGGTATTATTAAATTGAAAATAATTTTGAGGATAAGTTTTACCTTTTCGTTAAATGAAATATTATATAAATTAACGAACCGTATTATACATAAATATTTCAAAGAATGGTCTTTTACTGACAAATAATCTTGTAACAGGTGTACCGGAAAGTCATTACCGGTTTTTTCGTAAAAAGAACTACATAATTTTCAAGAAAATGGAAAAATGTATTTGTTCAAAGTATTGGTCATTTGATTCTACACATCTTACTCATCTTTCAGGTCATTTATAGATGCCATCCCAAAAAAAAACTGTTTGTCCTTTGAGCAAAACCATTCATCGAGCCATTTTCTAACTTCTTCGAAATTGGCGAAGTGCTTTTCTGCAAGCGCGTGTCCCACAGATGTGATAGTCGGACGGGGCAAAGTCTGGAGAGTACGACGGGTACGATGTTATGTCCCGTCTAAGTGGTTTCAACGTTTCCTTGACCGGTTTTGCTGTATGAGACAGCACGTTATCGTACTGTAAAATCACTTTATCGTGTCTTCGGGCCCATTCTCGACGTTTTTCTATTAATGCATGGTTGAAATTGATAACTTGTTGTCGGTAGCGATCACTATTAATTGTTTCACCAGGTTTCAACAGTTCGTAATACGCCACGCCACTCTGGTCCCACCAAACACACAGCATTGTCTTGCGATCAAAACGATTTTGCCTTTCAATCGATGAGCCGACTTCGCCAGGTGATAAACATGATTCTTTGCGCTTAAGGTTTTCGAAATAAATCTATTTTTTATCACCAGTCGCTATTCGATGCAGAAATGACTTCCGATCATACATTCGAAGCAGCATTCACAGACGATTTTTCGATTTTCCATTTGCCTGTCACTGAATTGGTGTGGCACCCATTTTCCCATCTTTTGGATTTTTCCCATTCCTCGTAATCGGTTGCTAATCCTTTCTTGGGTCACATTTAACGCTTTTGCCAATTTTTTTTAAGTTTAGATTGGGTTGGTCTTCATCCTATAAATTCTGTAGTTTCACATCTTCTAACTTTTTCGGTCTATCAGAACATTCTTTTTCTTGCACATCGAAATCACCACTTTTGAGTTGTCGAAGCCACGCCTCACATGCTTTTATAGTTGGAGCATGCTCACCGTAAGTTTCTATCAGCAAACGATGACTTTGCGCACCTTTTTTCTTTTGATTAAATAAGAAAAGTAATGCACTTTTTCAGGCACGAAACTCGACATTTTCAAAGAGGTATAAATCTATTACAGCGTTACTTTCGCAAAATAAAACATGTATGGCTTTGAAGCTTGACGTCGATAGAATAAGATGGCATATGTGTCAAATTATTACATTGCATACTTAAGCCAAGCGACATCTGTTAAAAAAAATGGTAATGACTTTCCGATACACCTGGTATCTATATTTTACCTCTACCCCTTTTTTGTAATCGGATTTAATGCTTGCTTTTCGTTTTCTTTTATAAAGAGATTGTAACCTGTATTGTACTAGCTCGATAATATCCCAACAGATGAAACTAGTCACAGTAAATATACATATAACACAATGCGAAATTTGGACAAAGTGTTTTATTTATTTCTTGGTGTAATAAATTCTGCTGTTGCAATAAAATCGCTGTTATCTCGTAACTAATTGATTTGCGAATATGTGTTTTATGAGTGTTACCTTATTTTCGACCGTACTCAATTCCCTTAAAGTCTTCAAATGTTGTTTTGAAACACCCTGTACATCCATTTTCGTGTACTTCAAAAATTACATAATTTGGCAAGACATTTTCTAAGGATAAGTAGATTAATTTATTCTTGCGCAAACACTTTGTTGACTTTATGATTAAACCGCATAAATACGATAAATTTTATCAGCTACGTATGTATTCATGCATCATCTCTTTTCTTCCTTAACATCGCGGAAAATGTGGTTAGTAAAACTGTCGCGTGCCTTCGATTGTAACAGAATGAATTGGTGATAGTACGATGTGTGATATCGAATAAATATTGACGAGGCGTCGCTTCGATTTTGATCGTATTTGGTGTGGAAACACTCTTTAATACATTCATCATTTTCATTGAGAATTTAGAATCGGCGATGCGGTGGTGTGCGCGTTCGTGTGTTCGTTTGTAAGAAAACGCCACATCCGTTTCGTTTCTTCTTATTCCTTCCACTTATCGCATGTCGTGAGCTGTATTTAATTGTGCACCGCGCGCGGATAAGTTCGAATCGCGACGGTAATTTATGTTAATTTTTGACGGGTGTACGGCGAACAAGAGAGAAAAACGATGGTTAAGATATTGCAAAAATTAACGCGTAAAAAACATTGCCATGAGTTCCAAAAGGTAAAGATTTAATTGATAATAATGTTAATAATGTATCCATATTTAAAAGACACAGGGTTTTATACTAATATAATAATATTTGCATAGCATATGTGGCAAGTGATTGATATTTACTTATATAGTTATTCATCATTTTTTACACTCATACATTCTGATTATTTGTTGTATATACATATGTACGTATATAACTACATGACATTTGCAGCTTTCAATGCGACCATGAATTTTTTTATGGATAGCAGATGTTTTCTTATAAAATTTCTTTATTACTCAATTTTAGCGTTTCATTTATTTCGTTGAAATGAAAGCCTGTATTTGTATAAAATATATTTTTAAAATATAGCTGAAGTTGATACCGGCGACTCGTAATTTGTTTTCAAACGATGTTGGATGTGATTTTATATAATAACTAGCTGTACCCTGCGCGCATTGCTGCGCCACCAACTAAAATAACTTTGGAGAAAAGACATTACACAAATATTTAATTCATTTTGAGTCGTTTTATTGATTTTGTTCATTTTGAAAAAATTGTGACATTGCAGCGTTACGTTTCAATTCGATATTTATTGAAGTGCTGTGGAATACACAATATTTCTAAATCAGAAGGTTTTCCGACGCATGAACAGGCCACATAGAGCTGCCCATGTGAGAAGCATGGATTCTCCAAATTTAATCCACACACTTGCTACGATTGTCCTTGTGCTTTGTTGATAGTCATTGCGAAAGCGAGTCGTACCGGGAACTGGAAACTGAATTGGAATGGCATATCTGTCGGGATCATTGGGATACGTGGCAACAATACATCTTCACCTATGAATTTTCTAGTCAAAATTGTTGCCTCGATAACATTGTGCATCATTTTCTTGACTAAAAGTCTGGTTTCGTTGCAAAGTCGTGGTGGATTTATGTTTCGAAGAAGAATGATGGGTACGACAATTTTCAATGTAAGAACGTGCGGTGGCATGCCTGGCAAATCAAGCGAATTCAAGAATTCAGTTGGATAGTTGACAACTTCGTCTAGATTCACCGCAGTATCGATGGACTTATATGTTGTCGTTTCGCCGGATATTCCATTCTGAATGGTGAAGTTGATGGTATTGACATCGATGTTTTTGGCCGCTAATAAAGCACGCGTACTGAGCCACTGATGATTTTTGTAGTTCTGTGCAATGTTTGGGAAAACTTTTTGCATCAGTTCATCTATACTTTCTGTGATCTTACAGAAGTTTGCTGGTAAGGTGATACATTGCGTAGATTCATCAATTTGCATTCGCCCATTTCCAATATCCATTAATTGTTTTGCAAAACTTCCAGCCGATGCATCCCGTTGTAGTTGTACACGCATGTTGGTTTTCAAAGTCAATTTCTGTAAATGACGCCATAAAACTGATGATTTGAGACATGCATTAAGTTCATCGGCGGGCGTTGAACGTGGTATAACCGGCGGTGTTTGTCGAAAATCACCAGACAATAAAATGAGTGCGCCACCGAATATCCGTGCGTTTCCTCTCAAATCTCGCAGTGTACAATCAAGCGCTTCCAATACTTTCTTGTGAGACATTGTACATTCGTCCCATATGATAATTTGACACGTTTGGAGTACTTTACGTCATCGTTCGTTCGCTGTTTTCGTTTCAATTCAAATCAACATGAACTGTCACGGCAATATATGAAATTCATTGGAATGGCAGTAGCGCCATCTGTCGAAAATTGGTCGTACCAACTTAGAAACCTTCGTGGGCTCATGCACAATAACTTTGCTAAAGATCATCACATGATCAAATGCATAGTTTACGATTCTATAAAGGACATACAGACAAACATTCATTTTTATATATATAGATACCGTGTAAACGGTAAACAATTCCTCTCGTGGTAGATATTAATAAATTTATACAAAAGTTTTCTACTTTGCAATTTATTAAACTTCATTTATGTTAAAAACATAGTAGTGGGGGTTCATTTGAGAATGGGGGCGCGCTCAAAAGTTTTGCTCAAAAAAGTATTTAATTAAAGCAACTTATTTGGAGGTAAATTGCCAGACTTTCATTAATTTTAAAAGGTTAATACATAAGTATGAAGTTTTATTCTTGTAGAAACATGCTTGAAGGTATACAGGAATGTAAATACAATCCGAACAGAAAGTTTGCAAACCCCATTCGAATTACAAAACTTTTTCAGATTATAGAACTCAAAAATTTAAATCTAATAAGTTTGTACGTAAAAAAAATAAACGCATATAAAGCAAGTACATTTATAAATACGTAATACATGTATAAAAATGTAATAAAGTTACGTAAATTTAAGTACACAGTAAATGAAAGGCTTTAACTTGCTTGGCGAGCTTTTTTCAGAATTGTGTCAAGTGTTAATTGTACCCGCTTTTCCAAACTTTGTTCCGCCTGCTTTATTTCGAATACTTCTTGAAAGTAGAATGTCTCGTAAAGAGAAATTATTTTCCTCTGTCCATAAAATGGATGTGTTGAACGCCCGAATTACTTCTTCGTTTGTGACACTGTTGGGCAATGTTTCGCCGTCGATATCTGAGATAAGATCTCATCTATTTCTACTACACTATTCATAAGTAAGGCTGCAAAAATGAGAGTTTTCGCAGTAGCGTACGCCTCAGTTACTATCAATATTAAAAATAAACAATGTAACTACTTATTGTTCTAGTTTTTTTTTTGTGTTGTTGATGTAGAGCAACGCAAAAATTCTCTGTAGTATTGTGTCATTAGTATGCCTTCCAGTGCTGACTTAGTCGTGTTCCTACGGCGAGGTGAAAATACACATGTTGGTGTATTTGGAAAAGGAACGTTCCGCGTCTAATGATGTGATGTTCGCGAATTTAAAAAGGACGTTCGCTTCATATTCGCACTCTCGGTTTTCAGTTAAACTCTTGTCTATACGCACTATAGTTCGAAAATCGGGATTCTTGTTTATAACCGCACACAATTTATCGGTTGTTAATCTTAGTATATTATCTGTTAGATTTCCTAACGAGGCTTTGAGGTAATATACTATATTTAGCGCTTCATGTAATGACAGCTTGGTGTTCTCTAATTTGGAAATAGTATCTAAAAGAATTGAATAATTTGCGGAAATTTGGCATCTGAAACCAGCCGCTGACTTAATGAAATTGCTTGAGCATTTTGCGTACTTAAATTTAATATACAAGGTTTAATAATGTGTAAAAATTTTTCATAATATAAAACAGCTTTAAGCCACGTTCCCCATCTCGTGAATACTGGCAGTGGTGGCTGGGGAATATCCGGACAAGTCTGTTTAAACTTACGAATGCGTTTTAGAGATTTAATGAAAACTTTTTTGATAGAAACTAAAAATTGGTCTACTTTTGAATAACTATTTCTAATAAATTCAGTTACAAGATGACATGCAGAGAGCAAACAGGTTACATGAAGCAATTGAAGATGAAATTGTTTTAGTAACTTTCCGGCTTTAACCATATTCGAACCCCCATCTGTAATCAACATTACAAATTGGGTTACGGATATATTGATCTTCCCAAAGATAGGTTTTATAGTTTCCACTATCCTTTCAGCGTGTATCTTCTGTAATATTTTACTACGTGAAAGAAGAGCCAAGGAAATCTCACTGCCTTTTAAAGTGCGTACTAACACATTTAAAATACTATTCTTTCTTGCATTAGTTGTTTCATCTACCGTCAGCCATATTTTTTGATCTTTTAACTCTGCTCTTATTTGATCCGTAATCGTGTTTTTCACCCGAAGAAAATTATACTGTAATTGACCTCTTGGCAATCTCCATTCCGGAACGTATTTCCCCAAAAAGTTTCGAAATTCTCAATTGTCTACAATATTTTGTTGAATATTGCACACACTTAACATAAAAATAAAGTCATGTAGAAATTTATAATATTGTACATCACGTTGTGCATTTAACCGGTGTTGTTCGCTATTAACATGTCTTTTACACACAAAAATACTGTACGGTAAAATGTTAATATTGCAAAGAATACATTTAATAATAGTGCCAGTGTATTCCAATGTCGAAAATCAGTTAAGAAATCTTATTAACACTCGTCGAACATAAGAAAGAACGTCGTCGATTCGCCATCATCAATCTAATCCGGCATCCATATACATACCAAACGTGATTAATAATTTGCTGTTGATGACAACTTAATTGGCGAAATATGTATACAGAGTACGTACATTGATGTCGTAAGAGGTTTTTTACCACTACTTTGCTTAAGAGACCGGCATCAGAAAGCACGTTGGCTGCATTATCAGTCATAAACATTAAAAGTTTTTTGAAATTTCCGTTTTTTTCATTGTGTTAAGCACCTCCTTTGCAATTACTTCAGCGCTACATTTTTCTATTATTTTACTAGCTAGTAAAATTGAAACTGACAGTTTAAGTGGGTCCATGTACGTGCTATGACATCAAGAACAGAATTTTTTGACAACCAGTCGATTCACCCACACATAATCAGAATATTTTATTTTGTAGTTCTTATTTAGTGTCGTTTTCAATTACATCGTGGAGGAATGTTACATTTTGCTGTCAAGTTGTCCAACTAGGTAATTTCCACTTGGAATACTTATTCCGGAAAGAGCAAAACGATTCATTATCTCATAAATTGAACGGTAGATTACACGCAATCAATGTTAAGCCTAAATCGACTTTGAATTGGTTATTCAACCCAATGCAATATTTTATTTTTGTGCCGTGCGCTATCCCCGTGTTTCTTACATTCAAATTTATTTCGGACCACGAAATCTTTGCCACAAATATTACACATTATTTTAGCTCCATCATGTATTAAACTCTAGAAATTTATCGACAAACTTTTTGCTTTGTAAATCGATAGTATCGCTTTCGACAAAACTCCTAACACAATGAAGACAATCGTATAAACGAGGTAATATATGCTCAGCCCGAAGAACGATAGTTGACTGACGATTCCCCAGCTATAACATCTGCCAAACCTTGCATTTTTCAAGGCAAACTCTGCTGACCGAACACTCACAGTGCCAACTTTTATCATTAGAAGTTACAAAGCAAAGCTAGATAATGTTACATTAACTATCTTATGTACCTATTACAAACTTTATATGTAATTGCTTAGAACTAAGAATAGCTTATTAGTAAAATATCCTCGGTAGTTAGACCGCGTAAGTAAGGGCGTTCCTCTCTCTGGAGTCTATCAACACTGTTATATCTAGGTCAATTTGATTAGTACGTACGGCTTGGATGTTCTTTGCGATTTCTCTTTTTATATAATAGAATTTTTCACCAAAAACCAACAGCTGAGTCAATTATATTTTTTATGTAATTTTTAAAATTATTTTGTTCATATGTACCTGTAACATTCAACGTTAATATTGCTTGTCAAACTTTCTTTTGCTTTTAAATAGTATTGTACAAATTGCTATTAGGTTTCTGTGTTGTTAAATGGAAGTATAGGTTCTATCATAATAGGATTTTGATGATTTTCCACATTCATAGGACGTGCAAAAACTTTCGCGACTGACTGTACGTACATGTATCGCAAACATCGGAAATATTTATCACACATAACACTCATTATAATTATTAATACGTCAATATACTTCCTTCCGTTTTCTTTATCTTTATTTCAGGTGAAATTGGCGAAAGTACTGAAGAAAGGGGACAAGGTTGTAACTGATTCCCAGGAAAGGGCCTATTGGCGGGTACATAGGCCTCCTCCTGGCATGGTAAGCTCTTTAGAACAATGTCCAGTACCAACGAGATGCAGAAACGGAAGTAGAACCAGAAAAAGAACAATAGAAGACTGCAAACGTGAGGTAAAATAAAAAATGTGTTCAGATATGCATATATTTCTTCATAGATAAATTCGATAAAATTAAATTATATTTGTATTTTAATTTAAGGCAAGATCGTTAAAAATCTCGTCTTTCGAAAGGTGTTTTTGTATATTTTAACTTAAAAAGAAATTTTACTTTCTAAATTTATTATTCACATCATATTTAAAAAATGTTTATAATAATTTATATAAGTTACAAAGATGAACATTTTGAGAAAATGTCGTTGGATAAACAACCAAATAAATATTGTAATATAACAGTGCAATTCCTATCCCATTCTATTTTTTAGACTTCGAAACTTAGATAAAAATGTAGCAATGGGAAATAAAATGAAAGTTTTAATAATCTCATTTTTAGATACAACGTAATCTAGCCATAAATACTGACAGAATTTTAATTGGATATTAAAAAAAATAAGTCATAATAAAAACTCAAATGCACATATAGAAAATAAACTTTCGAATGCTATATACGAGGCTCGGTTCAAAATTAATGGCCGATAATTAATGAAATGAAAACTATTTAAAAAAATTCCCAAATAGTTATAAAATCCAGTTTACTCTATTTTTACGACTTTGTTAATTCTCGTAACTAGTTCTTTCGGTCGTTTTCTATTTGTCGTCGTTTCCCTCCAATAAATAAATTTGCACTTGTATACAGTAATTCCTAAATTGTTCTTCTCACGTTTACAGAATGATCGAATATTTTCCCACCGAATTCCAAAACTTTTTCGAATCTTTAATTTTACTACACAAATTTTTGTTAAAATAAAACATCTTTTTTGTGTTTGCAGGTGGAAATGCTCAAAAACAGTTTGTCCAGGACAAGAATTAAAGTGTCACAAGCACTGGAAAGTATGCTCCATCACGTCGAGACTTATTCAGAATACGACCCAATAATAACAGGAACCCAGCCGTCAAACCCTTGGGTTAGCGAAGATCTGACCTTCTGGCAGCTCAATAGCCCACTGTAAGTAATAACTTTCTTTAATCACAAAACCGTTAAGCATTACGTAAGTAGGTGCTTTAATTTGGAGTAACTAAGCTTGACTGTTTTCCACATGGACATGAAACTACTTTTATTGCTAGATTAACACTTAATCAACCTTCTTTTTACTGCACCTAAATTGCTAAGCTGGTTTGCCGTGTTGGTCACACATTTGTAAAGAGATTCTTTGTGAATGTTAGCAGAATTCTCGATTACTTGTTCTCAATTACAGTTCTTATGGTAAACAAAATTAATTAGTACTAGCAATATTTCTTACTGCTTTGAATTTTTCTTTTACCTTAACTTTGCGTCTAAAGATGAAACGTAAAAAAAATATATCTCTCTGTCGTCCAAACATGCAGTTGTGCGGAAGAACAAAGTGCGTGTTCGTTCGTATATGGCCAAAACACTTTTAAACTTGTCATACGCCATTTGGTGAACGTCTGAGAATAATTCAAAGGTTAATAACAAAGTAATAGCGTTATTAACATGTGAAATGTACCGCTATTTTCGAATAACAGATTCACATACTTAGAATGATTTATCTTGCATTGCTATATTGGTAAAATTGACGTGTGCTAACTTGTCTTAACTTAATTTCATTTGCTATTTAATAGTCCAATCATTGAATTGGTTGACTGTTGCACGAAGTTTTTCTGTTGCCTTCCCGTTGCCTCTTCCTATTCTTGGGTTATCCGGAAAGTCATGGCGCATTTTTGCAACGAACAGCAACTCTTCTACACTAGAGTCATTGACATCTATGTTTATAATATACCATATAATAGCCAACAGTTTCAACTTAATTTTGGGAAAAAATCAGGATTTGGCTGAGTGTTTGAAACTTTATAAGAAGTTGAAAAAGTGTGCAATCTCGCCATATATTACTTTTTAACACCTGCAAAGGCAAGAAAGCGCATCGAGCTTGTGAATAGTTATGTGAAGTTTACGGTGGCTGCTCTACAAGAACGTCAATACCAACGATGGTTCCCGAAACTCCGTGCTGGTGATTTTAATGTTGACGATGCTCCTAAATCAGAGAAGCCTATTGAGGTTGATGATGACAGAATAAAGTCCTTGATCAAGTTAAATCCACGGCAAACGACATAATAGATTGGAGAACCGTTATCATCCGTCATTCAAGCGTCGACAACCACATGAAAAAGTTAATATACGTTAGCAAGTTCAACACTTAGATTCTTGATGAACTTAAAGTTCACTTGACGGTGGGTATAACTTCAGCGGTATGTTTTTTAAACATGAGGAAAGCGATTTTTTTGGAGCAACTAGTAATTGATGATGAGAAGTGGGTTATTTACAACAATGTGGTGTAACAACGGTCTTGTTGACTTGAAGATTCGCCCTAAATATCATCGAAAGTAAACATTCGTCAGAGGAAGGTTATGCTCTCAGTTTAGTGTGATTTTAAGTGACGTATTTTTCGAGTTCATCGACCTCCTACCAAAGAACGAAACAATTCAAATGTGTGCTGACGGCAATTAGATAGTTCGGGCGAATCTACCATCTACAAAGGTCTAGAGTTACATTAATCATAAAGGAGCAATATTTTATTACGACGACACGAGATCATCCACAAGTTTGTTCGTCCGTCAAAGATATTTGGATCTTGGGTGGGATATACTGTTACACAGACCATACTCGTCTTGAAACATCCAGTTTTGTTTTCCTCAAGACTCCACGGCTCAAATGAGACTGTGCACCTCATAAAGTTTTTTACCGATGATAAGGATCCTTATATGAACGAGAAAATTATCAAAAGATGATAGCAAAAAATTATAGACGAAAACAGACGATATACACTTAATTTACCTTTTTTTTATATTAACAAATGACGTACGAAAATAGAAAAATACATCTTAGCTTTCCCGTCAACCCAATATATCCTACTTCGAAGACGTAAACTATCGTTTTGGTAACGCTATCACATCTCATTTGCACACATTTAACGTGGTATACAACTTGTAACCAACTCCCACTTATCTCTTTATCTCCGTGGAAGTAATTGTGAGGCAATAACGTTGTAAACGGGTAGAACAGTCATTGCGAGATTTTCCTCTGGGCAACACCTATTCCTGACACGGTCAAAGATAAATTTGAATCGCAAATGAGACCGAGGGCGACGCGTCTTATTACGGGAAGTGTCCCAAAGGAAGAACATTTGCGAAACGGAACTGTGTTCTCGTAAACAACTACTTCTTTGTCCCACTCTGCCTCCGAATATCCAATTACGAACCGAAATCTTGTACAGCTACTCTTGATAACGCGCCATGGAAATGAAACTTAGTAGATGTGGTCACGAGGGTTGTAATTGATACACTTCCCCACTCGACGCCGATTTCAGATAAGATAAAAAAAATGATTTTAACGGCTTGCTACAAGACGCGTTGATACTCATAATAGACATGTTTACATTCTCTATAAAATTATCAATATGCAGTTTGCGTATAGTTATGCGCTTTTACGATGCTACACTGAAAAATTTAAATTTTAACCGTTATATACATCGCATATGTAATGTAGAAATTTTTGAAATAATTTCTCGTTCTCTATGCTGAACTCGAACCTCATTCTCTTTGGAAATATCCCATCACCATTACACAACGAAGACAGTGAATTCAAGTCCTTCTTATGTGCCATAAATTGCATTATGGAAGCAGTTATTAAACAAAAATCCATGGTAATTGTAATTGCATATATTTATGCGCTTTCGCGATGTTAAACTATAAAATTTTAATAAAAAACAATACCTCCCTCTTTCATTCAAACATACAAATGTACAAACAAAAACCAAGAGCGTATCACAAAGAATCGTTCGTTAATAACACAAGTTTACCTGAGGAGAGGTGAATCCCTTGAAACGCATCGGAAACATGTGTTATTAACATTTGAATGATTCTTTTAACGTTGAAAAATTCTAATTTTAACCGCCTTATACATCGTATATGTAATGTAGGATTTTTTGAAAAATTTTTTTGTTCTGTGCGCGGGATTTGAACCCGCGATTCCATTCTCTCAGGGAATGTTCCACCAGCATTAGACCACGGAGACTAGTAAACTGGAATCCTAATGTACCATAAATAACATCGTATATGTCATATGTAGCCAACAACCGGCCTGCTGTAAGATTTGATCCGGCCCGCGAGACATTGTCGTCTTATTTCATATCTGATATCTATCGCTAAAAATTATGAACACTACTTTAAAATGCACTATTTGCACATTAAAGTTTGGCCTACGACATGTCAAAGGTTGCCCATACCTGGTATATGTAATAGAGAAATTTTTTTATTAATATGCAGTTTGTTTTGTTCACCATTTTGATGTTTGTATTTAATAGTTGTATCTTGTATTCTGTGATTTAGGTTTTCTTTCATTTTTTGTTTTCGCGGTGGTGCAAAGCAAATAAGTTTTGATATTTTGTAAAAAAATAGATAAAATCGAAATTAGGGCTGGAAGAACATAAAATACTTTGTTTCTAAAGAAGATATAAAATATAACTTAGATACTATTTTAAAGGATTCTTACTCTTCGTTCTGGCGTTAAAAAATTGAGTTTTTGAATATCCATGTGATCATACTTTCACAAAAATTCACAATGCTCTTTTAAACGATCGCTAGCTGAAAATGCTTGCTAACATTGCAATGATCTCGTTAGAACACGTCTATTACATTTTCACGATGTCTTGAGCACCTATGAAGTACTCGTCCAAGCAGTGGGAACTTCGAAACACTTCAAATCAAAATTTAACTTAAAAATAACGGCGTATCTTCCCTACACAGGAGTTGTTGTCCTTCAAGAATAAATTTTGCGAAATCTGTTATCGAGAATTCAATTCCACATTAATTTCACTCGTTTTGTCAACAAATCAATCTTCCCAAATCTCTGTACATCGCACGTGTTAAACCTAATATGCACTTCTGAGTGTCGTCGCTTCGCTATCGATAACGATATAATAGCAGGAAATGTTACTTTCATTAATTTCTTATCGTAAAGCGCTTAATTATATATTTATGGTATATACAATTGTAAATCGTCGTCGCTTCTTTTGTTTCATGGCTAGTAAGGTTGATAACATAAAAGTAAAAAATTAATAATATTAAATCAGCGTTGAACATAAATACGTTCGGTTTTTTGAACATATTATTTATCCCGGAAAAAAACAGACTATACAAATCTAAACCGTAAAAAATCATTTTTGTTTAAAAAATATTACTTTTGCAGCGTTGAAATTCCAACAGAGAAACGAGTGAGACGTTGGGCTCTGTCAATGGAGGAGTTGGTTTCTGACCCGACCGGCTTAAACGAGTTCACAAACTATTTAAGAAAAGAGTACAGCCACGAGAATATCCGTTTTTGGATGGCTGTTAACGATCTGCGACGGTCGAGCCAGTCGCAGATACAACGAAAAGTCTGCGAAATATTCGAGTAAGTTCTAATAATTGTAATATAAATCGTCATTGGTATAGTTCGTTTCGAGATATTTTAATTTGACTAAATAGAATGCATGTAGTTTTATGGCATCCCCTGGTGTAAAATGCGATGAGCTAAAACGACAATGTAAATGAGATTCAGGTACTCTGAGTCGTAGATATGTAGGGGTATTTTTTGTAATATTCCTGCAAATATTTACCATATAAATATATTATAATAAATTTATAATTTGCTTTTAATTTATTATTTATATTTGTATAAAATGTGTAAAAATATAATGTCGAAGATGTTAGGTTTTTTTAACTAAGTTGATAATAAGAAAGCAATATAGATAAAGTAAGTAAATAGTTCAAGAAAAATTGCTAATTTTGCATGAGAATTGAAAAATTTTACTCCGAGAAATAATTGAAAAAAAAATAATGACTCTGCATTATTTAAATGATAAAGTTATTAAAAAAAAAATTAATTAGCCATATAATAATACCACCCTGGCTATTAAAGTAAGGAACAACTCAAATCTTAAAGGTGTTTACGTTTCATTAAGCCGTCGCCGCAGGGGGTGCTATAAAAGCACTTACCTGGCTATTTAGTCAAATTAAAAGTACATTGAAATGAACTAGAGTTCGATTATTTAGAGAAGAAACTATGACTCATCAAAATCTGCGCGACGACATTCTACCATAGGCGTAACACCACCAGCCAGGTAAGTGCTTTTATAGCACCCCCTGCGTATATACATATATGTATATATTTTTTACTTCAATCGTAATAATTTTTCACTTACCAGTTAAATAAGGATAGAACTGATAAAGTGGTTTTGAAAAAAATAGTCTTTTATATAAACTACGAAGCTAACAAGTAAAAACAGCAAAAACAGCACACACACTATAAACACACGAACAACAATGGACACCACTGCAAACAGGTTCGCCCCTTCAGCGCATAATTGACTCGTCCTAAACCAAATTTCGTCCGAGCGCATTGACCTTGAAGTTTCTTCTCTAAATAATCTAACTCTGTACTGCAATTGGTCGTATATCAGAAAAATTGCGCATAATTTTGAAAAAATATTTGTATTAATTTGTAGCTGTTAGGGTTAAGATGTCAATAAATAAAGCTCTTTAGAAATTTTTTTTAGTTATAACAAGAAGGTATATTTTTTTATATTTGAATTAAGTATCTTATTAAAAATATAATCCTTATTCGTCATTTTTTGCCAAGGGATTAATTTCTATTTATTCTTTCATAGATCGTCTACGGAAAGGTACGGATAATAAATAAACCTTACGTAAACAATTAATTACACATCTAAACAAAACATAAACTGCACTGTTTGCAAAACACGTCCAACGCTATTTCTCTAAAAACATTTATAAGTTTTTACCCGAACATAGCTTCGATTGCATTCGTTTAATAGCATTTGTGTTGCAAACCTAATGCAACACATCGCTCTTTACTACGTATATGGAATTCTTTCAAATTAAATTTAATCAAATAAAATTAATTTATGTTTCTGCTATCTACTTGCATACTACTCCCTAGCTAGTCGCTAGCTGTCGCTCGTTTTTCTCATTTTTATTGGAGATTGCGGAAATCTACAACACATAAGAGAGACCACCGCTTATACAACAGTAGTCCGTCAAGTTACATCTCTGCTTGTAAAATAAACACGTTTTGAATTAACTTTTAATTACAGCGAATTTTTGGCTCCCGGCGCGCCGTGCGAAATTAATATCGACGGGAAGACAATGGAGAAGGTCCATCAAGAACTGAAAAATCCTAGTAGATTCACATTTGATGCGGCGCAAGATCACGTATATACTTTGTTATTAAAGAAAGACTGTTACCCGAGATTTATAAGATCCGATCACTATAAAAGTCTTCAGGCCTCTGGGATACAACCATCCCAGAAGAAACGGTAAGTTAGTTGATAATATTTTACGTAAATTTATATACAGGGTAAGTATAAATTTAAGAAACATTGATGTCGTAGTTAAAGATATTGAGGTTATAAATTGTAATGAGCTTTTTAATTGAATAATTTCTACAGGCTAGTGTCATTCGATTTGTATTAATTGTCATACCTCTCTCTCTCTCTTTCTTTCTTTCTTTCTTTCTTTCTTTCTCTCTTATGACGTCATTATTTTTTAATGGCAACTTATACTTTCTATATCACGATCGGATAGTGTTTCTGCTTCTCTTTATGACAATGTACAGTATTTTATATACAATCATAACCACAAAAAGGTTTACGATCTATATTTCAATTTTTACTCGATATTTTTAACTCGAGTCGTACGATATCAAACTTTAAAGAGTTCTTGTGTGTTTCATTCGAGAGCTTGTTTATATTTTCGACCCGGTAACAAAAAGCCTCAATAGTACCGCATTCTTTCTCTTGCCAATTCTTTTTTGACAAATGCATGGCAATCTTGTGATATATTTGAAAAAAACGACATATTTTTTGTATCGATGTATTTATACATATATTTTTTGCTTTTGTATTATTCCTTAAAACGAAATATTTTTGTGTTAGTTGGCATTGAACCACTACTCTTCAAGTTTTAGTGTTGTGTATATCTTAATATTATTTCTTTTTTTTATTCAGAATATAGTTTATATCAATGTATATTTTATATTACTTTATATCTAGAAAACAATTCATTTATTATTCATAGTCTATCGTCACGGGCGTTTTGGATATTTCGCGTAGTGAATTTACCTAAAATATGCAATTATTTCTAAAATTCTTTGTCATATTGTCAAATGCAGACCTACACTACAGGCCATAAGTGAGGGATCACTTATCATAAATAACAAGACACTTGTATTTTAGACACATCCCTTAAACTTTTACCTGTTTTGGTGAGAATAATTGAAATAACAGTTGTAAATGTAATTCTGAGAAGGATTATTCGGATTATTATTATAAATTAGATAAATATATTTGTTTCTGAAAAATATTGTAAATACTTATAATTGTTTTATGGCGTCTATTTAATAGAAATATTTTATATACCCCAATAAATTTAATAGGGTTTACAACGCAATATTATTATAATGGTATTAGGAATTCATAGTAAACTATTTAGCAATTTAAAAATTAGTTTTCGTGCAGCATTTGTCCGAGTAAGTTGCAATACGAGTATTTGAGAACAGACGTAAAAGTAACTTATAAAAATGTCGAAAAGAAAGAAACTTAGCGCAGAAACTCGTAGTTCTATAACAACGCTACATGGTGAAAAATTTTCATTGCGGCAAATAGCCCAAAAGTTAAATTTATCTTATCACGCGGTGCAAGGAACAGTGAAACGATATTCGCAAAGTGGATCATTACAACCAATAAAACGTTGCGGAAAGGTAACTACCAGACAAGAGGATTTGCGCCTAAAAATACTATCAAAACGAAATAGGCGCCTCACAGTTCCTCAGCTTCGAGCAGAGCTGAATGAAGGTCGTCGAAAGCCGGTGTCACTGGCTACTGTAAAACGACGGGACTACATGGGCGTATTGCAGCTCGAAAATCATTATTGAATCCACGAAATCGTAAAAAACGGTTACAATGGGCCCAGGACCATCAACACTGGGACATGGAAATGTGGAAGCAGGTGTTATGGACAGATGAGTCAAAGTTCCAAGTGTTTGGTAGTAATCGACGAGTTCGTTCGAAGACAAGTCGGTGAAAGGATGTTACCCGAATGTGTAGTGCCAACTGTTAAACACGGGGGAGGTTCTGTGCTTGTTTGGGGATCTTTTTCCTGGTGTCGGAGATTTGTACCGCATTGAAGACATTTTAAAAAAAGAGGGGTACCTGAAGATTTTGGAGGAACATGCAATTCCGTCTGGATTAAGGTTAATTGGTGAAGGTTTTCACCTACAACAAGATAATGATCCCAAACACACTTCCCAACTTTGTAAAAACTATGTGAATCAAAAAGAGGAGGAAGGGGTGCTGATAAATATGATTTGGCCACCACAATCACCCGATCACAATCCTATCGAATTACTGTGGAATGAATTAAATAGAAACGTGAGAGAAAGCTGTCCACAATCGCAGAAACAGCTTTGGGAGCAACTTACAAGGGTGTGAAATAATTTACCAATGGACACGTTCCAGAAACTTGTATCGCGGTTGCCTAATATTTGTAAAGAAAGAGGTGGATACTTCGACGAAAGTCGAATATGATAAGAAATTCTACAGAATATGTTGAAATTATTTTATTTTATAAGGAAAACTGTTCATTTGTCTCGTAGATATAGTTTTGTAGAAATATACGTTTTGTTTCACTAAGCGTGCATATTTTTTTTTTAATTTCATCTACTGATCCCTCACTTATGGCCTGTAGTGTACATTTTATTACGAGTTGAGATTATACATTATAAATCTCGTATATTATAATACGTTGTTTTATATTCAATAGTTTTATCACACTGTTAAGTATAGTTGTCAGAATACTTTGTTCCTCAGTTTTTCCCGATTATAAATAATAAATATTAATTTTAAGTGCATGTGGTCATAAACCAACTCGAATATACAAACAACGAAATTTTTCCATCGATTACTTAAGGTATTTGCATCATACCCGACATCACTTTATATCGTAATTTAGGAAACCGCTTTAAGTGCCTTAATTATAACTAATTGTAAATGCTTTTATGTTTTATTACGTGCAAAGTTTCCTTCAGGCAGATAATCGAGAGGAATGGGGAATGGATACATTATTAAATGTTATATTAAATATTATTCAAATAAATTCACACTCCATGTTGTGTTATCACTGCATCCTGTAGCATATTTAATTTTGTTAATGTAATTTTAAATCGGAGATTTAATATTTAAGTAAAAGTTTCGACGATACACCTTTCAATTTTTTTAAGTTAAAGCCAGTCTAGAATGCTTGAGGAAACGAAATTCAAGTGAAAAAATAAGTTATAAACAACTACGTTTTTAACTTTACACAAAAAACATTAATTTATATATATATATATATATATATATATATATATATATTATATATATATATATATATATATATATATATATATATATGTATTGGGTGCGCAACTAAGTTCTCGCTGTGTTTTTGATGAAAATGCAACTTTATTGTGAAAAAATGTTTACAAATGAATCATTCAAAATATTGCCCATCGCTAGCGACAACTTTTTCCCATCTTTCTGGCAGAGCTCGAATACCGTCACGGTAGAAGTGTTCGTCTTGTGAGGCTATCCACGAATCAAGCCATTTTGAGATGTCTTCATATGAGCGGAACTGCTGATTAGCCAGACCATGTGCCATCGAACGGAACAAGTAATAATCGGACGGCGCAATATCTGGGGAATATGGAGGGTGGGGTAGGTCCTCCCATTTGAGCGTTTCTAAGTAGGTTTTAACGGGTTCGGCAACGTGAGGCCGAGCCTCGTCATGCTGTAGAATCACTTTTTCGTGCCTCTGCTCGTATTGTGGCCGCTTTTCGCGCAGTACTCGGCTTAATCGCATCAATTGAGTTCGATACCGTTCCCCAGTGATGGTTTCGTTCGGTTTCAACAACTCATAATAAATAACACCGCCCTAGTCCCACCAAATACACAGCAAAACCTTGGCAGCGTGAATAGTCGGCCGAACCGACGACGTAGAAGCATGACCGGACAGTCCCCATGATTTTGTTCTCTTTGGGTTGCTGTAATGAATCTATTTTTCATCACCCGTAACGATGCGATGAAGAAAACCCTTCCTTTTTTGCCGCTGGACACAGTCGAAAAAACGATGCTCAACGTCTCTTGGCTTCAAATTATTAGGAACCCAAGTTCCTTATTCCTAATGCTGAAGCAAGCTCTTTCTGCTTTTGGCACGGATCCTTATCGAGCAATGCCTCCAATTCAGCGTCTTCGAAGGTTTTTGGTCTTCCTTCACGCGAATGGTCCACCAGCACTTACTACTGGAGCCATCTCTTGAAAAACAGCGAGAACTTAGTTGCTTATATGTTACTCATAAAATCGTATTATCAAAATAGTTATAAGACAGGAGAAACATTAATTATATAAATCAATAAAGTAATGAACATTTATAGAAATTTTAAACGCACCTCGTATATGAATAGTTAATATCGATAAAATTTGATATCGAATGTGTATAATTAATCATGTATCGCACTAAAATTTAATTTAATCCTAAGTACTTAGTGTTAGACACAATAATAAATCTTATTTGATATTTTTATAGATATATGTACATATATGTGAAATTTTTTAAATTCAATACACTTAAACCACATATATGGTAAGTTAGGTATATTTTGTAAATATTTATAATTATCGTTGAAGTACATAACTTATTATATCCTTATGTATAGTCACACATAGAACCTATGAGCCTACAAAAATACACAATTATTCAAGTAGAGTATTATTGTTGAAATGAATTGACTTTAAAGAGATATATTAAATTAGTAAAAAGCATAACTCAAATCAATCAAATAAAATATCACTTATCTCTAATATATCTATTTTAGAGAATTTTTCAAAGATAACGTTTTCCATAAAAAGTCCTATCATGAAGTTTGGAATGGATATAATAAAATACATTTATAATCCGTTTCCTAGAACAACATTTCGATTTTTTTTATTTGTATCCTAGAGATTTGCGGATAATCACTTCGTTTTTGTCAAAAGATAAAATTAGTTAAAATGATCTAAAGCTTACGAAATTATTACCGGTATTTATTTAACAGAAATGCACATAATTTTTCTTTTAGATTCTTTACGTTTGGTCAGGCCAAGAAAAAGTCAACACCAGCTCCACCCAATCCAAGCGGGATAGTTCAACCATCACAAGGCGGCGTCGTTAGTTGTGGAGCGTTAACTAAACGAAGAGGCAGTGACCGGAGTCTTTCAGGATCAGCCCATGAACTTGCCGTTTCCGGAGTCAGAGGAGATTCCAGAGTGCCCCATTCTCACTCGCAAAGCAATTTGAGTGATATTCCGTACAGGTAATCAATACTCTTTCGGAACAAAATAACCGCTACTGCATACGTGAGTTCTGTAGTTTTCTAGAGTCTAGGTTGGTATGTGCGTAGAAGAAATAGGAGTTACTCTATAGTAGTCACCCAGCAAAACATTTATAAAGCGTAGTTTCCTCTGACATTTCCGTTTTTTTAGAAATTCTTTGAGTATTTTTGACCAACGAAGTCTCCAAGTATAAAACTCAGCTAGAAACGCAACACACAATTGAACCTTTCTCAATCATGTGCTTCTTACATTCGCATGTATTCGCATTAGGTACTTTAAATAAGAGAACGATTTCCATACTCGCCTGCTAAGATGAAAAAAATTCGTTAGTTCTTCTTAGATTTTTTTGAAAATTTTGGAAACATTACGACATCAATTTATCCAGAATCTGGAACTAGAATTACGTGTAAGTCAGCAAAATATACACTGGCTTTGACAAAAATTTAAGGAAGCTTGTTATAGACATTGAACGATCGTAATGCTTCGGTTATTCCCATGATGCAGCTGAGCTGTCTTTTCACTTTCAACACATGAACAGTCTCTCACAAAATTAAATGGTTTTGGGCTCGTGCGAATCTTTTTCACATCTTTTCAATTACATAAAATGTTATATAAAAGATATATTTAAATTTTAAGTATAAGAAAACGTCTATTTAATAATTTTATAGTAACATTGTCATGAAACATCTTTTATACTTAGACGACCATTTACGTGGGTTGCCTTTTAAGTTTTGCATATAAAACCGGAATAAAACAGCAGATAGCTTTTAAAGATTTCATTGTTTTTCGAAGTATTCTCCACGAAAATTAATGCACTTTTGCATGCGCTCGCACCAGCACTGGAAGCAGTTGTTCCACTCGTTTGTTGATACAGTCAAAATTGCGTTTTTGAAGACATCGACTACTTCTTCGACATCGATTTCTGACTGGAACCGTTCTTAATTTTCGGAAAGGTAAAGAAATCGTTGGGACTTACATAGGTCCGGACTGTACGAAGGATTTGATCAATAAGGTTGATATATAACCCCTTTCCACATTAACTTTTGTAAATTCTGTATACGCATTTCGACAACCAAGTTGTCATCATCAGCAGATAATTTCAAAGTGTCGCACCTGGTAAAACACGGCGAAAAAACAATTGTACGAAAATCAAACTCCGTACGCGATCCACACCGCTCAAAACCGAGATGTACCAATGTACATCTCGGTTTTGAGCGGTGTGGATCGCGTACGGAGTTTGATTTTCGTACAATTGTTTTTTCGCCGTGTTTTACCAGGTGCGACACTTTGAAATTATCTGCTGATGATGACAACTTGGTTGTCGAAATGCGTATACAGAATTTACAAAAGTTAATGTGGAAAGGGGTTATATATCAACCTTATTGATCAAGTCAATCAACCACAGGCTCCATCAAATTCAACTGTACGAAGGATGGTCCAACAATTCGATGTTTTATTACGTTAAAAATTCAATTGTCTTACGTGCTGTGTGCGAACCTGCGTTGCCTTGATGGATGATGATTCGTCGTTCGGGGTTGGTTTTTCGAAGCTCAGCGATGACTTGCGGTAAACAAATGCTTGTATACTAATCGGCAGTAACTGGTCTTTGATCTTGTAGAGAAAGTGTTGCTACATGACCTGCTTTCGAGACAAATGTCGCGATCATCTTTTGGGAGACACTTCGAGAACGGATGACTTTTGTAGGCTTTTCTTCACCTTGGAACACCCAAACAGACGACTGGCGTATATTTTCTGGATCATATGAGTAAATCCAAGATTCATCACCACTAACAATGTTGTACACATTTCCAGAGTTTTCGGCATTTAAGCGATCTAAAGTTTTTAACATCAATTCATCCAAGCTAATTTCTATTCTTCGGTCAACAGATGCTATATCCAAGGGGAAACTAATTTTAGAAGTCATTAACCTTGGACTATCTTCTGGGCTTCCGGACTGGAACCGCGTCACTTGTATAACTGCCGACGTTTCGTACCCACTCGTATGGGACATCTTCAGGGCTCAACTACTGCTACTGTCTGTCGCACTGAAACTCATTAACCTTAGATATTTTTCTAACACTTCTTTAGTGCCCCTAATAATTTTTAGTAACGGATTTTTTTTATTCAACAAATGAACCTTCTGAAGTTAATTTTTCACACTTTAATTATCTGCTGATGATGACAACTTAGTTGTCGAAATATGTATACAAAATACGAACCACAGTCTCCATTAAACCTACGTAAAAAAGTACCTAAAACATAATATGTTTAATATAATAATTCCTCTGTGAATGATTCCTATTCTCTTCAAATGGCGTCGAATTAAATTTGTTCAGCTCGATTCTTTTATACACTCTGTCCATGGTTATTGCTCCTGGTTTATAAAGCGTTCCATAATTTAACCAAATTTTGACTCGTCACCATGACAAACATGGTAGAAAGATGGCGTTAGTAGCCAAGTCTCATTTCGTGTCAAATCATTTTCGTAGCTTTACAGAGGACACGCTATTTCAAACCGTTTAAAAAGTGTCGACGCATAAATTGTCAAAACCTAAATATATCCAATTTGCACTGGCAGAATTAAACCCCACAGCAAACGTAAAGGGTGACAAACCCCGATTAAACGTACGTATCGATTAAAATATGAAATCACAACTGCAGCAATTGCTTACCTGACATATAAAGTAAGTTATCCGAGGAATACAGAATAAATACAGAAAGTGACGCTTCACTTCCAGGGGAGACCTGGCGTCGGGACACGCGGCGGTGAGAGGTCCCATCGGGATCATGCAGAGACATCATCAGTAAGTCGACAGCAATGTATATGCCATCCATTGTATTTATTCTAGGTGTTGTGTCATCGATGTGGTTTGTGACCCTTGCCTGATGCCGAGCCGGCCAAAAAATGTGTTCACGCTCTCTCCATACACGTTATAATCTCTATTCAGTTTTTTGTTTATATGTATAAAACCATATGCTATAATTATTTTTGTTAGTGTCCGTATGTATGTATTAACTATTATAGTAGGCTATATTAATTCCAATTTAATCTACTTCCTTGATTGAGACAAATCGAAACCTTTCCTTTTTTCATCTCTCGCGTAAAAGAAATCCTTTGAAAACACTAAATACCACGCCGAAAATTTTAGTTTTTGTTTTTTCTTTGCAAACAAATAAAACTGTAACTATTTCGAAACAATATCAATCACAAATGCTAGCAATATTAGTATGTATTACATTTGTATTAAATAGTATACTGTGATGAAACTTAAATTAGTTATTATTGATACATTTCAAGTTAGATTTTACTTTTATAGAATCACCGAGAGACCATAACACAATCTACCATTTTACCTTACTAACTGTACATAGACCTTTTTCGGTAAAAGCTGCATGAACTTTTAGTTTATTGTGATTGGGCAAAATCGAAAAAGAATTCGATTCACGTGAGACCTTCTAGAGCATCGAGTGTCTTTACTGTAAATGAGAACACACGCGCTTTTGTTAAAATCGAGAAAGGAATTAAGAATTTTCAATAACTAGTTAGCGAGAAATATGATTTGATCCACGCATATAAGCGATAAATACACCTTGTGGCTAATCGGAGTATCTTTGTAACTTTTTGGTAATTTATATATTACGTAGGCATGTATAATCATATTATTACTCTATCATATAATGCCTGATACAGTGTGTTGAAAAAAAAAAGGGTTCGGAAGTTTTATTCACGTATAGTATTCAAGATGTTACGTTATTCTGGTTTGGATAGCTTGTGCACTGACAATAATAATAATAATCTTTATTGCCCAACAGAACAAACTATTCACAGGACAAAATTCATGACAGTAAGTAGAGTAAAGCAAAAAATAAAATAAAAAAACAAAGAAAATCTTAATTAGATATATAAGCAAACTAAAACATACATAATTAAATATATAATTACACAATAATGAAAGAATAGAAGTCGAAGTGGGCCAACACCCGATTCAAGGGATTATTTCCCAAAAAAAGGATCAGGGCACATGCTGTTACCGTTCCTGCACATATGAGCAAGCGATGCCGCCAGGAGCACATTAGTCCTAGCTCTCGGAGTAACAAACGAGTCAGTTGTTGAATTTAATTATTTATAAAGAATAAAATACTATATTATTTAATTTGTAAAGGAACGTTCGGATTTCGAAATAAAAGCCTGAAGTGTTTAATACATTTATTAACATAAAAATATTTACATCTACAAAAACAAACTTCGATAAAATTCTTCGATAATTTGGAAATAAAATAACATCATCGACATTTCTATTTTTTACTAATTGTGGTGACGTGCAATATACTTGTACACAGTCTGTCGCAGAGAAAACGGAACTTTTTAAAATAATAATTCTTAGTGGCGCCATCTATAAGAAAAAATATGCGTCGGTAGATCTTTCACCATTTTTATATCAACATATCATGACATTTGCATCATTAGAAGCAGTGAATTTGTGCATAAAGTAGCAGTGTGTACTTGGCATTGGTCGAAAAATGGATTTTGAACAAAGAGCAAATACCAAGTTCTGTTTTAAATTCGGTAAATCGTTTACTAAATTTATATAATTTGATGAAACACGTGTATGGTGATACGTGTTTATGACGTACGAGTGTGTATGAGTGGTATAAACGATTTAAAGGCGGTCGTACCGACATAAATGACAACGAACGTCCTGGTGCACAAAAATCTGTGATTATGGAAAATACCATGGAATTTGTACGTCAATTTATCAGAAATGAGCCGAAATCCTCATCGCGATACGTGGAAACGGAATTAAATATTTCCAAAGATTCAATTCATTGCATCTTGATACAGCATTTGGGAGTAAGAAAGATTTGTGCAAGGTTTGTACCACACAAGCAAACTAAATTCAACATTGTAGAGACTTGATTAAAGACTCAAAAAAGGACGAAAACTTCAAATATTCTATTGTAACTAGCGATGAGACGTGGTATTTTCAATATGATCCAGAGACCAAGCGTCAAAGCTCTGAATGGAAGCATCCAAACGAAAAAAAGCCGTTTGGTGAAGTCAAAAGTGAAGACATTTTATGATTCGAAAGGCATAGTGCACAAAAAGTTTGTACCAACTAGTCAAACAGTCAATGCTGTATATTAACTTGGTGTCACGAAGCGTCTTTTGGCGCGTATTCGTCGTGTGCGCCCTCACTATCGTGAAAATGGTAGCTGGCGTTTGTTACATAATAATGCACCATCTCATCGCTCGATGCTTATCATAATAATGTAAGATGACTGTAAATAATCAACTCTATAATTTACGAACCTATGTTAATTAAAACTTTTTTGTTTCTTTTGATGAGTACTATATGTGAATAAAGTATCCTAACTTTTTTTAAACACCCTATATTTACTGAATTTCGTAAAGTTCTTGTTTTTCTCGATTACTACTTTTTGACTACTTTTGATTACTAATATCGATTATTACCTAGTCTCGATATTCCTTATTATTCTCGATTACTCGATTCTGTAAAAGTTCTCACTTAAAGCGAGATTTTATATTCGATTCCGTCCGTCACCAGTACTTTGTCCATTACATTATTTTTTTTTGTTCCTGTTTTAGTTCTACGTTCTTAATAAAAACAAAAGTACAACATTACTTATATCCCCGTATATAATGATTAATATTGTAATTGTTGGTTTACTACATGATAACGAATGCACTAATTTTCTATTGCACATTTCTACTACTATTACTATTATTGTTAACTATTACCTATTATTATTACTCCGTAACCATTGGAATGCAATAAATGCACTTATTTTACTGTGGTATAGGAACCAATATTGATCATCAAAATGCGAAAATTTTACATAAATAAAATACGGTTTTGTAAATATACAAGGTTTTCCAATAAGAGTGATATGATTTCTTTAAAAAAAAACACACTTATTGTTAAGAAAATTCAAAAGTTTTTTATTTAATCTGAAGTACAATCGATACAATTAAGTTCTAAATAAAACGTCATTCAAATGGCCTCCACGACTTCTTCTGCAGGAACGAATTCGATGAACCCAATTTTCGAGCACTTTTTCCACTAAATCTAGTCTAACCCCACAAGAAATAGTCTAATGGTGTTAAATCATAACTTCTTGGAAGCCATTCAATATCACAATTTCTTGAAATAATCGAATCTCCAAACTTTTCTCGCAATAATTCTATTGTTGCATTTGCTGTGTGGCACGTAGCCCCGTCTTGTTGGAACCAAATGTTGTCAAGATCAACTTCTTCCAATTTCGGCCATAAAAAGTTGGTTATCATCAATCTTTACCGCTCTCCATTGACAGTAACGCTGTTACCAGCTTCATTTTGAAAGAAGTACGAACCGATGATTCCACCAGACCAAAAACCACACCAAACTGTCAATTTAGGTGAATTTAATCGTTTTTCATAAATAATTTGTGGATTTTCTTTGCACCAGAATCGACAGTTTTGTTTATTTACCACACCATCCAGATGAAAATGAGCCTCATCAGAGAAGATAATTTTCTTAAAAAAATCGTTATCGTTTTCAAGTTGTTCCAAGGCAAAATCAGCAAATTCACGAGGTTTACGGTGGTCCAATGGCTTCAGTTCTTGAGTGAGAACAATTTTATAGGGATACAAACCCAAATTCTTTCTCAAAATCCGCCAGGTTGTGGTTTGAGACAGTGGCAATTGTTGAGAACGTTTTGGAATCGACAAATTACGGTCTTCAGTAACACTTGCCTGAACGGCAGCAATATTTGCATTACTTCGAGCGGTTCTTTGTCTTATTGGCATTTGAAAATTATGTAAAAAAAATGTAACCTCAAAATTTTTAACAATTCGACGAATAGCGAGCACACTTGGACGATTATTACGACCATAAAATGGCAAAAGCGCACGAAAAGTTGCAATTGGAGAACGATTATTTTGATAATAAAACTGGATAATTTGTAAACGTTGTTGTTGCGTATATCTCTCCATGATGAAATTGTAAACACTACTGAATACAATGAAAAACAAATGACAGATCATGACTTATTACAAATGGCCGAAATGTCACTTCAAAATCACATCATCCCTATTGGAAAACCTTATATATATTTTCTTAAAATTTAACTTATTCCGACCTAATTTCATAAGTTGTGAAGAAGGAAAGACACACGTACTATTTTGAACAATAAAGATAAAAATTTAAACTTCTTAAAATGAATTATATGATTTGAATTGAATGCCTGAAAAAGAGCGCAAAGAAAATAAATACAAGTTGATACTATTACCTCCTAGCTGGGTAATAAATAATAAAGGAAATATTATTTAATAGTAAATGTTTATTTGCACGTGATGGTTAGTAAATTTATTACGCGCGCGTGTCCAGCTAGCTGAGGCGCTGTAATAAATGCAAATAAAAAATAGACATTGCAGGAGTTAATAATTAGTAATTGTGTACAGTGAGCATCAAAAGTCCAGGATGTATGCCAAGTTGAAAGAAAGATATTAATGGAAATAAAACAATAGGATCGCCTTTAAAATTTTATTCATGAATTTAATTTAATTCTTTAAACTTGAGTATACGAGGGTAGTTTGATAAGTAGTGAAAATGGAAAAGAAAAACGAATTTTTTAAATACAAAATAATTTTTATTTTTCAATATATTCTCCTAAAAGAGCAATACATTTATTCCAACGGTGCTCCAATGCGCTTATGCCATCTCTAAAATGCGATTCCGGAAGGCTTGCAAAATACTAATTTACGAAGATGATAAGCTCGTCGTTTGACGAAAATTTCTTTCCACCTAGTGCCGTTTTCAATTTTGGAAAAAGGTGGAAGTCGGAAGGGGCTAGATCCGGTGAATAAGGCGCATGCGGTACTAATTGGAAATGCAACTCGTGGATTTTTGACATCGCAACTGTGCTGGTATGCGAGGGAACGTTCTCTTGGTGAAACAATCTTTTTCTTTACCATTTCTGGCCTTTTAGCACGAATCTCAACATTTAATTTTTGCAGAAGTTCTGCATAATATTGTCCGTTTATTGTGGCACCTTTCTGAAGGTAATCAATGAGCAAAATGCCCTTTGAATCCCAAAAAATTGATGCCATCACCTTGTTTGCCGATAAAGTGGTTTTCGCTTTCTTTGGAGGTGCAGAACCACGTTCAAAGCATTGTTTCGACTGTTGTTTAGTTTCGGGTGTACTGTAGTGTATCCAAGTTTCATCGCAAGTCACAAATCGCCTACAAAAATCAACCGGATTCCGCTTATGAAGATCCAAACACTCATTGAAAATGCGCAAACGAGTAAACTTTTGATCAGTCGTAAGCAATCGCGGCACCCATCTTGCTGAAAGCTTGGAAAGGCCCAACCAATTCTTTCGTTAAAATGTGGTGTACGCGTTCCGTTGAAATGTTTACCATGTCTGCTATCTCTCTCACTTTGAGTCGTCGATCTTGCGTAATAATATTATGGATTTTTATAATTATTTCCTTAGAAGTCACGATTTTGGGTGCTCCAGAGCGCGCTTCATCAACACAGCTTATTCTAGCACGTTTAAATTCATTTACCCATCTACTTATTGTGGCGGATGATGGAGCAGATTCACCTAATGTTTCCCGTAGCTCATCTTTTATTTCGGTAGCTTTCATACCCTTAATTACGAAGTATTTAATCACCGCACGATACTCTGCTTTTTCCATTTTAACAAAACGACGTGTTACTTCTTTTTCAATCAGCTATCAAAAATAAACTAATCAACCGATTTATCTAAATATCAGAATGTAAACATATAAATAGGCAACCTAAATTACAGTGTATTTGTTTTACCAATTAGAGCGCCACCTATGTGTCATTCTCACTACTTGTCAAATTATCCTCGTATTAAACAAAGATAATGAATAAGATCGAGAGCAATAAATAAAACAAAAACTAACGTAATGGAAAGGCTGTAATGAACGTAAATCTAGAGATGTAAAGCTGTCTAATAAAATATAAAGAGGATTTGATTAAAATATGTATCGGACAATATATATTGCATATATTTGCATACTTGCGTATTTGTGTGTGTGTACATATCCTGGGCCAGGATGCTATGTATATTTTACGGTCGCAAAATAAACACGTGGACACTCATTAAAATTTAACTACACAAGCTCGCGGTCATGGCCGGAGTAGAAGTCTCTGTCTTTTCTTATACGCTGGGGCTTTTAAGATTTTAAATTATTTTAAATTTTTAAATTAAAAATAAGAAATATATGTGGAAAGTAAAAATATTCTATTCAAAAATTACGCGTGCTATTAGAAAGTAAAAACGTTCGAGGAGTCATTTTGTCACCGTCAAACTTGCGAGAAAGAAACAGCAAACGCATGTGGAATATTAGTATGACGATCCTGAGTAGATTTCTTCTATCTGTCTCTATCTACTCTTACAGAATAATGTACCCTTTTTAAGTCACCCATGTTGTACTATAGATGCAATGTATTTCGCATTTTTGATTGTCCATATTTGTATCCTTAGTATGTACTCATTTAAAAAGTATCAAAAGCAAACATTTCTGGATAACTTTGAACACGTTATTTATATTAATGCCTAGTGGGTAACTTATTAATATAAATATCCCTAATTTCGAAATTTAAGAAATAGTTGCTTTCCCTGATTATTATCTAAACTTATATGTGACAGGGTGGAAGTCGGCGATCAGTATAACCCAGACACTGACGGCGAAACATCGACGCGCCGCATGAAAAAACCGGAAACCGATGCAGTACCTGGAGCATCCACCTCGGAGGAAGTATGTCCGTGGGAACTGGGACCCGAACCCCGATCACGAAAAAACTCAGTGCAGATGGACTCCGAAAGCTCTTCGTCAGACATTAGTGTAACCGTAGGTGACGTTTCAGATCGTTTGAAACGCCAGTGCGGTTTAATTACACAATATACACTAGACGGGGATAGAATAAGGCCCGGACAATCCGGCAGGAAACTATCGGCAGCGTCTTGTTTCGCTGAAGCGAGAAGGGCATCTGTATCTGCGCCATTGGCTCTGTTGAAAGATGTCGACAGACGTGGCGCACCTGTTCCTTCAGAGGAATGCGGCGGCGCCGATACCGAAAATCCCGGATCGTCGACGATAACCGTTGATAGTGGTGATAATACAGACAAAGTAGAAGAACGAACTCTATCGACGACAAAAACTTTGAAAAAAAATCAAACCTTGGTAAAAACTTGTTCTATTTCTGGTTCTAACGCGCCTATCATCAGTGTTAGTTCTGTGGCGGACGATCAAGAAATTGAGGAAATTTTAGTGCGGGCAAGTGTAGTTAGTGAAGAGCAAGAAGAAATCAAAACAGAACACGATGAAGACGGCCAAGGCGAGGAAATCCAACATTCTAATGTAGAAGTAGAGACTGAAGTGGAAGGCGAAGTAAACGTTGGCAGTGACGCAGAACCATGCTGCAGTCAAAAACAAAGCACGCCACCTCCCGTACCACTACCACCGTTACAGTTAGCACCGCTGGCCGTTCCCGACTGCGAATCGCCAGTGAGTGAAACGGGGCCCGAAGAATCATCTTCGCAAGAACAAATCGAAGCGAAAAGCAACGACGTTTGTCCCTGGGAAGATGAGTAAGTTAACATCCCAAACACTTACATCGCCCAGTAGTACGTGGCACAAACATTGTGGGCACCGAGTTTTCATTTACTTTGTTGTATTCCTTTATAATATGCGAAATATTAAATACATGTTTTCCCCGAAAGTAGACTCCTACAGCTTAACCAACACATCATTCACTTGTTTTTCGCACCTTAGATATCATCAAACATTCACCAACAACATGGACCGGATTAATTATGAGGTAAAAGCCTATGAACGACTGGGAAATATTCGCCGAATATCCTCATTAAATCATTTATATCAAAAATCTCCATTTTTTTTAAAAAATAAAACACGTAAATGAGTTTTTTACGCTTCCTTAATTGAGCATACTTACGGTATCTAATTTATTATTGTTTAAAAATTGCGATGTATACAAAATGCTAGATTTCGCACAAGTACTAAAAAGGCAAAGTTTTTTTCCAAATATAAGATAACGATTAATAAATAATATTGAACAACCCCCGGGTTTGTAGAAATGTACAGTCTCGCCGGGAAGGCTGGATACCTTCCTGAGTATTCTAACGCAGCAAAACAATTTAGAAATGTATTTGCATAAGTCGCAATTAATAATACACCTTTGCGAGGCATCCTCGCGTCGCTGACATAATGCAAGCTATCGCCAATGCCTGCACGCGTTCGCCACCCATCGATTCCTCTCACTGCTTATCCGGAGGATTGTTCAACCTTACTAATAAGAAAACATTAGAGATTTTTAATAATTTTGTACTCAATAGAACAGAATAAAATCCAAATTATTGGTAACTAGATACTTAAAATTTAATGAATTTACACGGCAAGTTCAGAATGTTCTCGGTCTGATACGCTACGATGTTGATCATGCTTTGTTTCAGGCCGTGAATGAGCACTACACTTCGAGAATCCCATAAAATCGTAACCATGACGTTTCCTACAGATGGAATCGTTTTTGCTTTTTTTTTGGCGCGCTTCACCTCGTCCCGTCCACTGTTAGAACTGCTGTTCCATCTCTGCAGTAACGATGAATCCAGGTTTCGCCTACTGTTATAAAACGTAGGAAAGACTCAGCAGAATTGTGTTTAAATAAGCCCAACAACTGTAGCACAATTTTCTTGAAATTTCTTTCGACGTTTCGCTGTTCATACTATCACCTAATTCAGGACCTGTTATTAGATTGATTCTCTCCGTTGCCGTTTTTCCTTATATTTGTCTTCGGTTAACCGGTGCGTGTCCGTAATGCCCTATTGGCCGTGATGGATTCTCATCGTAGGATCTTCCGTGTGTTGCTGAGTCTATAATCATTCTCGTGGTTGAGGTTTAGATTCTTCTTTATCTTGATAGCTTCTCTGATGATTCTTCGATGGTAGTTCCTTGTAGTGACCAATACTTTCCTTTCTGCACTTTATGTCCGTTCTCGTGGACATCTTCATGAGATATTACATAGTTAAAGTAACTGAGAAGGTTGGAAGGATGTGGATGAAGGAGATTATGAAAATATTTTTTAGTAATGCGACCGCTATTCAACATAACTTTTCGGGTGGCAAACAGAAATTATCATGAATAAAGGCAGAAAGAATTACGAGTTAATACACGAGTGCGGAAAGAGCTACATAGGACAAACAAAGAATTAAGGATAATCAGGGCGATACATGAAGCAAAAGAATTGAACAACGATTCAGAACATGTTCACAAGAACAGACATAAACTAAACTTTGAAGAAGTACGTGACAAACTGTTAAAATAAAGTGTTTTATAACAGCACAAATTTCAATTCTATCCAATTCTTACAAAACGTTAAAACTTATTTACTCTACTCGATCGGCATAATCAATCAGCTGAGTGCACACGTCTGAAACTTCGCAGCGTGGCATATAAGAATCATACTTGGCAAATGTCACAGTCATTCATTCGGTCGAACTTGCAGCACCATCTCTGTGTCAGGCCGAGAACTTCCCGAAACAACCTCCTCCCTCGTCACGTACAATGAAATACCATCATTATGCGAATATAATTTATTTTTCCGCAGGTCGTTCAAAAATGTTGACACTTTTGTTTACATTTCTTGACAAAAAAAGTATTTCCTTATATATATATATATATATATATATATATATATATATATATATATATATATATATATATACATAGCCAGGTAACGAAAAATAACTAGCTGGAAATATTCATTTCTGTACTGGTAAAAAAATAGTTTTTCCTTATTTTTATTTTTGAACTTCAAAAATGGTCGAAAACACATTTTTTAGAAACCAAATCATATATTTTTTTTTAAACGATACATTCTGAAATTATGTTCATACAGTTATTTAACAATTAGTACAATTATTGAACGTTGAGGAACATTCTTAAGAGTTATTAGAAATATTTTGAAGTGACATTATTTTGGTTATGGTTTTGTATTGATCTTTTTTCTTTTATTTTACCAATTTTGGACTGCATATTCTCCATCAGTGCATGTGTTATGTACACAGAAACTTTTTTTCATATTACTTTCGTAATACTTAAAAGTAATATGTTAAATATTTATTCTGTAATTGGAATTTAACTCTATCAGGTAAAAAGGAACTATTAATATTATAATTTCTACACTGGTAATTATAATGAAGCAGTATTTACTATATCTCTTGATTATTTCTGGGGGAGTTCCACCAATGAAAAATTGATCACTATTCATAATCATTTAACAATGTTTTACTTTTTATACGTCCGATTTTTGAGAACGCCAACAATTAAATTTCTATATTTCCACTTCGACAAGGCAAAATTAATACATTCTCTTACTTGCTAAAGAAATTTTATTTAGAAATTCAGGGCAACATTTATTTACGAATAAATCCTTTTTTTCAAAATCAAGCAAAATTTTAATTCCTATTGATTTTTGAACGATCTCCTGAAAAACAGTATGTAAACTTCATGGGAAAAAAAAACACATTCCTGGACTCCGTGTTGCTAACTTTCAGCTTGTGCTTCCACCTAGCTAATCTTCGCAGTCGTCCAGGAATGTTAGGCTTTTCTTACTCGACATACAATTCACTAATTAAAAGCACCCATTTTTGCGTGTTTAATCCATTTATTACTTTATTTTTCTTTCGTTGATACAATAAGTAGTACCAGCACACCATATCACAAGCTTTCACCATACAAGATCTGACACTAGAATCATTAGAAAAATCCAAAAACACATCGATCCATGTCATCCGCATCCTCATCACTCTAAATACCTTATGTCTTTTGCTCAACAGGGAAACTTGCAAAGTGGACACGCCATTCGTCAAGACATATGCCACTCTAGGTTACCTATAATAATATACTCCTGCATCGACAAAACATAGTTCAGAATTTTTTTTTCATATTTATAAATATATATATGTGTGTGTATAAAACACATCATACTAACGGAGAAAATAAATTAGACATGTTTTACTTTTAGTTTTACGATCGAAAAATTCAATTTTAATAATGATTAACACCATCACACTACTTTCGAAGAGAAACACCAATGGTAGTATAATCTTTCAAAAAAAAAATGGAAAAACAGTGTATTAAAAACTCAACACCATCACAAGTTGTTCGAAAATGCGAAAAACCTAGAAAAAAGACATTCAATATTAGGTATACATGTATATCTTCCTTTAAATAATTATGACATATTTAATATCCAAACTTTGGTTTATGCCACCTGTATAAATACAAATTTAACTAATTATAATAAAGCAATTCAATATTTAATTGTTTTAACGTCAGTGTAGCCAACGTTGGCTATTTTGAATTGGAAAACGGATTCAGATATGTAAATTACAAAATGCTGTTATCTTCTAAATAAACCTGAAATTATTTCAAATATTACAGAATTGATGTATTACTTCTTAGTATACACATTTAATATAAAAAAATACTATTAAAACTATTCAAATGCATTAATAAAAGCCAAATTAAATTCTTTAATTGACCAAAGATAATACTTACATTTACTATTCAAAAATGTTCTGGTTTCAATTTGGATATTTTATAAAGTAAATGCAAATAATATCTCGTTTTATCACCTTTAATTATGTATATATTAAGTAACAATGTATACTATGTCGCGCGAATGATCAGCGGGAAGCTTAGATAACAGATATTATTTTGTAAATATTCAAAACTTTTACTATTCGTAGTAAAATGGTTCTAAATAACCATGAATAGACCAAATAACAATTCAATATATCCCGAATTTTTAATGTAATTCATTGTGTACAAAATTTTTAATTCATGAAGTACGCGCTGCCCTCTATCGTACGTATCTCAAATAATACAAAATACGAGTCGTTTATTTGTTCAAGACTTAAGAATCAATAGATATACAGTCACAAGTAACATTAATGGCCCTTAAACATCAAATTTAAGCATATTAAATACACCTTCATATTGTTGCTAACATAAAAACTACTAACACTTGAATGATATTGCAATACGCTCTGGAAGAAGACGAAAAAATACTTCTATCTTTCGATAATATTGCAAATTTCTAAATAATTTGTGTTAGTAGAAACTTAAACAATGCCAACCAATTTTACGCAACTTTCGCACGAATATTTTCTATTTCAAGTCTCAAAAAAATGCAGCTTTAATGCAAAAGACACTATATTCTGTGAAAAAAGTTTCTTCTTTATCTTCTGAGACCAACGTCGTACACAAACAAATTAATAAGTAAACATTTATTATTTTTATTGTTGTTATTGGTCTCGTGTAAATATTACTTAGAAATCTTATATTAGGGGTTAACCGGAAACTGCAGGTCAAATTCACAAAAAGATAGCCACAGCCATTGTTTGAAGTAGAGATTAAAAGTGTATCAAATTGTATTGATTTATTTTTAGATCGAGGTGTGCTCAGTAATTACAAAAAGAGTTTGTGAAAAAATTACACTCTCTGGCTTTAATTTTAGAGTTGGCGACACTGGTAAAATTTTGACAGCCATCAAACATTAATATTTTATCAATGTATCCAACTTTATACTAAAATTAAAGCTTACTCTAAATCCCCCAAAACGAATATATTGAATAGGTTGCTTATTCATCATTATGGAATTACACATGGTCAATATGCAACTTTTTCGACATGAATCATTATTTTGAAGTAAAGATTAATAATTTTATTGATTTGTATTTAGATCGAAGTGTGTTCAGAAATTACAAATAAGAGTCTGTGTAAAAATTATACCTTTGATTTTAATTTTAGGATTGGTATGATTGATAAAATTTTGACAGTTGTCAAATAATATTTTCAATGTAAATAAGTATTAAAATTATATGTAACTTACTCTATACTGTGTCTCATAAAGAGCGAGACAAATTCCTGAATGGGGCCCAATACCAAATTAGAACCTTATAAAATTCGAGCAAATAGAAAAGTAAATATATCAGTACTATTGTACATTATCCACACATTAAAGTTTTTATTTTTATGTGTGTAGATAAAGATATTTGTTTAGAAAACACATGTAATTTTATTTATTAGTTTAAAAACTCCATCGAAGCAAACAAAGGAAGAAAAAGGAGGAGAGATAGACTGAGAAAGATATGGATACAGCAGATGGAAATGGGAAAGTGAAAACGTTAAATGAAATGAATTGAAAATACTAGCCAGTAGTCGAAGAAACTGGAAGAAATGGGTGGAAGAACGATCGGAAGAAAAATCCGAGATCGCCATGGGGCACATGAAATAGTAGAAGTTTGTGAAACTTCAAATAATACGTCATTTTAGATACTACTATGTGATTTTGCCCTACTCTCTCAACCAAGAATTAACTGTCATTTGGGTCTGTTTAGAAATTTGTTTCTCTCTTCTTGAAATACGGTATAAATAATAATTTTATTGAGAGCACGGTATGCAACAATAGTAAAAACTAGCTAACAAAGAGACTGAAAGAAACCTTGCTTAGATATTATCGATTCATATATCTAGAAAATATTTTTGCATTTTAAAATGACTGGTATCTAAACTTTGTCTTTATTTTTCATTGAAATCGAGCTTTCATCATTCTCTCATTCATGATTTAAGTCTTCGCCCTGAAAGCACCGAATGCTAAATAATCAAACTTTATAATAAAACGCTTCTTGTCGAAACCTGTACGTTCCTCAAAACATTACATACTCATAATTACAATTCTAATCAATATTGTTCCAAGAAAATTTTGTTTAGTATTGATGTTAGCGTTGTGATTGTAGTGATTCAAGAATATATTGTACTGTGTGTAGTTTAAATTTAAAAAAATACAGTGAAAACTATTTATGTTGAAAGGATGTTTTGTTTTATAATTACAAAAAAAAAGCGAGAGAAAGATAAAACAAAACATAACTGGAAAATCTTTTACTTCAGAAAACCCAAGAGGCAATTTTTAAATTTCACAAAGCGTTGTTCAAAAAAGGAAATACTTCGAAAATTGTATTTTTCTACAATTTGAATGGTAATAAAGGGGTGCGCATTTCATTAAGAAACAAAATCGCAATTGAAAATAAAACCCCTACTTATTAAAAATATATTCCCTAATTTTTTGAACGATAAAATCGCATGAAATTTAAAATTTGATATTTGGGTCCCAGTATTTCTTAAAATATTTATTAAATAAGAAATTAGTCAAAGGATTGAATCCCTTATAACTAATTTAGGTTTTAGATTACTCTACTTTTGAAAGTAATTTTATTTCTTTCTGTATAAACGATTAATTTTTGAGTTGGTAGTAGTAACTCGAAAATCCCGCGAAATTTAAAAAATTGATACTTGGGTCCTAGTATCTTTTAAAGTATTTATTAAATAAGAAATTAGTCAAAGGATTGAAGCCATTATAACTAATTAAGGTTTTAGATTACCCTATTTTTGAGAGTAATTTTATTTCTTTCTGTATAAACGATTAATTTTTGAGTTGGTAGTAGTAACTCAAAAATCCCGCGAAATTTAAAAATTGATATTTGGGTCCTAGTATCTTTTAAAGTATTTATTAAATAAGAAATTAGTCAAAGGATTGAAGTCATTGTAACTAATTTAGGTTTTAAATTGCCCTACTTTTGAAAGTAATTTTATTTCTCTCTGTATACACGACTAATTTGGAAAATATACTGAATTAAAATCCAAATGAACTGATATACTGGAAAACAGATAATTGTGCTGATTTTAGCACGTTTATTCTAAGAGAAACGTCTCTGTATCCACTATATTACTACGTACTACCAACCTAAAGTAAGTTAATATAGGCGCGAAATTTAAATTTTAGATTTAACCTGTTACACGCCCAAAATGACTGAAAATATATTAAAATTAGAATCAATTGTACGATGTATCTGCAAAACAGATCGTTGTATTGATTTCAGGACAATTGTACTGACAGGAACATTCCTATATCTAATATATTACTATTTACTACCAACATAAAATAAGTCAATACAGGTGCGAAATTTAAATTTGCTCTGATAGCCCCTCCACAAAATTAATGAAAAAAAGTAAATGAAATCCATGTTGACACTGACTGGAACATTCAAATATCTAATATACTACCAACCTAAAATAAGTCGATACAGACGCGAAACTTAAATTTTAAATTTGGCCTGCCACAGTCCCAAAATGATTTGGAAAATTTAAAAAATGAAAACTAATTGTACTGACGTACGAAAAACAAATCATTGTACGCATTTCAGGGCAATTATACAGACAGAACCATTCTTGTAACTAATATATTACTATGTACTACCAACATAAAACAAGTCAATACATGCCCAAAATTAAAATTTTTAATTTGACGTATTACCCCCTCCCCCCAAAAATTTAAATTAATAAATGAAATCAACAATTTCTTTCACATTCGTCAAAGCCAAGAGCGTTAACAATTCTTGTAGAAAACGATCTACACAAGTTAGAAGTTCGAATTTTTAAATTTCACACGACCTACATCCGCAATCGGGCCCCATATGCGCGACGTCATTCGAGACCTGCAAAATACTGAGAGCTTCCTAAACTGAGCCCTTGGTTTGCGCCCGGTATTGGCAGCGATCGAACGTCGTCCAAATTGAAGGTGTCGATTGAGATTACAGTCGTGCTCATAAGAATTGCGCCGAATCAAACTTATTAGGTGTCGTGTATTTGTCGATGTTTTAATGTATTTCACTTACACATACTATACTAAATAAGCATTTAAAGTTAAAATAATGCTATATCGTTATAATTAATAATAACCATCGGTGTTTGAAGTAAATGTTAAATGTAGTGTTCATCTTATAATAAATGTCTTTATCAAATGTTAAATCAAATTATATAATATGTATCTATCATTACGTATGAATAATACATGAAAATGTGAAGTCTTTACAGATGTGGTGCAGCATCTGTAAAAGTGTTTCCAAATAAAAAAAATATATATAGATGTTTACATATATGATATAGATTTAATGTTAAAAAATGTCTGTATTTAATTGTCGTAAATTATCTAAGACGCACTTAATATTTCAAAATCTGTGTTGCTGTTCTGACTTAACTATTACGTAATGTATTTATGTGGAAGACCTATGTATATGTATGTACTTGGATGTTATATATTGAATATATTCAGATGTTATGTGTTATCACAATTTATAAGAATATATACACTAGTATTAATCAATATAATCAGGCGCAATTCTCATTGAATCTTCAGCGGAACAGAGGCGAACAAGAATTGATAGAAATTGAATGAGGATTTCTATTTTGAGGCGGCCTTGACGAATCTAACCTCAAAGAATATTTTAAAACTGTCCAAAAATTAAGATAAAATGTTACGTGGTAAATTATCGAAACTAATTATTTAAAGGAAGATGTAATATTTAGCAGCGAAATATACACACGTATTTGAAACTCTAGGACTACAAATTAAGAAATACAACTCCACTCTCTTTGTGTTATTAACTAACTTTGTACTAATATAAAGGTGTATGCAATATTTACCTACATCTAAGATAGTTTATCCCGTTCACTAAGAACTACACATATATTCAACACATTCCATAGTTCTCCAGAAAGCATTCAAAGTATGCTATGTATATGTACAAAAATTACACGTGAGGTATCCAGATAGAAACATAAAAAGAAAGAATTGAAATTAGGATTTAATTTAACATTATTTTCGCACAAACTTGGATAATATTTTGAATGAGGTGTTAGTGCAATCCATCCTTTGGATGGGCCACTGATCAAACGGAAAATACTGTGACGAACTCTGCTGCCGAAGCTATTACATTACGAATTATTCAATTCTATGTTTTATAATTGTTGTTACTGGGTTCTGTAGAAGTTTAAAATGATCTCTACTATTTTCTGACCAGTATGGCTAAGATTGGAATATGTAATTTTGTGGAAATCATTTTAAAATTCCGGATTCGTCTGTGTTAATAATAATGTTTAAGATGGTGTCTAATTAGAGCTGTTGAGTGTCTTACTTTACCGTGATAAGTTGAAGTCTAATGATAATATAAATGTTAAAGGTGTAACACAAGTTTCATTCATTTATTAACAATCGAAGCGATTTTAATGAAGCCTGTATACATACAGATTTCATTGCAATAGGAGTGTTCTTTTCATCAGAAAAAAAGTATGAGTTAGTCTGGGAAACTAAGCAACACTCACTTTTAAAAGTAATCTTCTTTTTACAGTGAACTCATTTCAGCAAGCTTTAGTGAAGTAAAATTGTCCAGAATGAAATTTTTATTGAACACAGCGTTCTTTTCAGAATAAACTCTTCGGAATGTACTTTACATCTACAACACGGTGTGTTGTTAACCTAAAACAACCTAAATTTGCATAATTCAAACATATATCTAACATTTTACATTCTATTATTTGCTGAAAATACGTATACTCTTATTTATTCTTGTCATTAGCTACCTATGTATTTTATATAATCAAGTTACTGTTTCAAATTCACTACTTACATAAAATGTATGTTTGCTATTTGTTAATTTTTTCTGAATTTTGCTTCATATTTTTTAACCTAACCTTTCACTCCATATAAAATACGTGATTACATTTATTTTACGCTTCTGTAAATAAGATTAGGCTGTATTGTGCCAGTA
This sequence comes from Dermolepida albohirtum, assembly GCA_031893035.1. Lineage (NCBI taxonomy): Eukaryota > Metazoa > Arthropoda > Insecta > Coleoptera > Scarabaeidae > Dermolepida > Dermolepida albohirtum. The sequence continues at coordinate 454,734 of JAVIWB010004274.1, read as the reverse complement.
AGGGCGAAATCCAAAATTTCAAATAAGACAAATAAATGATTCGCTTAAAGACGGAAATTAATTATGGAATGGCTAAAATAAGCTGTCATTACCTGAGATTTATTTGTGAAAAGAACGTAATCATAAATGTTTTTTACGCACTCACTAATAAGTTTCCATAAATTTCATGCCTGTTTGCTTCTTCGCCGATGAAGCATATGCAAAAAGGAAATAAATTGTTGAATTTATTTCAATTGAATTTTCTAGGCATGTCTTGTTAATGCTAATTAGCCCATATATCATATTTTTGTTTATAATTTAAAATTGCACACAATTATAGGTTAGTTTTATAGATTTGCCTGTAATTATCGATAATAGACTTATTTAATTTTGTAAAATTTACTGGTTTTACCCTATTATTTGGAAATTGAACATTTCTTATTTTGAGAGTGTATACATATGCTATATAACACAGAGCGACGGCAAGAAATTGAAGAATGCTGTTGTGAAACAATTAAATTCTAGGTTATATTTACGTGTCAAGTTTGATATTTTCAACTTAACTCTGCTTTTTGCTGATATTAGATATAATTAAAAGGAACACAATTATATAACGAAATTAGTAGAATCTAAAAATGTGACAAGTTTCATTAAGAATCCGTACTTCTACTTTGGGCAAAACTTTCATACGAATAAACACTTCCATTAGTTCACTTCCTTATTTCGACTTTTCAAATATTTTTCATGTGCTGATAACGTTTTCGGAAAGTTTTTATGCTTAATAAATGTTGTGGATAGTGTCAGGTTTATAATACTTACCAACATTATGTATATATGTAGTATATTACAGCACTCACACGAGAATTACAAGATGATATGATATACCCATATTCGCTTAAGAAAATACGAAAAATTAGAATTACATGATGTATATAAAACGGGGCCTAGAACGAATTTTAAAGTACAATTTTAAACTTGTGTTCGGATCGATTTTATTTTCGCTTCGTCTATTTGAAAGGGCTAAATTTCACCCGCAAACCCTGAATACGTTTGACATGGATCTTTAAAATAACAACAAAAAAATCAGTTCGGCGATGATACAAAATTTACACACTTAAAAATGCAGCCTTGACGGTTACTTTGTGTCGTGTAAAAAGCATAGTTGTGTACATATAATATACCGTAATACTAGTAAAATTAGTAATTATTAGCTTAGTTGATATTTTTAAAAAATGAAAACATTTGTTGACGATGAAAATATCCCATTTTGTCGAATTTGCTCTGAAACTACACACAATCCATTAGACGAATAAAATACTCAAATTTCGTTTTTAAGAACGTAGATTTACTGGTGTGCATGTTGGATCTACTTATGCATTTTAAAATTATGAAATTACGTAATTATATTTGGGATATTAACCACGTTTCTTCAAGCAACGCTATTTTTTCTTAAAAAACAGTAATTAACGAATTAAACAATATATTTTTTTGGTTAGGAAGATTGGCAATAGTAAATAAATATAATTGCAGAATTTCTAAACATCGATCTACATATATGTGTGTCCATCATGTACTTACAAATTAAGAATATAGATTCACTTGCACTTACGGACAAGGAGATATTGATGCGATGTATTTTTACTATGCAGAAGCTACGTAATTTTAAATTTGTCTTTCATGTTTATAATTTTAGACAGACTATATTGTGGTAAGAGAAGAGATGTTCATAATTACTATAAATATACTATAAATAATAAATGAGATGAAAAAGATACCTACAAAATTGGCAGCATATTAGTACTATGTATATAGTTTTATAATTATGCCTAGTAAGTACATATTTAACGATGTTAATACATGATGTAATAGCTATTTAATTTAAAATAATTATAGAAAGATTGTTAATAGGCCAATGTTATTATAATTGTAGATTAAATAAAGCAAAACTTACGAAATGTTATATACTTTTGTTTTATTGTCTCCCTAAAGGTGGCGTGAGGGTGACTTCAACGTAGAAGCAAGGAATCTGCATTAAATATATTCGACAACTTTTGATTATCCAGTAGCTAAAGAATGACATCATAAATAAGTTTCTAAGAGAACTTACAAATGATGTCAGCACCTAATATTCACTTTGAAAGGCCACGAAAAGTTTCAAAAGACCAATGACGCAAACACCTCAGAAACATGGATGGTAGTTAGGCTAGAAGTAATAAACAAAAAGCATCAAGATTTGCGGAACACTTAGAAAACATCTTTCAACCGAATTTAGTAGAAAATGATGAAGTACTACCAGATGTCATTTGCCAAGACAGAAATGAAATTCCATTAACCACACTGGCTGAAGTCAAAAACGAAATTAAAACAAATATTAACACGAAAAAGATACCAGGCTTCGATCTCATTACTGGGCAAATACTAAAAGAACTTTCTAGAAAGTTCTTGGCAAAGCTTACTAATTTTATCAACGCATCATTTCGCCTGAAGTATGTACCTCAATTGTGAAAAGCGGGTGAAGAAGTCATCATGTTTCTAAAACCCGGCAAACCTGCCCATGAAACATCGTCATATCGGCCAATACTCCTTATTACCGATTATTTGAAAATTATTTGAGAAACTTTTGTTAAAAAGATTAAAACCTATTATTGAAGAAAAACATCTCATTCCAGATCTTCAATTCGGTTTCCGGGATCATCATTCTATGATTGAACAGGTTCATCGAATTACTAATATGATTGAAAAATCATTAGAAGAAAAGTTTGCTCAACATTATTGTCGGGTGTCACTCAAGCATTCGATAAAGTTTGACACGAAGGATTGATTCACAAACTTAAATTACTTTTTCCTATACGGTATGGCTCCTTAACCCTTTAGCTATACTACCTACGTTATATCGGGCGTTTTGCGATATCAAAAACGCATACATCGTGAGACATACGAAAGACGTACAGAACAATGCTTTTATCAAGAATTGAGCTACATACATGTATAGATGAAATCATTTTACGACCTGTTCCATCTATATTTAAAAGTATGAACTAAGTTTCGAGCTTCAACAAAAATACTGGACAAGAAAATCTCTATCTCTGAATATATAAATGAAATATTTTGCAAAACCTCTTGTTCACAACTTATTAAAAATAAAATTAAACTGCTTTGACTTTGATGAAATTAAACATTTAAAAACTGCTAAAATATATGTATATTAGATAGAAATGCATCATTTGATCCTGGAGATGTTAATAAAGTAATTTAGTAAATGTCGAAACCGATATTAAAAAATTTATTCTCACTCTATAAATAGTGCTAAATAATTTTCTAACAATGCTTTTCTATATCAAATTTTCTATACATTGTGAATATTAAAAACAGTGATTTACAGGAAACTGTAATAGAAATGCAATAATTAGTAAATAGAGGGCTCTTGACATCTTTTAATTTTATAGGCTAATCAAAGTAAAACAAAACTATTACAAAATTGAAAATAATTATTTCAACAAATGCTTTATAAAATTGAAAAAAGGCACACAGATTACAGCAACAAAAATGGATTTTTAAGTGCAGTTGTGCCTGAAAATGTTAAACATGGTTATGTGTAGCAAAATCTCAGTAATACTTAATATGAAAAGGTTTCATTCTTATTTGAATAACGATCGTTTTTTTTAATTAACATATGGCAGTGGCAATTTGACACAAGAAAATTATATATTTTTAAAATTTGTATTTTAAATAATATTTGGGATAATGTGCTATATATTTTATTGTTTTCATTTGATGCAAAAACACATTTGAAGATACTTCTTCACCCTGTCATTTAACTTGCGGCTCTCGTTTATGGGTCGTGCTAATAAACTGTCGCTCGTGTGCACGAATTTATTTTCAAAACTTATTCTAAAATAACTATTAATAGTAAAGGACGTAAAAATTTTTAAATATATATATATATATATATATCCATGCCTTAATTCATAATTATTTCAAAATCTACAATTTTAATTGCACTTACAGAGTCATCTGTTGACCAAATATTAGCAAATATCAAAGTCAATGTTGAAAGAGGGAAATAAATTACTTCAAAACTCATTGGAAAGATTTTTTAATAAAATATTTATAAATGACACGTTTCTGCATGAAAATTTTAATTCTTTCGTGTTGATAAAAACAGTGATTAACAGGAAACTGTAATGAGAATTCAATGGAAGATTCTCTCCATTTCTTAAATTCAGTGCACTGAATAAAGCGAAAAATGTTAAAAAATTTTGAACCATTTTTATTATCAATAATATAAAAATCTGTAAATACGTGTTTTTAATTACGTTCGTAATTATCTTATTGCGTGTATAGAGACACATCTGTTAACCAAATATTAAAATGAAATTTGTCACAATCCTTTGGTTTATCGAAACCAGAAACATAGAAAAGTCTTTGAAGTTAAATTAGTTCTGTTATATTTCTGTCATTCAAAGCTAGATGTCCATTACATCAGTGAGGAAGCATTTATATGTGTTACTTCAAGTTTTTTGTTTAACTTACGTCAGCTGGTCAATAGTCAACATTATAGACATTCTTAACACACTGAAAATGTGATATAAGTTTCGTTGAAATTATATTATTGCAATGTGATAGTTTTAGTGCAGTCAGTGTTAACCCAACAACTGCCCAATTTTTATTTTAGTTCGTGTGCGGTTTTTTGCAAAACATTTGCTTTAAATAATTTTAAAAACTGTAAATTCTGAAATGTTATGTGAGATTATATACAATGTGCGGTATATTAAGAAACAATTCCTCTGTTGCGTGCCTATAAAGAGTATTCAATGGAACGTATGTTAAATAATTCGCTTGAAAGATATTCAATTATTTTCTGCAATTATTTTTTTTTAGAATTTCTTTATTCTCGTAACGTGGGATGCGCAAGAGTTACTCGTTAATAATACCGTAAATTTAGAATTAGTAAAACAATGTCCTATAAAAACTAGTTATCAAATTGCTTTCTTGAAATATTTAATTAATAGGTTAGAGGTACAGAGTATTGATGTTAACGATTGTGTATATGATGCTTTCGGCCACCTGGTGGCGCTAGTTGAACGCCCAGAATATTTCAAACATTACTTTTTCGATTTCAATGGACAAAAAGTAATAACATTAAAAGAAAATTCAAATATAATAAGTCAAGGAACAACGGGACTTTGTAGTTGGCAGGTAAAATATTTTTATTACATGTTCGACTGCGTTTATATATAGCATCCGTGAAAGTCCACTCTTCAATTATTTAACCCAGTAAATCCAATTTTTCTTATATATTTTCCGGTAATTTAAAAATTCACCAAGTGAATTAATGTGCCTAATAATCAGTATATAAAGTAGGTTATTTTGATAAATGTTTATAATTTCCATGGATTGTGAGCGAGATACGAATCTTCTGTTATTCGAACTGTCAAATGTATAATTTATAAATAAATTATTATATAAATATTACAATATATTTAATAATTAATTTTTGTATTATTTTCGAGAACTAATTATTTTCAAAGACAGATTCACAGTTTCAGTACACTGGTGGAAATTGTATTGGAATCCTATGTAATTAATTTTCTATTTACGATTCATACTTAGGAAATTTTCTAATCTAATTTACAACTCTTTTTAAATTACTAATTTAAATATATTGTTTCGTTATAGCCCTATACATTTAATGAAATATAATAAGATAGGGGTTTAACTAAAGACAGATTTTAATTTTTTATTAAATTTTAGCGAAGATAATGGTATAAATAGTGAAAGATTTAAACAGGAACTTATATTCTTAGCTGCATCTTTGTTTAAACTTATACAAATGCAGTTCGTTAAATTCATAACATCCATGTTTACTTTTTTTCTAGGCTGCGCTTGCATTGTCAGAGTGGTGCCTTAAAAATAAAGAAATATTTAAAGATAAGACTGTATTGGAATTAGGATCAGGTGTGGGCTTGACAGGCTTAACCGTCAGCACAAATTGTGAACCTAAAAAATACTACTTCACTGACTGTCATCCTATGGTTCTCGAGACTTTAAAAGAAAATATTTTTTTGAACTTAAGAAATAGTATTTGCCCATTCAAAGACAATTCACACACTTCTACTGAAGCCAAGCTAAAAATAAACGAAAAAAGTGATTTAGAAGTTCTTAATTTATCATGGGAGATAGTTAATTTGCAGTCGGAAGTAATTAAAGAAGTCGACGTTGTTTTGGCCGCGGATGTCGTATACGATTCTAGCTTATTTAGTAGTTTGTGCGACGCTGTAAAGTGTTTTTTGTCCGGTGGACGTTGTAAGAAAGTATACCTCGCGTGTACGGAAAGAAATAGAAATACTTTGTTGGACTTTTTGTGTCACTTGGGTATGGTGTGAATCGATACCTGCATATCCGTAAACTAATGCAGTTACTATTTCGCAGAAAGTAACAATTTGAAGTACGACGAGCTAAATTTACCGTCTCAAGAGAATTTTTGCTGGAGCACCGATGTCCCCGTTCGTCTATTAGAAATAAATAGTTCTTAGGTAAGTTCTTTTATATTTATTTATGTTTATATATTAAGCGAACTGAATCGACGGCAGTCCTGCGCAATCGCGGGGAATTTCCATGAATGGCACTGAATAAGAGGTTGGCGCGGGGAGAGAGTGGGGATTCTGATAAGTCGGGGAATACCGGGAAATGTAGAGTAAAATTTATTTTATTTTTATTGGCCACATTTTGCGAACGCATCTATTTCTATGCCCTCTGAGAACATTGCCTATGGTTAGCGAATTCTGACAACTTACTTTACTTTGATCATTTTATTTGGGGAATTTTCTTGAAGTTCATTGTTTAGCGACTTCTTGAAAGGTGTAACTATGGAGAAGTGGGTAAAAAGTATAGTTAGAAAACAGGCAAGTTACTTGCTCAATGTGAAAAAATGATAACATACCGTTTTGGTATTCTATTTGCAAAAAAAAACTGCATAATTTTCAAGAAAATTGAAAAATTTATTTGTTCAAAGTATTGGCCAGTTGATTCTACACATCTTGCCCATCTTTCAAGCAATTTATGGATGCCATCCCAAAAACACTGTTTGTCCTTTGAGCAAAACCATTCATCAAGGCATTTTCTAACTTCTTCGAAGTTGGCGAACTGCTGCTCTGCAAACACGTGTCCCATTGATGTGAAAAGGTGATAGTCGGAGAGGGCAAAGTCTGGAGAGTACGGCGGATGCGATATTATGTTCCATCCAAGTGCTTTCAGCGCTTCCATAACCGGTTTTGATGTATGAGACTGCACGTTATTGTGCTGTAAAATCACTTTACCGGGCTCATTCTGAACGTTTTTCTGTCAATACATGGTTCAAATTGATAATTTGTTGTCGGTAGCGATCAGTATTAATTGCTTCACCAGATTTCAACAGTTCGTAATACACCATGCCACTCTGCTCCCACCAAACACAGAGCATTGTTTTGCGAACGAAACGATTTGGCCTTGGAGTTCGCCGGATGATAACCGTGATTTTTTGCGCTTAAAATTTTCGAAATAAATCCATTTTTCATCACCCGTCAGTATTCGATACAGAAATGACGTCCGATCATACCTTTGAAGCAGCATTTCACAGACGATTTTTCGATTTTCAATTTGCCTGTCCTTCAATTGACGTGGCGCCCATTTTCCCATTTTTGGATTATTTCCATTGCTCGTCATAAGACAAAATAATGTCATTAGTTCTATGAAGAAAAATTGGCACTTTTTATTTTAAGCGACTTTCGTCAAAATATCCACTTTTACACTTAATAACTTCTTTACAAACTTTGGGTTGCCTGAACACAAGTTTTTTAAGAGTTTCAACTGGATTGTTCCAAGCATTTGTATGGTGTTCCCACAGTTGTTGCTATTTTGGACAGTGTTCTCTCACTTTTCTGTCTAGCTCATCCCACAGTAACTCGATAGGATTCATATCGGGCGATTGTGTGGACCAAACCATATTTACAAGAAGTCTTTTTCTTCTTTTTGTTTCACATAGTCACTACAAAGTTTAGCACTATGGTTAGGGTAATTATCTTGTTGGAAATAAAAACCTTCTCCTCTCAATTTAATTCCGAACGGAATTGCGTGTTCCTTCAAAATTTTCAAATATCCTTCTTTTCTTAAAATTCCATTAATTCCATGCAAATATCCAACACCATTAAATGAAAATGATCCCCAAACAAGAATTGAACCTCCACCGTGTTTAACTGTTTGGCTCAACACATTCTGATATCGTTCTTTCGCCAACTAGTCTGCGAATAAAAACAGATTACTTCCAAACACTTGGAACTTGGATTCGTCCGTCCACAGAATCCGCTTCCACATTTCCACATCCCAATGTTGGTGCTCCTTGGCCCATCGTAATCGTTTTTTACGATTTCGCGATCGTAGCAATGGTTTACGACCAGTAAATCACCCTTTTAGCCCCTCCTTTGATAAACGTCTCTTTACTGTAGTCAGCGATCCCGGATTTTCACGATTTTTATTTAATTCAGCGCGAAGCTGTGGAGCTGTTAACCGTCTATTCCATTTAGATATCAGTTCCAGCAGCAAATCTTCTTGTCTAGTGATCATCCTTGGTCTTCCTTGGTTGCATTGCATCCGTTGTTATGTACCTTTTCACTGTACCTTGAATTGCAGGATTTTTAATTTTTGCGCTATTGTCCGCAGTGACAATTTTTCTTTGTGCAATGTTATTATAGCACTACGAATTTCTGCACTCATTTCCTTTCTTTTAGGTATTTGGTATGCTTATTCACGAACACTCGTATTACAACTTGCTCGGACAGATTCTAGACGAATTCTAAATTATTCTTAGATTGCAACATTCTGTGTAGTACCACAAATTCCTATAACTTGCTTCTTAGAACCATTATAATCTTGTAATATGAAAAGAAAACCCTTAAAATAAATATTTTCAGGAAAAGCATTAATACTGAATGCAGGTTATAAAAGGGTTAAAGGAAATTATAATTATAAATCATATAATTTACATAATGAGCCGGATATTATTGGTTAACTCCCTAGAAACGCATTCACATTTGTTATTTCAATTGTCCCTACCGAAACCCAGGTATAAAGACAAAGCGATTCTATCGATAGTATGTGATCCCTCATTTATAGCCGGTAGTGTATGCGTAATACAAATGGCACAGAGAATCATTTACGATTTCAAATTCATGGAATAAAGAAATAGGAATTTTAATAAATTAAAAACAAAAAAAGAAATTCCATCTAAAGAACAATTAATTATGTATACGTTCTTCAGTAACTTTGAAATTCTTAAAAAAAAATTGGTAACTCTACATCAGACTCTATTTCGTTCCGTGAAACGATCAGATTTTATCAACAAATTATATAATTTCCCTCTTGTTCTGCACGTCAAACATAACACATGAACACGAACCAATCCCATTTCCGCTTTACAACCGGAAGGATGTACGCTCAATTGTTTGCTTGATAAAACGTAGAAACGATCATGTATGAATGACCAATATTCATAAAACAGTTTGTAAAGATTTACTACCTGTGATAATCAATTTAAACTGATACATGGTTAATGGTCCTCAATGGTTAAAATAAAGTAATTTAAGAGAATAATGGGTTTACTGAATGAATGGATGAAGCTACTACGTATAAAGTTTAGTTACTGAATCAAATATAAATCGAATATTTTACGCGCCTTGTAGTGATTAGATCGAATCGTTAGTTTTAAGTGTAATAAGTAGGGATATGTGGAGGCTTTAACCCAAGGGCTAACCTAAAATATCGCGTCTTCAGTCTGTATTACGATTTCGAAGAAAAAAGTGCTGCCGTCCATTATAGTAAAGGGTAATTTATTTGGAGGTACTTTTCTCAAAAATAAAAAAAATAAAAACTTTTTGATCGGGTATTTATTATCATACAAAAGAACCATTCTTGACATTCATTTTTCAAAAATTATTTCCTTCAAATGTTGGCTGTAACTGCGCCTAATATGGTCCATTCTGGAGTTCCAATTTTCGATGACGCGTTCGATCATTTCAAGTGGTAATTGGCGAATAACGCGAGTAATGTTGGCTTCCATTGCTCAATCGTAGCTGGCTTATTCATGTAGACTTTGTACTTTACGTAGCCCCAAAGGAAAAAGTCTAAAAGTGTGACATCACATGATCTGGGCAGCCTCCGCAGAGGCCATTAACTGTTCACCAAATTGTTCTCGCAATAGAGCCGTGTTTTCACGGGCTGTCGTAAGTAGCGCCGTCTTGTTGGAACCAAATGCTGTGGAAACTACGGGCCTCAATTTCAGGCAGCGTTATCATGGTGCGATAACGGACATCATTCACAGTTACGTTGCCGCCGTGTTCATTTTTGAAGAAATATGGACCGATGATTCCTTTTGCCCATAAAGCACACCAAACCGTGGTTTTGTCTGGATGTAATGGCAACTCTTGAACCTTTTCGAGTTGCTCTTCATTTTTAATACGGCGATTGTGTTTATTAACGTAGCCAATAAGCCAGAAATGCACCTCGTCGCTAAATAAAATTTTGGTCGAAAACAGTGGAGTCCAAAGACTGAAACGGTGACGATTCGAGAGCGGCGCTTTCAATTCTTGAAAGAGTTGATTTTGTATGCTTTTAAATAAAGATCTTCACGTAAAATACACCAAGTTATAGCAGACGAGATAAGCCAAGCTGTTGAGATATATGTCGAATCGATTCTTCACTATCATCGCCCACACTCTCAGCTACCGTCGCTATATTTTCTTCACTACGTGCTGGATGTGGTCTATTTGGTCGCGTATTATCCAATAATGAAAATTCCGTTTCAAATTTTTCGATGGTATAGCGAATTGTGCGTTCGGTGGGCCGATTACGTAGACCATATGACTCGCTAAGCGCACGAAACACTTTTCTCGTGCAACTCTGAATTTCGTAATACAGCTGAATAGTTTGTAGACGCTGTGCCGAGCTGAGTCTTTCCATAATAAAACGTCACACAATGCTTGACTATAATAGCGTAAAAGTTTGACACGACTCGCACTTTGTCTGTCAAAAAGTCGCTATTGAAAAAAGTACGTCATAACGAATCACCCATTATTTGTGATTTGTTTTCTACTTTATTAGGCTCCAACTTCTACTTATTTTTGTTTCTTTATTTGCCAATTTAAGCGGAAGATTAGAAATAAATCGTTTGCAAAAAATAAAAATAATATTGGGCCAAGGTTGAAATCTTAAGAGAGAACTTGTATTTATTTTTTTTCTTCATTTTCTAATCTAATCTAAAGATTGGAAGAAGTAAGTTGTTTACAAAAAGTAATAACAATATTGGGTGAAGGTTAAAATGTTAAAAGACTCCGGAGATACATAAATATATTACTTCCTTTCCTACGCCTTAAGCTTTTTCTTTAACTTGGGTACTGATTAATTTATAATATTGAATATGATTGATGATTGTGTGTGCTTTTTTTATCTATTCGGCCATGAAATCAAACCTCTTTTACTAAAAATAAAATCGAAACCAGTAACGCTTATCGTGGAGTTTCTTAATTAGAAATTGATTTGGTGAAAAATGAGTTAGTTAGAAAGTATTATTTTTACAGTCACAGGGTGTTGCAGATCTGTTCTTAGAATAATTTCGGTGGAGATATGTTAATCCATTGTAAGTGGAATAGTGAAAATCTGTGTCAGTAAAAGTTACCTAGAAATCGTTAAAATCGTTTTAGTAAAACAAGACGGATTGCGAATTTATTGCTTTGCAGACGCCCGTGGACTACGCACAAATTAACTCATTTATTCGATGCATTCATTAATTGATGTGTTTATGTAAATGACATCGTGAAAAGTTTTTTAAAAATATTGATATTTTTGTATTGATATTCTATATTTATTTATTATACAAAGTCTGTCGCAGAGAACATGAAACGTTTTTAAAATAGTAATTCTTAGTGGCACCATCTGTTAAAAAAATATGCGTCGGTAAAGTAGATCTTGCACCAGTGTCATGTCAAAATATCATGACATTTGCATCGTCAGAAGCAGAGAAATTGCGCATAAAGTAACAGTGTGCATTTGGCATTAGTCGAAAAAAGAATTTTGAGCGAAGAGCAAATATCAAGTTCTGGTTGAAACTCGATAAGTCGTTTACTGAAACGTTTAATTTGATGAAACAAGTATATGATGATGCGTGTTTATCACGTACGAGTGTCTATGAGTGGTATAAACGATTTAAGGACGGTCGTACGGACATAAACGATGACGAAGATTCTGGTGCAAAAAAAATCTGTGGCTACGGAAAGTAATATCCAACTTGTGAGTGAATTTATCAGAAATGAGCCGAAATCCCCATTGCGATACGAGGGAATGGAATTAACTATTTCCAAAAGATTCAATTCATCACATCTTGACACAGTATTTGGGATTGAGAAAGATTTGTGCAAGGTTTGTACCAGACAAGCTAACGAAATTCAATATGGTACAGACTTTATTAAAAACTCAAAAATGGCCGACAATTTCAGGTATTCTGTTGTAACTGGCGATGAGACGTGGTGTTTTCAATATGATCCAGAGACCAAGCGTCAAAGCTCTGAATGGAAGCATCCAAGCGAAGAAAGACCGAAAAAAAGCAGTTTGGAGAAGTCAAAAGTGAAGACAATGTTGATTTGTTTCTATGATTCGAAAGGCATAGTGCACAAAGAGTTTGCATCAACTAGTCAAACAGTCAATGCTGTATATTATCTTGGTGTTATGAAGCGTATTTTGGCGCCCATTCGTCGTGTACGCTCTCAATATCGTGAAAATGGTAGCTAGCGATTGTTACATGAAAATGCACCATCTCATCGTTCGACGCTTATAACTAATTTTCTAACTACAAATGGCATTTTAACCATCAACCATTCACCCAATTCACCACATTCGGCCCTCTGTGATTTCCATCTACTTTCCGAACTACTTTTCCGATGAAAGGACAGTGTTATGCCGACGTCGAAGCCATTAAAAAGGCATCAACACCGATCTTGAAGGACATCTCTAAAGATGAACTTAAAAATTCATTCGACATGTTAATTGACCGTGCTAAACGTTGTATTGAAGCCGAAGGCGAGTACTTTGACTAAAATAAATGAATTTTACCAAAATAGTTTTTGTTTGTATTTTAAAAGTTCGGTTTTCTCTGCGACAGACTATGTATTTATTGAGTTAATCGAACTCCACATTAGATCATCAAATGTTTTGAAGTAATATTTTTAAGATTGATTGTATTTTGAAAATTATGAGTGATATTTTCAAATGTTTATATTTTAATGTTTACTAAATTTATAAAAATTGTGTAAATACAAGAAATTCTTCAATACTTACTTGTGTATTCTATTCTTATAACTTATTTTTTTTTTTACTTTTTCTATAAATGAATAATGTATAATACTACTCTATGTATCTATGTTAGAACAATGACATCTGTCGCTGGCATGGGTATCGGCAAAACTCGGTGGATAATGCTGGTTATTTATGCACACATTCAGATAGAAATAAGAATCTTTACTTTAATTCATTTCTTCCATAAAAAGATTTTTGTTTTCTCTGCAACAGATTGTAAAATTTATCTGTCATTGCTAAGTAACAATTTTGTTTGTGTATTGGATTTAAAGCCCCAAATAATTCCATATATAATCATGCTCAGATGTATTAGACACCCCAGGTAAAAACCCTTATTCTCGGTATTATCCAAGTCTGACGGAAATTAACCGTAAAATTAGTTAATGGTATTTATAGAAATGCGTTTTTGAATACCCTAGTTAATCCCCTATTAAAAAGAATAGGTGGAAAGGGGAAATTGTGGATTTTAGAAATTTAGTGTCATTCTAGCAGTGTGTGAGCAACGTGCGTTTGTGAGTTTGTGGTAGAGATCAATTAGATTATCCTATTTTTTCACGTTGTGTCAGTTATTTGTTGAAGAAAAATGCCTAAAACACGCGAGTTGTCAGTAGGGGAACGCGCCCAAATAGTGCTACTGCATTCCCAGAAGTTATCAAGAGCTGCAATTGCAAAAAAAAATGTTCGCGTTGTGCAGTCCGTACAACCATTAGTCGCTATCAGGAGAGTGGGTCGTTTGTTAACAGACCAAAAGTGGCAGAAAACCCTGTACCTCGATTAGAGAAGACAGAATTTTACAAAGGCTGGCTCTCAGTGATAGGAAAAAATCGTCGAAACAGCTCGCCAGTGAGCTGAAACAGCGTTATCGCGTAACAGTTTCTGCGCAAACAGTGAGAAGGCGTCTCCAGCGTGCTGGTTTACGAGGGTGTAAAGCGCGACGTAAATCGCTTTTAACTGACGCTCATAAAAACAAGCGGTATTTATGGGCCAAACAACATGAAAATTGGACAATCGAGAAGTGGTCGAAGATTCTTTGGTCTGATGAATCGAATATCGAGGTATGTAAGTACATCTTCATGACTAATATTCTTATCGTTGTATGCAATTCAGTCTACATGTAACATTAAACAAAATTAATCCTGTCTAAGTGCTAACTTTCTTCTTTTGCCTGGCAGCTTTGGGGATTATCTGGGACGCTATACGTTCGGCGTAGGCAAGGGGAAGCTTATGAACCACAATGTATCATTCCCACAGTAAAATTTGGAGGTGGTAGTATCATGGTTTGGAGTTGTATGTCTGCATACGGTGTTGGAGAAGTGTACCTGTGCAATGGACGGATGAATAGCCAACGTTATTTAGCCATGTTGGAGGAAGTATTAGAACCGTCTGTGCTAAAACTGCCACAAATCGGGAGCTGTAATGCGTTGGTTCGAGGAAAACACAGTGGAGGTATTGGATTGGCCGCCACAAAGTCCCGATTTGTCGCCCATTGAAAATTTGTGGCGTATCTTAAAAACTAAGATCACGGAACATAAATGCCTGTCAAAAGCAGAATTATCAACAAAAATTCGCGAAATATGGGCTGCAATACCACCGGCAGAGTGTTGCAATTTAGTAGCAAGTATGCCTCGACGAGTGCGAGCTGTCATTAAGGCCAAGGGCGGAGCGACAAAATATTGATAAATCGTACTATATTACTAAATAACACTTTGTACATAATTTTCACAACAGTTTTATTTACCTCACCTCTCTTTTGACTAAACTATATAAACTATATATGTATGCATGTACATAAATTCGTAAAGTATCTAATACATTTGAGCATGGTTGTATTATTATTATTAACTGCATTTTTTCCTTTTCTTCTTTTTTCTCTGTTTTGCAGTATCATGTTCATCTTCTAGGTTGTTCTATAATTTAAATAAAAATTCATTTATGATGTTTTTAATGTCTTCAGTATTTATTGATTCAGAAATAAGTTTCTATACCACATTGCCCCATTAACGGTATATCAATTATACGACATTTAAATGTCAAATTTGTGTCACTTCCTCTGTTAATACGCTTTGGGTATAACATCGTAAGCAATTAAAACGTCATCGTCAATTGACTGTGTTAAAATACTTCCAGAAAGAATTAATTGCGTTTCATAATAAAAATCCGACAATTAAATACGGACATTTACCTACATAAATTCAATAAACCATGTCTTTTCTTGTTGTTTTCACTTTATTTTCACTGATTTTTTATACTGCTTGTTTCACTGTTTTGTATACGATCGTGAAATTGTCAGATCGTATGGACGTCACATCTCTACGCACTCGCATGCGAGTGATGGACATGCATAATTTCCATTCTGGTGGTCATTTGCGTTCAATTTTTCCCGGTATTACTTGCTAGTTAAGCTTTTCAAACACGTACACCAGTAGTAATATATCTACGGGTTTATGAAACTATAAAACTTTTTAACGAGAATTGTAATTAGAACCGCATATGCTTTGAACTTCCTGGGATTATTTCTTCGAATACAGGCATTATTTCTTAACTTGTATTATTGTAAAGTAATAGTAAATGCTATTATGTTTTTTAAGAAAATACGGAACGAAAAACAAAATTGAAGGGTCTGGTGCAAAAAAGACAAGAATCAATAAAATGAAATTTTGCAAAAATAATTTATTAGTTTAATTTCATCTGCGTTTTTGTGTAATACGTGGGCAAGGTGAAAAGTTCTCGGCCTGACAATGAAAGACTGCGATGTAAATTTAAAAAATGGTTTTATTTTTCTACGTAATTTCCCTTGAGTTCAACACACTTGGTCCAGCGTTTTTCTAACATCAATATTCCTTCCCGGAAGTGAGAGTCTGGGAGGCTGTCAAAATATTCTTCCACGGTCCTTTCGACTTCTTCGTTGGATGTGAATCGCTTTCCAGAAACAGATTTTTTCAAATTTGGGAATAGATGGAAGTCTGAGGGTGCCAAATCGGGAGAATAGGGAGGATGGCCGAGCAAATCGTACCCCAAATCCCGCAATTTTCCCATTGCCAACGCACCCTTGTGTGCGAGTGCGTTGTCCTGATGAAAAATGATTTTTTTCTTCTTTAAACTAGGCCTCTTCTCGCGAATTTTAGCATCCAGCTGGTCAAGAAGGTTAGAGTAATATGCGCCTGTAATTGTTCTGCCTTTTTCAAGGTAATCAATTAACAAGATCTTTTTGCATCCCAAAACACGCTGGCCATGACTTTTCCGGCAAATGCGATCGACTTCGCTTTCTTTGGCCCTGAACCACCGGCTTCCACCCACTGCTTCGACTGCTGTTTCGTTTCTGGCGTGTAGTGGTGGACCCATGCCTCATCCATGGTGACAAATCGCCGCACAAAATCGGTCGGATTCTTGTTAAATCGGTCCAAAGAATGCTCCGTTTGCCCATTTGCTTTTGATCGGCATTCAGCAAATGCGGCACCCATCTTGCGCAGAGCTTTTTCATTTCTAATTCTTTGTGCAAAATGTTTCGCACCCTTTCTTCCGATATCCCCACAGCCTCAGCTATCTCACTCACTTTCACTCGCCTATCGTCCAGCACAATATCATGTACTTTTTCGATATCTGGTGTTGTTGCGGTTTTTGGCCGTCCTTCACGTGGGTCATCTTCGAGGGACGTACGACCACGTTTAAATTCAGCTGCCCACTTTTTAACGGTTAACATCGAAGGAGCAGAGTCTCCGTACACTTTTGTCAACTTCGGATGAATTTCCATAGGGGTTAAATCATCCAAAACAAAGAGTTTTATAACAGCACGATATTCAAGTTTATCCATTTAAAAAAATAACATGCATGACGTCTATTACAAAAATTTTTCCCAACAAACTACTTGAGAGAACAAGATGAAAGTTTTCATATGAACTAAAGATACATGCAGCCACGCAGGAAACATAAATTTCTGTTAATTGTAACGCCATCTCTGTGTCAGGCCGCGAACTTTTCACTTTGCCCACGTATTTAGAAACGGTAGATTTGCTGAATGTCAGAATAGAGGTCCAACGAAGAAACGAACAGAAGCACAAGAAAATATAAATTCTTGTGCTTCTGTTCGTTTCTTCGGCTTATGGTGAAACAACAAACTTTCGAATAAAACACTAAATTATTAATATATCAAATATTATTCTTAGATGAACTATTTTGAAAACAATCATTAGGACCGGCAAGGAATTATTACCAACATTTGAATAAACGCGAAGTTATTAATATTATCAAATATTTTCCTCGGATGTGTAATTTTGGAAGAAGCTATCAGGGAAAAGTAGTCTACTTTGACAGAAAAAGAATGCGTAATTTTCAAAAATATACTTCAGAAATCTACATAATATTACTTTGATTAAACTTAATAACTATTGCAGATTTTAGGTTTAATAATTGACGAATATTTAAAATGGTCATTTCATATTAATGGTATTTCCAAACAGTTATCTAGTACATGTTATGCTTTAGGCAATCCGAAGTCGTAACTTTAATTGACTGGTCACAGTTTAGCGGAGAAAGTACGTTGAAACTTTGAAATAATTAGAAAACGCGCGAAAAAGGGAAAAAGGGGTTGTAATATTATTAAGAATAACGTCATTGAGAGTTTAGTCGGGAAAAGTACATTAAAATGATATGTCACACGATTTATAATAAAAATATTACAGAATAGATAAAGTGAACTCTGGGTAATAATTACTTAAGAGGTAAATATTTGGAAACAAATATTATTCTGTTAAAGGATTAAAATTTGACACTTAAATATTTGTAATCAAGAATTAGATTATTTTCGAATTAAACGTAATATTGAAAGACTAATTTAGGAAATGGCATTACATGCACAAGTACATACGTGCTAGATAATCTTTCTTGGAAAAAAAGGTCTTCGTTTATGACACACAGATGTACACTAAAAAAGGGATTTCTCTTTGACAAATTTGAATATTGCAAATGTTGTCCTACGTTAATAATTTTCGAAAATTTTTGAAATCGATCTGTATTTAATAAAAACACAATATTAAAAACATAGAACAACAATTATTTGATATACGTGATGTGTAATAATACATTATATTCCCTGAACAGTACAAATTTTGTTTGTAGAATTGAAAACTTTATGAAAGAAAAACGACTAATTTTGTCCGACAATCACCCTCGTTGTATACCATTTCAAATTTCTTTCTAACATAATTTTGGCTCTTCAAACAGAAAAATAATTTCATATTTATGAAATTAGAGCTTATCGAAATTATTGTGCGAGATTATAGATTCCCTTGTAAGTTCGAATATGTCAGACGATGTAAAAACGAAGGACATGTACGGGGTCAGAAGTCGTGATTCTCTACAGCCCACTCTAAAACCAACGTGCTCTTCTGGCCTCTCTTCCTCACTCTGCTTCCCATTCGATTTTAAACCTGTTAATAGAATGAGATTTCATGGTCTAACATACCATATACACATATATACATACATAAGCGTATATATACACGTACGTATGGAAGTTCAATATAAATGCATACAAAGTCGCAATAACAGTTTACAAAACAAATAAGTTTACCATATATTCATTACCTACTTAGAAAACTAGATGTTCAGTTCAATATTATCTTGGTAATTTTTGTTTTTAGAGATGTTCTTTGTTATCCATAATATCGTTGTTATATAAAGGGCTGTTTCAAATTGCGCATTTTTTTTAAGAATAAATAAAATATAGATGGCGCACTGAATTTGTCTGGGTATGTGGGCATTTAAAAAGTGTGATACATGACATCTATAAAAATGGCCTCGTACACGGTACAACCACGCGTTCAAATTGTTGAATTATGTTACGAAAATTAACGTTCTGTGAAAAGAATTTTTAAAAAACTACGTGAATTTTATGGTTTACATAATCGTTCTTCTGAAAACACTATTGTTCGAATTATTAAAAAATTTCAAGAGACCGGTTCCGTGGACGATCAAAAAAGTGAAAAATACAGTCGTAGTGGTCGTTCACAAGAAAATATTGGTTTGGTTCGTGAAAGTGTTGCTGAAGATCCTAAAATGTCCATTAGACGACGTTCACAACAACTTGGACTTAGTAGATCAACAACATGGCGTATTTTACACAAGGATTTAGCTTTGAAGACATATAAGGTTCAAATAACATAGGAACTGAAGCCATTGAGTCATTTAAAACGTCGTTCATTTGTCAATTTCATCAATGAACAACCAGTTGTTTTTTCTCAAAAAATAGTGTTTTCCGATGAGGCACATTTTGAACTTGTGGCTATGTTAATAAACAAAATTGCCGTATCTGGGGTAAGGAAATTCATCAATTATTCATGAGAAACCTATGCATCCTAAACGAGTTACTATTTGGTGTGCATTATGGTCAGGTGGTATAATTGGACCTTTCTTCTTTGAAAATGCTGCTGGTGAAGCTGTAACTGTCAATGGTGATCGATGTCGTCGGATGATAACCGAATTTTTGTGGCCTGAATTAATGAATATTGATCTAGAGGATATGTGGTTTCAACAGGATGGCGCTACACCTCACTTTGCCCATGAGTCAATTGATTTATTTAGAAAAATGTTTGTGGACGTGTAATCGCAAGAAACGGTGATGTTAATTGGCCACTAAGATCATGTGATTTGACACCGTTAGACTATTTTCTTTGGGGTTATGTGAAAAGTCATGTTTATAAAACAATCCACAATCAATTCCTGCTTTGAAAGATGAAATTATTCGTGTCATTGGTAAGATAGAGCCTCAATTATGTCAAAATATCATTGAAAATTTTAACAAAAGAGCGGACGTCTGTGGAGCTGCAAGAGGAGACCATTTGGCAGATATTATTTTTCGCATATAAATGTCATAACTGATACTTCAATTACCAATAAAACGTTTTTGAAAGCGAACGCAAATTATGTGTTTTATTTCTTCTTTAAAAAAACGCGAAATTTGAAACACCTTTACATTACGTGGCAAAAGTTTGGACTGAAATTACTGGTGAAAAATAATTTCTTCTGCAACCAAATTGCGCGGTACGATGTCATTAATTAATTTTTTGAATAGCAAGCCCATCTTTTTCTATCGGAAATGGATAATACTCTTTCATTTGAGTACCACATATGAAGTAAGATGAATAAATGGTTTATAAAAAAAAAGGTCAGAACATAAAACAATATTATGAAAATTCTAAAAAAATCAAGTTACTATTTTCAGATGTCATTTTTTTTGTCATTGAATATATGCACTACAAAATGGTTCCTTGTTTCTCTATAAATTAATGAATAGGAATTTTAATAATGTTTGGAAATGCGTTTCGATCTTGTCGGTAGTAATAAGAATGTTACGGGTCGCGAACGACCGCCTCCAGAAGCCTTGGTATATCTGGGATACAATAGAACAGTGGCTAACTAGCTGTCGCAGAGGTGGTGGTCCACAAGCTAAATAGTCGGGGATTGATATAAAAAATATAAAGGCACCAAGAGCACATAATGGCACACGTAATATTTCTTAGCTGGTTGTAGTTCTATTAACCTACTAAATTGCCTTAGATTTTTCGCCAAGGATGTTTCGCAAGATAAAAGAACAACCAGTATAATAGACCAACTCTTTATTTAATATAATTTCGCAGGAAAACAGGTACATTAGACAACGGTGAAATAATATAAAAAGTAAAACAGTTACTAAAAAAGTGTTTAAATATGCATATGTAAATATGAAAAACAATGTATAAAAGTTAAACTATTTCAATATTACGTCAAATAATTAAGTATGTACATATCAGAACCATATTAATTTGGCAGGCTTAAACTTGCTTTACATTTGTGTATTACAATTTGGGTACGAAATAAAACACTAAACTTTTAATCTGAGATTTAAAATAAAAATCTCGGTACAAAACTTTTAAGCATTTAATATGAGGTTTAAAATAGAATTATCATGTAATTATTAAAAAATCTAAATAAATCAACATGATACATTAATTATTCAGCGTCTATCTGACCTTAACTGGTCCTTCGTTATTCCTTAATTCGGCGGCGTTTTATTGTTTGTACGGGGCGAATGCGAACAATCGAATGTCGGTAAATCGGAGATACAAGTACTCTAATAATACCGGAAACCGAGAAACGGGGTCAGCAATATCCAAGAAGGCATACAAAAGAAACGGCAACCTAAATGGAAACGTGAACTGAAACCTTAAAAGAATAAGTGACAAAAATAAATGTGTGTAGGTCAGAGCGATGGAACATACCTCAGTTGTTGGGCGGATTAGATGTTACAAGCACCTGCGGTTGCGACACATCATCCCAACCAACGATTAATATAATAAATAAACGCACAAGTATAGGAACCTCCCTTCTTATAATTCTCCGCAGACAAGTTTAAAAACTTAAACAAGGAATCGCACCACAACAGCACCGACTGCTCAGGACTTAATGCATTGAAATCACGCGACGAAAAGTGTTTAAGGTAAGTGATAAAAAGGGATGGAGAAAAAAGAGAAACATTCTAGAACGATTGTCGAGTCCATGCGATGCACAGGCGAGACAAGAACTCTCAAGTAAACACGTGCATACATACCGTTCACACGTGCGAGCGGGGCAGCTAGATCAGCTAAGACAAGCACAATACGCAAAAAAACAGACCCAGAAGCGATATCAGTTACTTTCCCACGGTTTTAGAAATACATAGACACTATTGATTTTGAAAACGAAATAATTAAATGAAATGTTTTACGAAGAGAAATACGAATCCATAAAAATAACAGTGGGAGACCACACAAAACTTTAATCAGTCAAAAATTATTGGATAGAATGTTTTGTCACATCCACGATACTTCTAGCGTAGTGGAAAGTTCGGCTCAGATGAAGTTGTGAATTAGCACCTTGTAAAGGTTAGGTAATTCCATGAACAAGGAGTTATGAAGGCCACAGAAACATGGCAGACGGTTTTCAAATAAAACGGACAATATATAATTAATTTATCTTTTTTTATATTGATAAATGGCTTATGAAAAGCATAGCACACGTCGTGAATTGGCAAGTATGAAAGTGGTCAAATATCGTTTGAAGTTAGGCATATGAAAAAAGAAAACACATCCAATTTCAATTATGATCTTTTTCCTTCCAAAATGCCAAAGTATACTAGATTATCGTAGTATTGAAAAATTAGTTAGCAAAGAACCGACTTTTTGCTTTTCGCTCATTCAGAGCTCTTCAAGTAGTCTCGCTTTATCGACTGTTGTTCTCTGGCTACCTGATTAGCTCTGAATGAGCGAAACGCGTAGTAGTCAGTGACTACTATGCTTTTCGCTCATTCAGAACTGATCAGTTAGCCTTGCGTTGTCATCTATTGAGTTCTGGTTACTTGATGAGCTCTGAATGAGTGAAACGCGTAGTAGTCAGTGACTGTAGTTTTTCAATAGTTACGGCGACACGTATAGGTGTCAGAGATGAAAGTATAGTTCTTTAACTTTTTTCATTTCATCGTCTAAACTGCATTAACTTTTCAACTGAATACATATTTCGTAGTTCTAGGGAAGTTTGAAAAAATTAAATTAACTTTGAATTGAATACAGTAAAATATTCTAGACCTTGATTTATTTTGATCTGATATTATTTTTAATTGATGTAAACTTGCATAACATCTTGTTGGCACAAAACTGATCTTTAATGTATTATCTTTTTTAATATGGTCGTTTCATTCTAACTATAAATTTTTTTTCTTTTTGGATTTTTGATCATTTTGAATAGTAAAATACTCAGTTCATATTAATAACGTTTTGGGGTATTTTGAAAAATTTATTTTATAATCCTCAATGGTTGAAAACCAAATTACAAAGCAAATAAAATTTATAGCTAATGAAAATTATATTATTTTCTGCTACACCATCGTTAATTAAATACACAGAAATTAATTAAAAATTTCTGCGCTGGAGAAGGACTCGAACCTCTATCTGCCGTTTTCTAGACGACTGCTTTACCAATTAAGCCACCAGGCAGTGTAACTTCGAGTCCTTTAACACGCCATAAATCGTATTATGGAACAGATCTAATATTTATTTTAAAAACCCGCAGTTCGGTTATAATGTCATAATTGTATATAAATATATAATTAGTTTCACGATGGGCGTGTTAAAAGGACTCGAAGTTACACTGCCTGGTGGCTTAATTGGTAAAGCAGTCGTCTAGAAAACGGCAGATAGAGGTTCGAGTCCTTCTCCAGCGCAGAAATTTTTAATTAATTTCTGTGTATTTAATTAACGATGGAGTAGCAGAAAATAATATAATTTTCATTAAATTTCCCATCGGGAAACTAATTATATATTTATATACAATTATGACATTATAACCGAACTACGGGTTTTTAAAATAAATATTAGATCTGTTCCATAATACGATTTATGGCGTGTTAAAGGACTCGAAGTTACACTGCCTGGTGGCTTAATTGGTAAAGCAGTCGTCTAGAAAACGGCAGATAGAGGTTCGAGTCCTTCTCCAGCGCAGAAATTTTTAATTAATTTCTGTGTATTTAATTAACGATGGTGTAGCAGAAAATAATATAATTTTCATTAAATTTCCCATCGTGAAACTAATTATATATTTATATACAATTATGACTTTATAGCTAATATTTAATAACAAAAAATTTATTTACATCTCTCAGCGTCACTAGACTTTTGTCCCATTCTGTATATTTTTCCGGCATGCAACATCGGGATTGTTTGTATCCTTCGTTATTTCTTGTTTGAATGAACAGGTTGGCGTTTGTGGTGTTTGTCTTTCCGCCTATATATATTTTTTTTCACTTGTACCTTCTCCACTTGTCCGGCCAGGGGTGTTCGAATACCTGTTTTGCTGCGTCATCCGTAATTTGGTAGGGTGTTTTAATACCGAACGTATCTCTAAAATGAAGTCGATGCAAGATTTTGTCTGTGTGATGTAGTACGCGTCTATACGACAAGAATATTATGTGTACCTATTACTGACAATATAATCTCGACGCGGATCGCTGGAGCGGACAACGTTTACACTTATTATTTTACGAGACTCTTGTTGTTAAAAGAGATTGTTCTTGTTCTTTGTATATGAATAATGGTCACGATGAAATGTATCCCGTTTACGTGTATACGGTAAAATATAATAAAGTTAATAACTCAGGAACTTTTGTCGCTTTCGTAATTTAGAATGTTCTCTGTTTTGCTTTAACATCGAAGTTTTTTTCAATTTATGAAAAAAATTTGGAGTTACTTCAAATTACGAAATGAAATGTACAATTCTTAGTCTTCGTGAAAGCAAAAAAAGTTAATTCAATTACAGTAAAGTCGTAAAAAATGGAATAACATTCATAAAATTAAAGATTATTTTTTTTTAACAAGAATGCTCAATCATTTGTAGTATTAGGGCGTCTCATAACTTTCCCTTTTTCGATGCGAAATACACGATACTTGTTAAGGGTTGAATTTCTTTAGAATAAAAACAAAAGCTTACTATTTTGATAAAATTCTTTTATTTTATTAAAAGTAGTCGTCTTCGTCTTCAATACAACGGGCTCAATTAACATGTCGAATGAATTTTTAAGTTCATCTTTAGAGATGTTCTTCAAAACCATTGTCGACGCTTTTTAATAGCTTCGACGTCAGCATAACGTTGTCCTTTCATCGGCAAATGTAGTTTGAAGAATAGATAGAAATCACAGGGGAGGCTAAATCCGGTGAATACGGTGAATGGTTGATGGCTAAAATGCCGTAGTTAGAAAATCAGTGATATGCGTCGAGCGATGAGATGGCGCATTATCATGTAACAAACGCCAGCTACCATTTTCACGATATTGAGGGCGGATACGAGGAATACGCGCCAAAAAACGCTTCATAACACCAAGATAATTTACAACATTGACTGTTTGATTAGTTGGTACAAACTCTTGTTGCACTAATGCCTTTCGAATCATGAAAACAAATCAACATTGTCTTCACTTTTAGCCTCTGACGTGGTTCATAAGATCGGTCTTCATTAGTAGGAGGCGTATGGTCGCGTGCTAACATTTTCGAAGATCCTGGAAACGATTTTGATGTCAAAATTTATCTAACTCTCTTGGCTTAATCTTGAGAGAAGAAAAGACTTGAAAAAGCAAGTCAAAATGTGAACCTCCAAATGTGTAAATGGATTTTCTCTAAAATTTGAATGATTTTGCTATAAAAAGCAATGACCTTGTGTTCTGTTAGTTCAGAACTATTGTATTCCATACTACGAAAGTTAAATTTAAATTTTCAATTTTTTTATGTAAATTTCAATTTTTTTCAAAGGGGTATATTCGCAAAAATTGGTAATTTTTCAAAAGTTATTTTAAATTAGGAAATGCTGGCGTGCTGACATTTTCGAAGGTCCTGGAAACGATTTTGATGTCAAAATTTATCTAACTCTCTTGGCTTAATCTTGAGAGAAGAAAAGACTTGAAAAAGCATGTCAAAATGTGAACCTCCAAATGTGTAAATGGATTTTCTCTAAAATTTGAATGATTTTGCTATAAAAAGCAATGACCTTGTGTTCTGCTAGTTCAGAACTATTGTATTCTGTACTACGAAAGTTAAATTTAAATTTTCAATTTTTGATGAAAATTTCAATTTTTTCAATTCGCAAAAATTGGTAGTTTTTCAAAAGTTATTTTGAATTAGCAAATGCTCGCGTGCTGACATTTTCGAAGGTTCTGGAAACGATTTTGATGTCAAAATTTATCCAACTCTCTTGGCTTAATCTTGAGAGAAGGAAAGACTTGAAAAAGCATGTCAAAATGTGAACCTCCAAATGTGTAAATGGATTTTCTCTAAAATTTGAATGATTTTGCTATAAAAAGTAGTGACTTTGTGCTTTGCTAGTCCATAACTATTGTATTCCGTACTACGAAGGCTAAATTTAAATTTTTCATTTTTTGACGAGAATCTCATCTTTTTCAAAGGGGTACACTCGCAAAAATTGGTAATTTTTCAAAAGTTATTTTAAATTAGGAAATGCTCGCGTGCTGACATTTTCAAAGGTCCTGAAAACGATTTAGGTGTCAAAATTTATCTAACTCTCTTGGCTTAATCTTGAGAGAAGAAAAGACTTGAAAAAGCATGTCAAAATGTGAACCTCCAAATGTGTAAATGGATTTTCTCTAAAATTTGAATGATTTTACTATAAAAAGTAGTGACTTTGTGCTTTGCTAGTCCATAACTATTGTATTCCGTACTACGAAGGCTAAATTTAAATTTTTCATTTTTTGACGAGAATCTCATCTTTTTCAAAGGGGTACACTCGCAAAAATTGGTAATTTTTCAAAAGTTATTTTAAATTAGGAAATGCTCGCGTGCTGACATTTTCAAAGGTCCTGAAAACGATTTTGATGTCAAAATTTATCTAACTCTCTTGGCTTAATCTTGACAGAAGGAAAGACTTGAAAAAGCATGTCAAAATGAGAACCTCTAAATGTGTAAATGGATTTTCTCAAAATTTGAATGATTTTGCTATAAAATATAGTGACTTTGTGTTCTGCTAGTTCAGAACTATTGTTTTACGTATTACAGATTCCATCTCTTCTATTTTGTCGAAAATCTCAATTTTATTCAAAGGAGTGTGCTGATAAAACTTGATGCTTTTAAAAGTTATTGTGCAGTAAGAGATGCTCGTATATTTATGTTTTCGAAGGTCCTAAAACGATTATAAGGTCTAAAATTATCTAACTCTTTTGGTACAAACCTGAGAGAATAAAAAAACTCTAAAAACCATGTCAAAATTTGAAATTTGAATTGTATAAATGGATTATTTCTAGAATTTTGAATAATTTTGTTGAATAAGCATTTTTCAAAAGTTATTGTATATTAACGAATACCCGCCTGCTGATATTTTCGTAAGTCTTAAAAATGATTCATATGGCCCACTATTTAAAGTAAGATACTGAACAAACATAGTTTTTATAGACTAGAATTTAATGGTTGTAAATTAAATTTCTTTTTCAATACAACGGTACTTAACTCGTTGGATTACTTATGCCATTTATAATTCTTTCCAGATCTGCTTGTTTTGTAACATTTATTCTTATATAAGTAATCCTATGTCGTTGTATGTATGTGGACCCACCCATTTTTAAGATAATCAATTTTAATGATGCAGGTGTACAATTTCCTCGCCGACACAAAACAAATCATAGCACATAATTTATTTTTAATTTTATAATATTAAATCAATATGTTAACATTAATTTAAGGTGTTTGTATTGATCTTTCCCGACCTAATACAGTATTTATCTTTTGCATTTAGAAGATCGTTTTCCTCTTGTTAACATATAAAATAAATAATAAAATTTGTTAATAATTATCGAAGGTTGATATATAACCCCTTTCCACATTAATTTTCGTGTTCTGTCTACGTATTTCGACAACTAAATTGTCATCATCAGCAGATAATTAAACAGTGTCGCACCTAGAAAACTACGGCAAAAATACCCGTACGAAAACAAATTCCGCACACGATCTGTACCGTTGAAAACCAAACCGCACACTGAGTGTGCGTTTTGGCTTTCAACTTTTTACAATAACCTTTCACTTTTCTGTACAGGCAGAGGCCTAAACGCCAAGTTGAATAAGACAACATGTGCCCTTTCAGCTGTGTTTTCTTTTAACGAAAGTAAATTAGACGTATGTTCTAATGTGTTTCCTACATACTCCTTTGAGGGTTGCTTTATATAATATTACTTTGATCGAATTGAAATGTAATTATATTCAGAATTTATTCCATAAATAATGTATTTTACATGTAATACCATTATTGCAGTGCTTCGCTTTAGCTAGCCAGATTAACACTACGTATTCTGCATACATCCGCAACGAATGTAGTTACAAATGTTATTCTATTGATCTGAATTTATAATCGGTGAAAATATTAATGAAATAGCGGTATAAGTATTTATCGAGTGAGTTGCATGCGTACACGCCAAAGTATGTAGGTTCGTTGATGTTAAATAAAATATTAAGTAATGAAGTATGCATAAAAGTGTGCGACCACAACGACCATCTTTAATAGGAGCGTACAGTTAAATGTTTATAACTAGAAATGGGATATCAGGATCGTAACAAGGCGAGTGTACAAGCAAACGAGCGTCCTTGCGATGCATGCGTTACTTATATCGCTTATGTTTTGTTTTATAAACAACAGGCAGTTGTTGTTGCGTAGCACAAAATGAATAAGACTGACAAAATGTCTGCAACATGATGTAAGTTTCCACATTTGTGGCAGAGAGCAACGTATTCCATGCTGAATAGATGTTCTTGTATTTAGAAAATAACTGCCCTGTATTATCCAATTAAAATTCTAGCACTATATGAATACTTCATTTTGGAGTATAATGAAAATAAAATATGCAAATAGTAAAAAAAAATCGCAGTGAAATATAAACAAAATACAACAGGTAATCAAAACAAACAAGTTTTCGACATTTTATAATTTAAAAAAATGTCACACAATCGATACTTTTAATAGGTCCATATAGTTCGGACTTAAGTTCCAACGATTTCTTGATCTTACCGAAAATCAAGAACGGACTGCGTGGTCAAAGGTTCCAGTCGTCAGAAGGAGCAGTCGATACCTTCAAAAACGCAGTTTTGACTGTACCAACAAACGAGTGGAACAACAACCTACTAAAACTATCGATTGTGTGACATTTTTTTAACTTATCAAACATCGAAAACTTGTTTGTTTTGATTACCTGTTGCATTTTGTTTGTATTTCGCTGCGATTTTTTATTATTTACGTATTTTATTTTCATTTATATGTTTTTTCTTCAAAAAATGCGGTATCCAACGGGAAACTAATTTTTTTACACACAATTCTTTATGCAAAATTTTTTGAACTGAGGCCTTTAAAATCCCCAATAATGCTTCAATCTGGCGATATGTCACATGTTGATGTTCTTGCATATGTTTTTGGTAAACTTGCTCTTGAATCGTCGCTAAGACTAATCTGCCGAGGTTTCCTCCATACCAACGAGAAATTGTTGGCTGACGTGGTGCTTCATTGCCGAAACCAGAGACCAATTCGGTGAGGCATTCTTGTTCTTCGAAGATTATAGAAAGTTATTCCGCGAAAATGTTCTCAGTTTAGTTCCATTTTTCAACTAACTTGTCAACTTTGACAGTTCGTT
The DNA here is from genome assembly GCA_031893035.1 of Dermolepida albohirtum. Taxonomy (NCBI): domain Eukaryota; kingdom Metazoa; phylum Arthropoda; class Insecta; order Coleoptera; family Scarabaeidae; genus Dermolepida; species Dermolepida albohirtum. Next base: position 425,198 of record JAVIWB010004274.1, on the reverse strand, counting down.
GTAGCTACAACACTATACGTATCGCACTGAAACACTGGATTTAGGTTAAGATTGAGGTTAATTTTTAGTACTGACATTTGATTAGTGGCGCCCTCTATGTCCAACTAAACAAAACTTAAATCCCACGTAATAGAACAATACATAAACATTCCGTTGTATATTTAAAAATTGCGCTATTGTCATGAAAATTTGCCGAACAGCAAAGATTCTTTTTAAATTCCTTCGGTAATAAAACGATTTAAGTAGTGTACTTTAGAATTATAAATTGTATATATTCACACATGAACATTACCTTTAAGTTTCTTCGATTAAAATGCAAAAGCACGTGTTTATAAATATAGATTGTGCTCAAAAAATAGGAAAACGTTTAAAATAATAAATTGTACATTGATGTAACGTTGGTGTTCCGAAGTTAGGGAAGGCTGCATTTTCAAAAAGGAATAAAATAACATACAATTTTGATTAAAAGTAACCTCAATAACAAGAACTTAATTTCCGTAGAGAGGAGAAATGAACGATTAAATGAAATTCATAGCAATTACCCAGAATTTAATGGCTGGGATTTAATTTGCGGGCAACATAAAGTAATATTGTACAACTTTCGTATTAACGAAAATATTGTATTATTTCTTAATTACTGTAATATACCAGAAAGTTAAAAATATTCACCTTTAACTAGATATTTAATAAACCGATACTAAAATATGTATGTAAAAGAGTGTTGTTATATGATAAATGAGTATTCAAATTTAATTTTACTCTTTCAATTAGTTCATGTTAAAGGCCTAAGTGCTTTCTATTTTTAATACTTATTTAATAAAATGCTGTCGGTACCATGTAATTATAAGAAATTTGATTTAATTCGTAAGGATATCATAAAATAAGACATAAGACAATCGAGCTACCATGTGTGAAATTATTGTTACCGTCCTGTACTTATACTTTTGGGTTCTCGCGAATGGACGCATTATTGCAACAGATGGCGTTAATATATTTTACGAGTCATTTGCATTTCTCGTCTTGCTATGCCATACGATGGTAAATTGTCATGGAGGCTGCAGTTGATTGAATTAATCAAAAGGTAAATAAAACCCTTTATCACATCAGTATTCTGCATACGTATTTCGACGACTAAGTTGTCTTCATCGGCAGATAATTAAAAAGTGTCGTACCTGGAAATCATTGCGAAATCCGCACGAAACAAATTTCGTAGACGATCTGTACCGTCGAAAACCAAAACGTACACTGTATGATGACAACTTATTTGTTGAAATACGTATACGGAATACGAATATTAATGTGGAAAGAGATTATATGTCAACCTTAAGTGACTAAGTTAATCAACCACAGCCTCCATCAATTTTATATTTTTCGTATTGTTGTATTTGATTGTATTATTTATACTTTTTAATTTATTTCACGCACCTGAATCCGCGGCAAAACTAAATCCGCACTACAATTTTAACAGTTGAAAATCAAACACATACTAAAAGTTACCTGTTATCTTAAAGTAGACACTCGGTTACACTTTTTTAACGGTTGTGTTTCAGGAGATCAAAAAGACAATAGCACGCGATTGGACCTTTACCTGTGATTAACACATGGTTTTTGTATTTGGTAATGAATATACTTTCACAGCTATCTAATCCACGGTAATTATTTATATGCTTGAATAAATGTTGACAATTCGCGGTTGCATTATGATAATTTTCTAGCACATGTTTCCCTAATCTGGTTTTCTATGGCCGATTAAACTTTATCTACGCCATATGTTCTTTACAACGGGTTTCTATCGATCGCTTAGCCTGACCGATGTACTCTTTATTACAATCTAGGCATTTTATTTCGCAAATCTCCGATTTCTGATTTAATAGAGTTCCTGCAGAAGATGTAACAAGGTGATGGAATAAATGTTGACAATTTGCGGTTGCATTATGATTATTTTCTAGCACGTGTTTCCCTAATCTGGTTTTCTCAGGCCGATTAAACTTTATCTGCGCCATATGCTCTTTACACTGGGCTACTATCGAACGTTTAGCCTGACCGATGTATTGTTTATTACAATCTAGACATTTAATTTCGCAAATCTCCGATTTCTGATTTAATACAGTTCCTGCAGAAGACGTAACAAGGTGATGGAATCTATTTTTCAAAGTTAATAATTTTTATATCATTCCTTAATAATTTTTCATTTCATTCCTTTCAGTAATTTTTCTTGGCCGGTGACAAGTGATAAGTGTTTTTGCCACTGTTTGCCGTAAAACTTTTACTTCTCTAGCAAAGTTTGTATTCTATTTTTTACTACACACTTCGTTATAAAAATACAAGATATAAAATTACCTCACCATTATAAGATATTAAACTAAAAACGGTAAATACTTATCACAATTACACTGTTGTAGGGTTCTAACAATTCTGAATAAATTGTACGAGTATAAATGCATTATACCATCCCTTCACCTTAGAACTTAGCGAGCACATGTAAAGATTATGAGTTCGATGAGAAATTAGCAACTCCAAAACTTAATACTGTGGACGAAATAAATAAATATACCAATATTGTAGTCTATAAGTTTGTGTGTTTAAGAAATATGTATATTTATCTTCCCCGGAGAGTACCATAATATGTATTTCAAATATATTATTCATCATAACTGAGACCTGGAGTAATTTAATTATCAGAAGCTGTATATCTATAATTTTTTAAAAGTAATTTTACATAAAATTTTAATTTTAAATAAAAAATATAAAAAGGAAAAACAAAATTAAAGAATACAATCATTTAAGCAAAATCTAAGAATTAATTAACAGTAAATATCTCGGTGAATAAAATAGTTTTTAAAGAAAGGAATAAAAGTTAAGCTACTAGAAATATTATTGTGATATTTCAAGTAAATAGTAGTTGAAATAATGAAAAAGATGTAAAGAAATTAACTGATTATTTGCTATTGAAATGAGTTCATAAGAAGGATTCGAAAGATCCTATTTTGAGATGAAACCACTCTTAACTTTTTTGATAAGTAGATCTGATAATGAAGGCGTTTGAAATTTCATTACAATTGTCGTAATTTTAAAATCTATCGGAGACAATTACCTCATTACAAAATTGCTGTAATTTATTTTTTTTTAGGTCACATAGGTACAGCGTTTACAAGGCTACTAACCTCTTAATTAATAATTCTTCAATTAAAAATTAAGTGTATCTGAGTCAATGTGACAATAAAAGATCAGAATTTTTAACCCCACTTACCACTCGTACTTAATTAAGAAGTATCATATAATATATATATTGGGTCTGGGAAAAAGTTCGTGGCGTTTTTTCAGTAAAATTCAACTGGTCCCCGCATGGCGCGTGGACGAATTCATTTAAACCGAATATGCTCCATTATTATCGACAATGTTTCGCCATTTTTTTGGTAGATCCATGATCCCATCGGTGAAAAACTTCTGTGGTTTCTGGTCGAAAAACTGAATCAAGTAGTTTTCACAGGCTTCTTTTGAAACCAACTTAATTCCATTGAGAGAGTTCTGCAGAGATCGAAACAGATGATAGTCAGAGGGTGCTATATCCGGACTGTAAGGTGGGTGCATCAAAACTTCCCAACCAAACTCTCTCAATTTTTGACGGGTCATCAAAGAAGTGTGTGGTCGGGCGTTGTCATGATGGAAGACAACACCTTTCCTATTAATCAATTCGGGCCGTTTTCTTTCAATCGCCTGGCGTAATCTCTCTAGTTGTGCACAGTAGAGTTGAGAATCAATCGTCTGACCAGTTGGAAGTAGCTCGTAGTGGACGATTCCCCTCCAGTCCCACCATACACACAGCATCACTTTTTTTGGCGTCAATGTTGGCTTAGCGAACGCTTGTGACGGCTCACCATCCTTTATCCACGATCTTTTACGCTTCCGATTATCGTACGTAATCCATTTTTCATCTCCGGTTATTAAACGTTTCAGAAACGGCTCGATTTCATTCCGTTTCAGCAGTGCATCGCAGATGTTAATTCGGTCAATCATGTTTTTCACGCTCAACTCATGAGGAACCCATACGTCAAGCTTTTTTTTTGTAACCAGCTTTGTGTAAATGGTTCAAAACAGTTTTATGGTCAATGCCTAGCTCCATGCCAATATCGACACTGCTGATATGCTTATCTTGTTGGACTTTTTCAAGAATTTCATCAGATTTTTCAGTGATTGGACGACCGGAGCGTGACTCATCTTTCACATTGAAATTTCCAGAACGAAAGCGAGCGAACCATTTCCGCGCAACAGATTTCGATAAAGTACCTTCACCGTACACAGCACAAATTTTATCACAAGCCTGCGCAGCGTTCTTCCCCTTATCATAATAATATTGCAGAATATAGCGAAATTTCTCATTATTCTTCTCCATTTTCAAGTGCGAATAACTTTCCAACCACTGCACCGATTACAATGTTTCTACGCTCAAACTAACGTTCGGAAGGTCATCTAAAAAACGAGCCCTCGGTGGTGTCGCTGTGACTTGTTGTTCTTTAGTTATCGGCAACCAATGCCATCTATCGGGAAAAACGCCACGAACTTTTTCCCAGACCCAATATTATAAATTTTAAAAAAATGTGTATTGTTGTTATTTTTTATATGTCTGCGTTTTAAAAGTGTTGTTTGTGTTTTTAATATTTTATAATAATTGTATAAAATAATAATCACAATTTATACTTATTTAAATAAGTACTTGTTTTAACTTGGGTAGCTCAGAATAAAAAGAAACTAGCTATGAGTCTGTCTGCAAAGGTGGTGTTCGGCTTAAACCCCAAAGCAGGTATAACAATGATCTTTTTTGTGTATGTATATTTAGTTTGAAATCAATCTTTATTTTTTCAGTTATTACATCCATATATACACTATCGCTCATAAGTATTTGGTTACTCGCATTTAACCCGCAAATTGTAACAAAAATCAAAATTGAAATACTAATATTATTTACATATATTAAAATATATGTATATGTTTTTACATCTAAAATAAATTCTCGTATAATATATTTATCTAAATTTTATACTTGTCTATATATCCTCCTTTATCTTTAATCACTGCACTGTGCAATGAAAACGTGGTTTCAAAATTTTGAAAAGATTCCGTCAACGTAAAAGAGGAAGCCCGAAAGATCAAAATTAGTAACACATGGATCAATAAGTCCCGAGACTAACAATGAAAACAACATTTTTTTTGCAAATTTTTTTTTTATTCATCAACATAATCACCTTTTAGGGTGATACACTGGTTCCAACGCTTTTCCAATTTTTCAATACCCTGTTTATAAAAAAATTTATCTTTCGCTTCAAAATAAGCTTCAGTTTCAGCGATGACCTCCTCATTTGAGCCAAATCTTTTTCCCTGGAGCATTTTTTTAAGATCAGCAAAGAGCCAGTAGTCACTAGGGGCTAAATCTGGCGAATATGGGGGGTGGGGAAGCAGATCAAAACCCAATTCGTTCAATTTTGCCATTATTTTCATCGACTTGTGGCAGGGTGCATTGTCTTGGTGAAAAAGGATTTTTTTTCTCTGCATGTGCGGTCGTTTTTTTGCGATTTCCTCCTTCAAACGCACCAGTAAGTCAATATAATAATCACTGTTGATCGATTTACCTTTTTCGAGGTAGTCAATGAAAATCACACCATGTGTATCCCAAAAAACTGACGCCAGGACTTTGCCAGCTGACTGCTGCGTTTTCGGACGTTTCTGACGGCTTTCGCCAGCTTTGCGCCACTCAGATGACTGCCGCTTCGACTCTGGAGTGTAGTGATGTATCCATGTTTCGTCCATGGTCACGTAACGACGCAAGAAATCTTTTTTGTTGCGAGTAAATAGCGATAAACAGCTTTCTGAATCATCGACTCGTTGCTGTTTTTGTTCCATCGAAAGCAATCGCGGCACCCACTTGGAAAAAACCTTTTTCATGCTCAATTTTTCATGAAGCATAGTAAATACACTTCCATATGATATCTGTGTCATCTCAGCAATCTCACGGAGCTTCACTTTACGATCTTTCATTATAATTTTTGTCACTTCACTCACATTTTCCGGTGTAACGGCTTCCACAGGTCTACCCGAGCGTTCCGCGTCATTTGTGTCGGTACGACCACGTTTAAACTCTGCAAACCACCGACAAATCGTTGCTTTTGATGGACAAGAGTCCGGGTAACATTTTTCAATCCATTGTTTTGCTTGCGTGGTGTTTTTACCCATTAAAAAACAATGTTTTATCAGAACACGAAACTCGGTTTTTTCCATTGTTTAAACAAACTACAAAACGACTTTACTCCAACCTCGATAACTCAGCTGTTTCTGGTCCGATCGACTTAAAATTTTGACACGTTTCAAGCAAAGGTTAGTACTCTAGAAAGACGTGGTTACTGGTTTACTACGAGCGCCATCTATGGGTTAGTCTCGGGACTTATTGATCCATGTGTTAAAAACACCCGCAAACATCGAACGTATCATATAAGAGGTGTGTTCGTAAAAAACCCATCATACTTTTCCGCTTTCAATTCTCATTGGTGTTTACTTACATAGCCTACTAATTTCATATTAAAGATTAATTTATTTTTTTATTAATATCTGTCCTACAAATAAAAATTTTTCTGGTGTGTTATAATCGTTGAAAAGCTGTTTTTAAAAACTATCCAACTAACCAAGAATCCAATATGGTTACCTATGAAAAACAAAAGATAGTACTAATAACTTTAAAACAAATTACAATCGGAGGTTTCCGTTTACAAAATTAGCCTTAAAAAAGTGTCTCAATATTGTAAAATTTTAGAAGATTCCCCATTATACCGTTGCTTTATATCTTAATAAAAGATACCTATGGTGAGCATCGAAATGTGAACACTCTGTATAATACTTTCAGTCGCTGTATTTAAATAACATTAGAGCAAACCTCTCATTTCAGATATAATGTTAGGAGATAAGTTTTTAACGGGCAGAAAACGCCAGCCGGACTAAATAAGAAAATGAACAACAAAAATATAATGAACCAGTCGTATGCACATACTATCTATCTGTGTGCATAAACATTTATTCAGTTCGTAATCTAGTACAGGTAATTTGCGCAAATATCGAGCCAATGGTAATTTAATATTAGCGAGACCGATCAAAACGGCATAGCAACAGTCTACAAGCTACGGGTAAGCGACTGCAAGCATTGTCATGATATGATTTACTATACGGAAGCTTTGCGTTAGTGTTAATCAACTAGGCGTTGAACATATATTTTTCAACGGCATCTCTTTATTTTGCCTTACAATCTGACTGTTGTTATTTATTTACAGTGGTACATTTGTATAGATGAATGACTACTGAAAATCACAAAGTAAACTATTCATTTCAATTAGGTCTTGTTCGTGGTAATTGAATACTTTTTGAATATAAAGAATGTCCATTAAATACACAGTCTGTCGCAGAGAAAACGGAACTTTTTTAAAATAAAAATAAAAACTTACTATTTTGTTAAATTTTATTCAAAGTAGTCACCGTCGGCTTCAAAACAACGTTTTGCACGGTCAATTAACATGTCGAATGAATTTTTAAGTTCATCTTTAGCTAGGTCTAGTTAGCTAGTTCATATTTCGCTCTCGACGCCTTATAATGGCTTCGACGTCGGCTGTCCTTTCATCGGCGAGTGTAGTTTGGATAATATATAGAAATCACAGGGGGGCAAATCCGGTGAATACGGTGAATGGTTGATGGTTAAAATGCCATTTGTAGTTAGAAAATCAGTGATAAGCGTCGAGCAATGAGATGATGCATTATCATGTAACAAACGTCAGCTACCATTTCCACAATATTGAGGACTCATACGATGAATACGCGCCAAAATACGCTTCATAACACCAATATAATACAGCATTGACTGTTTGACTAGTTGGTCCAACTGTGTCAAATTGCAATGAATTGTATCGCCAGTTACAATAGAATACTTGAACTTTTCATCCTTTTTTGATATTCAGTTAGCTTGTGTGGTACAAACCTTCCATTCTCAGGTGTCGCAATGAATTGAAAATATTAGGCTCATTTCTCATAAATTCACGCACGAGATCGATGTTAGTTTCCGTAACCACAGATTTTTTGCACCAGGATGTTCGTCGTCGTTTATATCAGTCTTTAAATCGTTTATACCACTCATACACACTCGTTCGTGATAAACACGATTCACCATATACATGTTTAATCAAATTAAACATTCCATTAAACGATTTACCGAGTTTAAAACAAAACTTGATATTTGCTCGTTGTTCAAAATTCACTTTTCGACCAGTGCCAAATAAACACTGTTATTTTATGCGCAATGTCTCTGCTTCTAATGATGCAAATGTCATGATATTTTGACATAACATTGGTGAAAGACCTGCCTTACCGACGCATTTTTTTTGAATAGATGGCGCCACTAAAAATTTCTATTTTAAGAAAGTTCGGTTTTCTCTGCGACAGACTGTGTATAAATTTAGATAGGTTTTTTAAATATTTTAAACAGCACGCCGCTAATTTATCCGTTGAAATCTTGACGAAACTGGTTTGGATGAAAAAAAAAATCACGTGCATCTAAGATAATTGTTTTTGGGCTTATTTCGCAGTCTGTTTAGCAATATTTCAATTTTAAATACGTAAATCTTTTAAAACATTGCGTGCCAAATCATATGAAAAAAACAGAACTTCAGGGGTCAATAGTTCTTATCACATTCAAACATTGTAGTTTTATACCATTTTTTGCATTTTCAGTTGTTTTAGTAAATTATGATTGCTATTCACGTGGCCCACGTAGAAATTTTTTTTGTTATTTTTCCTTGTGGCCGCGTCATTCAGGTATAGATGACATGCATATTTTTTTGTCTTTCCTTTGTTCAAGTTTTGGATTGCATTTATATTGTTATTATTTAGATTGTATTTACATATGTTCGTAGATTCTTTCATGTAATTATTGTTGTTTCGTTTGCCCCGATGTATATACCTTTATAACTTTGGCATTTCATTTTATATATACTGTATGTTTGTTATTTATTATATATATAGTATTATTGGAACCACATATCACTGATGTGTCAAGTCTATCCAATTCTGGCCCAAAATAGTCTTCCAACATGGCACGATAGCGAACTCCATTGATGGTAACATGGCGATTATTTCCATGGACGAAAAAATACGATACAGTCAAACTTCCTACATAATATCCACATCACACGGTCACTTTTTGTGGTTGTAATAGTCTCTTGAAGCACATGTGGGTTTGTTGCTGTCCATTAACGCATATTTTGCTTATTGACAATGCTATTGAGCCAAAAATGAACTTCATCGCTGAGGATGATTTTTTGATGGAATTTAAAATTTTCTTCAAACTTTAGCAGAACCCAATCGGAGAAGTTTCGGCACTTCAAACGATCAAGAGGCTTTACTACTTAAGATAATTTCATCTGGTAAGAGTGTAAGCCAATATCTTTACGCAAAATTCGCCATAATATGGTTTGAGAGATTCTACTAATACATTAATCTGTTTGTTTTTCTTTTTTAAATCTAGTCATAAATAACAAAGTTTAGTATTGTTCTTCTTATAATATTATCACCTAATAAAATATAATTCGTAATTTCATAAGAGCATTTTGAATTATTTGTGTTACACGCTGTCCCTAATGCCATCAATCTTTAAATCAGAGTGTGTGATGTTTAGTATTCCTTAATAGGAAAACTGATTGAACAAAAGTGCTAAAAAGATTGTTTGCGGTATTTTTTACATATGCGAAAACATATTAATAGATCACGTGTACAAAACACACTTTTAGTACACGCCCCTCCAACTATGTATGCAGACGTATGCACAATATGTATTCCGAATTATCATTCAGTTCAGAACTCCATTCTCTTTCTATGTTCGAATTGTAGAAACACGCACCCATGTGCACGTATGTATGCATGCATTCATGTATGTAAGTAAAATGTTTATACACACAAAACAGAACCGCTTCCAAAGCCAGTTCCTATCATTTTTGTCTCCGCTACACATCCCCCAGCCACACTCTAAACTCCGTGTGAGAAACCCGACGTATTCTGTATTTCAGTAACTCGCGCCTTTGCTTTTATTAGTCGCGTATCTGTTTTGATGGCTAGCGTTTCGTAGAAGCATTTAACAGTTCACAATTCGATAATTTTTCAAACACGTGATTGTGAAAATAGTCGCTTTTTTTCACCCTTTATTTTAGTGTAGATTCAGTGGGATATTATTTCTGATTGTTCTACTGATTTACAGGTATGATTCAGTGTTAATTTAAAAAAAATAAAATCCCCATTTTGCATTTTAAAATACATTAAAATTGTTTTTTTCATTTGTTTTTTTTTTTGTATCACAAAATGTGTATTTCTTTTCGAATAGCATGTTGTTTTTTTTGATTATTATTCCATTAAACGCCGTAATTACTAATTTTATTTTAGACACGGTGTGGTAATCGGGGTCGCGGTCATTTTCAATTCAGCCGTTTTTTTTTTTATTGAAATGCACTCATAAAATTGTCAAAATATGGCGGTCCCAAGGTTAAACTGTCATTGCTTATATCTTTCTCATTTCATTTCCAATTATATATGTTGTCTATAAATACTTGGGACACAATTTAACTTGATCTTAACCTTGTGTGTATTTATGTGCGATATATTGACATGTTTAATTCCTAATTAGTTGTTGCTTTCGTAACTTATTCAAGTATTCGTTGGAAAAATTTTTTGTACATACAAAATTCATCCTAAATTTGGTTGCTATAACACAGGATGATTTTAAATACGCCAAATTTAATAACTCAAAATTTGCATAACAATTTTGAACAAATATAGGCGGGGCTGGCATGTGTTGAGAATTAAAAAATCTTCATGGTCAAAGAAAGAACTTGGATATATAAATACAAAAAAGGAAGACGTATATTTTTCGAGTTTTTATAATTTTTTTTTTCGGTCTAAACTGAAACATGTATGGATGCCGCATCATTTTCACACTTAACAATTTTAATTTCGCTTGAAATGAGTTTGATATACCTAGCAATTGAGTCATCTTCTGATTTAGGTACTTTTTCAAATTTATCGATAATGAAACAAAAATAAAACGTATTACTAATACAATATCTTTATTTATGCCTTTTTTTATTACCTTAATATTTTGGTCTTTTTTTTTTGATTCGGAGATAATCTATGGTTTAATTAGGAAGGCCAACATAAGAAAAACAATCCGAGATACCACATGTCTGCTACCTCAAAACAATCAGGGAAAAGCAGTTTGTTTGTTTACCTTTCCACGGTTTGACGAAAAAAAAATTTAAATAGGGTTTTTAAAGAACGCGGTTTTCAAGTTAATTATCGAGCGACTAACTCATTAAAATCGCTTTTAGGAAATGCAAAAGACAAAGTTGAGGATAACAAGAAATCGGGAATATATAGCATTAAATGTTTAGATTATAGTAAACAATACATCGGTCAAACGAAACGATCGATAGAAACCCGAACATATCGCGCATATAAAATTCAACCGGCCGGAAAAATCGAGTCTAGCAAGACATGTGTTGGATTGTAATCATAGCGTTAACGCCGATTGTTTACAATTGATTAAGAACGTGTGTAATTATCGAGAATCCAGGTGCGACAGTCTGCTGATGAAAACAACATAGTTGTCGAAATGCGTATACAGAATACGAACATTATTGTGGAAAGGGATTTTATTTTACCTTTTTTGAATAAAACATAATTACAAAAAGATAAAGGCAATGAAGAAAATAGAACTCCAATACACTAACTACCAACTAAAGAATAAAGGAAACACTTTGAAGAATCAGTGAAAGATATATCAATATGTCATTAGGTTTTATCTACCTGGAGATTTTCTTTTACAAGCCCTACGGAAAACAAGATAAATATTTAATAACACGTCGTCGATGTTATTTAAATATGTTCAACGGCTTGAGACATGGTGATATATTGTTGTAACAAATGAACCATTTTCATTTTATATAGCACAATGAAAATTCGTCATAAAAACGAAAGCTTTTTTTTCTATGGTAAATTTCTGGCCCAGGTAATAAAAAGTACTGTTATGCGTATTACGCATATAGATAATAATATGTAATTAAAACCAAAATTAATAACTCAAACTCCTACAAAAGTTTGCACGTCAATATTAATCGTAAAATGACGAAATATTTTGTTGAAATAATTATTTGTATTGACGTTAGTGTTCGAAATAAAACTCATAGTTGTGGTTACACATGTATCATGCTAACAATTGATGCATTACATTATTATTCTATATACACTGGTGGCCATAAGTGAAGGATCACTCTAGGTAAAATACAAAAAAAAGGTAGACTTTTGGTGAAACAATATATATATATATATATATATATATATATATGAATAAAAAAGGTAATTACTATAAAAATAAATTATGTATCCTTATAAAACAAAATAATATCATTAGTTTTATGAAGAAAAATTGGCATTTTTTATTTTAAGCGATTCCCATCAAAGTATCCGTCTTTACACATAGTAATTTCTTTACAAATTTTGGGTAGTCTCATCACAAGTTTTTGAAGACTTTCAACTGGAATATTGTTCCAAGCATTTGCAAGGTATTCCAACAGCTGTTGCTGCGATTTTTGACAGTGTTCCCTCCCTTTTCTGTCTAGCTCATCTCACAGCAACTCGATAGGATTCACATCGGGCGATTGTGCAGACCAAACCATATTTACAAGAAGTCCTTCTTCATTTTGTTTCACATAGTTCTTACAAAGTTTAACACTATGTTTGGGGGTAATAATCTGTTGGAAATAAAAACCTCTTACCAAAGTTAATTCTGGACGGAATGTGCTCCATTAAAATTTTCAAATATCATTATTTTCTTAAAATTCCATCAATTTTATGCAAATCTCCAACACCATTAAAAAAAATTATCCCCAAACAAGAACTGAACCTCCACCGTGTTTAACTGTTAGCACACACACACACACATTCTGGTATCGTCCTTTCGCCAACTCGTCTGCGAACAAAAATGCGCCGATTACTTCCAAACACTTGGAATTTGGATTCGTCCGTCCACAGAACCCGCTTCCACATTTCCACATCCCAATGTTGGTGCTTCATGGCCCATTGTAATCGTTTTTTACGGTTTTGTGATCGTAGCAATGGTTTACGAACAGCAAATTGCCCTGTCCCGCCTTTGTACTTTATGGTAGTTAGCGACACTGAATTTTCACGATTTTTATTTAATTCAGCGCGAAGCTGTGGAGCTGTTAACCGTCTATTCCGTTTAGATATCAGTTGCAACCGCAAATATTCTTGTTTAGTGGACTTCCTTGGTCTTCCGACACGTTTTTTCTGACTGCATTGCACCCATTGTTATATATCTTTTCACTGTGCCTTACACTGCATAATATATTAATTCAAATTTTTGCACTATTGTCCGCAGTGACAATTTTTCTTTGCGTAATATTATAGCACTACGAATTTCTGCACTCAATTCCTTTCTTTTTGGCATTTTGTATGTTTGCTCACGAATACTCGCATTACAACTTGCTCGGACAGATTCTAGACGAATACTAAATTTTTCTTAGATTGCAACGTTCTGTGTGGTACCACAAATTCCCATAAATTGTTTCTAGAACCATTATAGTCTCGTATTATAAAAAAAAACTTAAAATAAATATTCTCAGGAAAAGTATTAATATTGAATACAGGTCATAAAAGGATTAAAGGAAATCGTATTTTACACTAGCAAATATGGTTATATAATTTACATAATGATCCGGATATTATTGGTATACTTCCCAGAAACGCACTCACATCCGTTATTTCAATTGTCCCTACCGAAACCCAGGTATAAAGACAGAGCGAACTTATCGATAATATGTGATCCCTCATTTATGGCTGGTAGTATATGTGTGCTAGGAAGACAAAAGCGTCAACCTACCAAAACAAATGTCCCAATATTTTTTAGTACCAACAATAACAGTTGTAGAGTTAAAACTTTTAAAAATTTTCCGCTTCCCAAATGCTAACTTATTCATCTTGGTTTGCACTGTATATGTATATGTACCTTTTGCGTCGCAGCTGTCCATAAAAATTAATATCGCATTTATAATTGAAACAAACCACATGGCTATTTATGTGCTCGTCTAATTTACACCTTTTCTTTATTATGGACGTTCATTAGAAAGTATGTTCTGCAAACGAACACGTGGAAAAACATTTGTCGTATTCTCAAGGTTCTTTTGGGATGGAGGAAGTCATGAATTGTTACACAAATAGTATATACACAAAACGTATTAAGCAAACTATTAAATGATTGATTTCCTTTGTTGCTTACTTTTATTTACCCAACCTGTTTTGCCTTTATTCGTAGTGTTTCCGTTTGTGCGAACGCTTTCTCTCGAATAGAAAGCTGATTTGGCACAAGTCAATTATGTCTGTTTATAAAAAAAAGTGCCCTAATGAAATGAGTGATAAAAAAAACACTCTAGTATATAACTCGTTCTTACTTTTGTAATGAAATGGTTCATTCTGTATCTTGCATCTACGCAAATCGTTAAATCGTAATTAATCCGTCTTTTTTTTCTGAAAACTATAAAGGTTACGTAAGAAATAAAAGATATATCTTAACATCCTGTCGAGTAAATTGTGAATTTACATTTTTTTCCTTTTGAATAGAGAATTAAGAAAACAAGAATAGTACACAAAAGTTTGTATTAAACATTCTTTCCTAAACTATTGCCTGAATTGTAGACTGACCTAGAAATTAATACAATTTTTCAATACCTATTTTTTCCCGTTCAAAGGTAGAATAATGTAAAATAAAATGCTAGAATCGAAAAAAGCGCAGGTATATACGTAAATGGCTTTTACAGTTAAATATATTAAATATCATTACCGGTAGATTACTTAATATTTCTTTGGAATTTATTTTTTTTTACTTTAAACCATTTTACATTTACAATATTATGACATAATTATATTTTAGTGACATATCATACTTTATTTTATTTGAAGTGTGCATGCAAAATTATATAAATAATTATGGAATGGAATTCATTGTGTATACGAGGTGTGGCAGAAAAGTAATTAGATAGGCTATATTGAGACCGATCTGGCAACACTGCGATCTCAACCGGAGAGCCCGAGAATCTAACATAATATTACTCGTACTTACAACTGCGAGAACCTTCGTTCGAACGTATATATATATATATTGTCTAATACATTTGAGCAAGGTTGTATATATATATATATATGTATTGTCTAATACATTTGAGCAAGGTTGTATATATATATATATATATATATACAACCTTGCTCAAATGTATTAGACACCCTATTAATTTATGTACATACATACATATATAGTTTATATAGTTTAGTCAAAAGAGAGGTGAGGAAAATAAAACTGTTGTGAAAATTATGTACAAAGTGTTATTTAGTAATATAGTACAATTTATCAATATTTTGTCGCTCCGCCCTTGGCCTTAATGACAGCTCGCACTCGTCGAGGCATACTTGTTACTAAATTGTAACACTCTGCCGGTGGTATTGCAGCCCATATTTCGCGAATTTTTGTTGATAATTCTGCTTTTGACAGGCATTTATGTTCCGTGATCTTAGTTTTTAAGATACGCCACAAATTTTCAATGGGCGACAAATCGGGACTTTGTGGCGGCCAATCCAATACCTCCACTGTGTTTTCCTCGAACCAACGCATTACAGCTCCCGATTTGTGGCAGTTTTAGCACAGACGGTTCTAATACTTCCTCCAACATGGCTAAATAACGTTGGCTATTCATCCGTCCATTGCACAGGTACACTTCTCCAACACCGTATGCAGACATACAACTCCAAACCATGATACTACCACCTCCAAATTTTACTGTGGGAATGATACATTGTGGTTCATAAGCTTCCCCTTGCCTACGCCGAACGTATAGCGTCCCAGATAATCCCCAATGCTGCCAGGCAAAAGAAGAAAGTTAGCACTTAGACAGGATTAATTTTGTTTAATGTTACATGTAGACTGAATTGCATACAACGATAAGAATATTAGTCATGAAGATGTACTTACATACCTCGATATTCGATTCATCAGACCAAAGAATCTTCGACCACTTCTCGATTGTCCAATTTTCATGTTGTTTGGCCCATAAATACCGCTTGTTTTTATGAGCGTCAGTTAAAAGCGATTTACGTCGCGCTTTACACCCTCGTAAACCAGCACGCTGGAGACGCCTTCTCACTGTTTGCGCAGAAACTGTTACGCGATAACGCTGTTTCAGCTCACTGGCGAGCTGTTTCGACGATTTTTTCCCATCACTGAGAGCCAGTCTTTGTAAAATTCTGTCTTCTCTAATCGAGGTACAGGGTTTTCTGCCACTTTTTGGTCTGTTAATAAACGACCCACTCTCCTGATAGCGACTAATGGTTGTACGGACTGCACATCGCAATCTTTTTTGTTTATGTTGTGCAGATAGACGTGGTTTTTTTTACTGCTACTCGACCTCTAAGTCCAGCTTCAGCTAAACGCCGTTTGGTTGTTGTTACGCTAACCGTGGCTTCGTGGTGTACGTTATATTGTGCTGCTATTTCCGAGGCTGTAACGCGACGATTGCGCAAGAACATTAATTTCAGGTATTCATTTTCTCTTTTAGTAGTTATCCTCGGTCGTCCACTGTGTTTTCGGTCCCCAAGTTGGCCAGTTTCTGACATTCTCTTTATAGTTTTACGAACACAATACTCAGAGACTTTTAGTTTTTGGGCGAATATATTTCTTTATATGACTATAGATTTTCACAATTAGATAATCAAGAAGAAACCAGAATAAAAAAATACCAATATTTATGTCGCAGTTAGTGAGTTAAATCATAAACACTTAGAAATAAAAAAACATTCCATTTATTTCGAAACGAGAAATTTATAATATTGCACATACAATTAGATAAGGTGTAATAATTCAAGTGTTATGAAAATGAAAAGTGCTTATTATTTGTTAAATTGTGTTGGCTGTCAATGCACTGTTACATTGACAGCCAACACAATTTAATTCGAAAAACATTCTCAGTGACAATATAGATGAATAATGATCAACTTGTTTTAGTTACTGAAGAAGGCGTAGGCACCAATCAAAGAGGTAACATTACAACGTGTACGAGATAATGGTAATAAACATATAATCATGATAAATACAACTCTACAACTGTATAATTGATTGGATTTTAATCAAAGTAATCCTTTCATTAATTATGTAAATGTGACGTGCTTTGTTACTGCTTGTGTTAAATCGCAAGTGTCCGGACTCGCAACAAGATTATTTAATAGAAAATACTGCTTATGCATACAGACCATTAGATGGACACGCAATAATCGTCTTTTCTACACTTTTGTGTTTACTGATTATAATTTTCGTTAATTCTGCAATTAAAAAAGTAAATTTGTTTTATCGGAGCTGCTTTTTTTTTGATAGCTAGAGGGCGACAATTATTGATTATCAGGCCCTGTTTTATCGCCCTTATACGATAAATTAAAACATTGCAGCCATCATAAACTCTTTTCCAAAAAATCTTCGCCCACCATGAAACATACTTGCACTTAGTTCTCATTTGCTAGAATGTGCACTTAATATTACATTTAATTAGTTTTAATTTCTAATTAGGATTACGGTGCAAATTCTGTGACAGAATAATATTTACTACCTGTTCAATATATACCTGCTAAGTAGCTCTCGACGAGGGATGGCTTACAAATTATTTTCTATTGTTATAACGATTACACAAAGCATCGCCTTATGACGTATCATTCTAAAGTACTTTTAATGATATTACTTTTAATATTGTCACATGTTTAATTACATCACGCTTTTAAGTATTTCTTAATTTTAACGTGCCTTGTTCTGTTCTGTCGTTGATCAATCCTTAGTTAACGACTGCAGTCCCCCTTTATGTTACCGATTTTTTTAAATGCCCGATCTTTTGGAAATAAATTTGTTTCTCATACCAAAATCTCGAGTCAGCATCTGATGATGAGTATCAATTGTTGAAAGTCTTTAGGAGCGAGGTTTTGTCTTTCACTGTTTCTCGCCCCCCCCCCCAAATACTTTGTTCCATCGAAATATTTGTGCCCTTGTAAAAAATGTTCCCCATATGCTTGTTGCAACTTTGCCTTGGTCAAACTCGTGGATTCGCCAAGCTTAATACAAAATTTGATGGTATGCCGTTGCTTTAAATTTTGCTGCTCAGTTTTTGTAGTGTAGCAGTAAAATTTAAAGCAACGGTATGTCATCAAATTTTGTATTAAGAATGCTTTGTCACAGTACGGAACTGGTTTTCATTCATGCAAAAGAAATTGTGCGAATTATTTGCTTGGATCGACAAAAACGGCGTCCGCTTGTGCACAATTAGCAAATTTGACAGTAGTTTTCAAAATAATAGCACTTTCAAGACACACGATCAATACAGGCGCATAGCACCATCTTTTGGTTCATTCCAGAAACATTCATATCCATCCTCGTATTTCCAAAGTTCAAAAGAAAATTCCCACTTTCAAGTCTGAATTTATTCCTAGCAAAAGCATCATAACCAAAGTGACTAATATTTGCATTAACAAAAAATGCAGTCTAAATTAGATAGTCGCCGTTAAAACAGTCCATAAAACTATTTTTAAGCGTTGTTCTAAAATCCTCGAGAAAAAATGTGCTCATTTTACTTGGAATAATGCCAAGAGAAATTACATTGATATGGACATGAAACGGTTTTTAATTCGACAGACCAATTTAAATCATTTTAAAGCGAGAAACGACTATAAATATTGACACTAATAAAAATGTAGACATTTGCAGGATTTTTTAAATATCCAGACTTATAGAATAAATTCTTTTTCAGTTTAATTTTATCGTGGATTCACTTGAATTTCTTTTATAAAGCAATGCTCACAGATTGACCACCTGTAATTTAAAAGTACGAGGGTTATTTTATAAAAAAGATCAGTTTTTTAATAAGACGAAAAATACTGTAAAAAATCATTAAAATATATTAATTTCCATATTCTACTTACTTTCATCTAGTTTCATACATAATTTCAATTTTTCTATACACATTTGTTATACCGTTCCAATAAGTTTTTGAATTCCGACGTCGAAAGAATATGCCGCCTATGAAGAAGTCTATTCCATAACTCCAGTTTTCACTTCTTCGTCGTCGTTGAACTGTTGACCACCAAGGAACTTTCTTAAGTATCGAAACAGGTGAAAATCACTGCGTGCAAGAGTCTGAATTGTAAGGTGGATGATACGGTTGTTTCCACTCAAAAGACCTGATTAGACTGCATTTGTGCAGAAACATGTGGACCTGCATTGTCATAAAGCAAATCACACCGGAAGATAGGAAATCACGTTTCTTTTGTGTGGTTTACAGGAATTTTGTCAAGGTCGCACAGTACCCATCAGAATTGATTGTTGTGCCTCTCACCATAAAATCCAGAAAATTTCTTTTGGCAATTCGTCAGAATATTGTTGAAGTTTAGTAATCGTGGTATTTGCGTCAAAAATCACTTATCTTCAAACGTGGGCGCAAGATTTGGACTATAAGTTGTTCCCATCTAAAAGACCTAATTAGACCTTGTGTTTGTGCAGAAACATGTGACCTTGCATTGTCATGGAGAAACATCACACCGAAAGACAGTAGGCCAAGGTAACACAATACGCATCCGAATTGCTTGTTGTGTCTCTCACCATACAATGCAGAAAATTTTTTTTTGGCAATCCGTCAGAATATTGTTAAAGTTTAGTAACCGTGGCATTTGCGTCAGAAATCACTTATCTTAAAACTTTTAATAAACGGTAATATATGGATCTGGAGACTGTATGGTGGATGAGTTTGGATGCGTGTAAAAAATTTGTTTTCCATAATTGCGCAATTGCATAATTAAACCACCCTATACAGGCAGTATTTCAGTGGTCAGCAAGTAAGGGCTGCAGTGTATTGGCTAGACTCGAGAAGGGAGTGGATTACTTGACAAAAGTTTAAATAAAGGTAGAGTTGAAGAGGATACTGTTAAAATGAGCGCCAGGGGTTTCGAAAAGTAGTCTTAAATAAGGGAGAGTTTAGTACAGGAAACAAAGAGGAAGTAATAGACGAAATAAAGGAGAGAAATCTAGATGTTGGGGGAATCACAGAAACCAAAAAGAAAGGGTGAGGTGCTGTAAAACTAAGTGAAGACTATTGCATGTTCTGGTCAGGCGCAAATAAGGATGAAAAAGCAAAAGCAGGGGTAAGTTTTAATAATAAATGAGGAGTGGATGAAAAATGTATGAAAAGAAAAATTCATAAATGAGAGACTATTGAAACAAACATAAAACTAAAAGAAGATAGAGAATATACAATAACTGCTTACGGGCCAATTGAAGATGAGAAAAGAGAAGTCAAAGAAGAATTTTTCCAAGATCTACCAATAGAATTAAACAATTGCCATAACAATAGAGTAATTACACGTAAACCAAGGAAAACATGGACGGAAGAATTGAGAAAAGAGGTGAAAAGACTGACACAGGACAGGAATAAGTCGAAGGAAATACGGAGAAGAAAACCAACAGAAATTTAACTCGACTCCCCCCCCCCTCCAACCCGATAAGGGTAAAAGGCTTTAAAGGATTAAGCATTAAGCATAAGCAAGCAATAAAATAAGACTACTTAAATGAAACAAAAAAGCGTTCAATTTAAAAATTTTGTAATTAATTTCAAGCTTTATGACTTTATTGTTCTTTCTGCAATTTGACGTTACCTTTACTTTTATAATTTTGGAAAAAATTTCTATTTTTACACCGTTTCAAAAAATTAATACCCGCACTTAGTAACTTAACTTTACTGTAGAACTTATGGAACTTCTGGTACATATGTACAATAGTACACAACTAGCATAGAAAAAAGTTGAATATTAAAATTAAATTAAGAATTTACATAATTGTTTACGTCGTGTAACAGAATACCATTCTAATCTTAAAATAATTTTCAAAAAGTATTCGAAGAGCGGATGGGATGTGTACTTGCATATTTACGAATCTATGTACGTAATATCCCTAATTGAAATACATACATGTTTCGCACTAAATTGTTGCCAAGCGTACCGCACTGGTTACGTTTAGTAATTTATTTTTTAACCATTTTATTTTTATCGTGGAATTTCATCCCACGGTTTATATGCAAGATTACGATGTCTTCCTGGCAGAAGTCTATCTAAGAATAAATTTACTAATACCTATATACACAGTGTAAACGTACTAATTATTAAATTACGAAGTAATAAAAGCTGCCAAGAAACATAAAAATGTTTTTATAGCTTGAGAATAGTGCAATTTCAATAAATTTCCAAATTAATCCGTCCTAACCATAAATAGGAACAATATACACTACCGTCCATATTAGTTTGGACAGTTAAATAAGTAAATTTAAAAAAAATGGAAAACAGCTGAACTAATTTATGTCAAAACTTAAAATTTTTATTGTATTATTGTTTATAAATGTTTATAAAGTATAATAATAAAAATTAAAGTAATTCTAACGGGGCTTAGGTCGGAGCTTTGCGGTGGCCATGTCATTATTTGTAAGGTATTATTGTTTTGTTCGCTATTTAAGAAATCCTTGCATATTACTGTTGAATGTTTGGGGTCGTCCTGTATAAATACAAAATTTTCGCTGATTAAACGTAGGATGGTATTGCATTTTATTGCAATATTTCTAAATAATCCTCATTTCACAAAACACCCTCGATTCGCTTTAAGTCCCATGTGTCGGTTAAACAAAAACAACGCCAAACAAGCACAGAACTTCTTTCTTGTTTGACGGTTGGAGCTGTACAATCCCGCAGAATTTTTTGACCACTCACTCTTCTTACAAAAATACGCCTTGATTGTCCAAACACCTCAAACTTTGATTCATCAGTCCATAAGACCCTTTTCCAGTCATCCAGTATCAAATCTGTGTATTTCTGCCCATTGTTGTCGTTTTTGCTTGTTTTCCCGTTGAAATAAGGGTTTTCTTGCACCAATGCTGCCTTAAAGATTTGCAGCTTTTAATCTCATTTTCACCGTAGTAACAGAAATTTTTCTTGCATGGTCGCGATTCATTTCTGCGGCGATTTCGGGTGTTGTCAGTTTCCTATTTCGTTTACTCAACAATTTTATATGCTCATCGTTGTGAGATGTTATTCGCTTACAACCTGAACGCGCCAGATCTCTTAAAGTGCCCGTGCAATGATGTTGCCGAATTATATCACTAACAGTTGATTTATTAACATGTGTCTTCGAAAATTTGATGTACTGAATAACCTTCTTGATAAAAAGCAATAATTACAAAACGTTTTTTTAAACTTGTCGGCTTTTTAAGAAATTCGCATAAAAAATACGGTTTTATCAGTGATGTGCACGCTAGCAAGTTTATTTGAAAACTAATGCATATTTCGGTACACAAGACTCTTTGGGGTGAGGGCAGGTAAGTCTCGCAAGTTTTCTGCCTGCAATATTAACTCAAAAATAATCGTATTTATGGCGGTGCGGATTATTCCAGGAATTGCCGCAGTGAGTCATGAAATATAATAGTTATTTGTAGGTTATAAATCTCGTAAAGGACTTAATGTAAATATATTATTTATATTTAAACGCAATTATATTATTTTTTAGAAGAGTTTACGAAATTTCACCAGCTGTCTGAACTAATATGGACAATTGTGTACAATATTGTATATACAAAGCAAGTTCAAGAAAATTCTAAAAAAATATTTGTATTTAAACTTTGAATCGTATAATTTTTAGTAGTAGGCTGTGAACTGGACAAAAACGAGAATTTTGCGTCAATCAACAGACTATTCTTTTGACAATTTCCTGTTGCATTTTTTTCTTGATATATACGTAAATGTTTTATTGTTATGAATCGGTCGTGCTGGCGCACAGTAATACGTCCTGTACGAGTTTCGGTTGGAATTGGGAGGTATGATTTCATTTATAGTTATATCGCACAATCGTGTATTAGTTTATTCGATTCGCTTCTAGAGTCCGTATCCTTCATTCAACCAATCCTATGCAGATGAACGAAAATGTCAGCGGACAATGAAACTACTATATCGCACTCTGTAAAGCATCTTATAGACCAGGTATGGGCAAGCTTTGACATGTTGTGGGCCAAACTTTAATGTGCAAATACGTTCGCGAGACGCGTTTAAAAGTAGTGCATTTTAAAGTAGTTTTCATAATTTTTAGCGATAGATATCAGACATGAAATAATACGACGAATGTCTCGCGGGCCGGTGATTGGCCACATATGTTATTGACAATACAATTGACAACAAAATTAACCTCTTCAAGCATATTTTCGTATCCAATGTGTCCAAATAAAAAAAAATATTTGCGATATGCATTACTTAACTGACAAACTATAAAATTGGGAATTTTTTAGGTTTCTAAGCATTAACAAATTGTTCATTGTGATTATAATCAATTTTCATAACAGGAGAATCAAGACGTCTAAACTTTCCATTAGTTTCAAGGTTTAGTAATTCAGTATTATACGACTTGAATTGAAATATATGCTTCCTTACAAATGTACATATATAATTGCCGGAAATGGCCAAATTAGTATCCTCAGCTCACTTAAAACTTAGCTTTTCGAAAAGTGGACATTTAATAAAATAATTAATGTCCAGCATACGTGGGTACAATTTCTACGCAGGTTCACACACACTGCACATCTACGGCAATATTTATATAGCATACGAATACAAATTTCACTCTACAATATTCACAGCCGCCTACTAAACCGTTAGGTAATTTACGGACACGCACGGTTACGATGAGGAATTATCATCATCAAAAGTTTTTATTGTATTTCTACCATATTCGTGTCCTTTTCTGTACGTTTTTTGCGTTAGATACAATTGCAATATCACTTTGTATAACGTTTTCCTGTCGGGTCACTACAAATTGCACATTTATGAAACACACGTACATATGTATGTATGTATTTATTGCTCTAAAGTCCTTCAGTAAAACTAGAAAAAGAATCGTTGATATTTGTAACAGGATATTATATTGACAGGATAAATAGAAAGTGCTCTAGCAATAAAAACTTAAAATTTATTGCTTCATTTGTATGTAAAAGGATTATCGATGCGTTTCAGTGCGATATTCGAAGCTGTATATTAATTAGATATTCGCATAAAGATGCAAAGGTTTCCTTTCTTTGTGAAATCTGAGACTACTTAAAATTACAATATAAACAGCTCACTTCGATAGAGTATTAGTAAGCACAATAGTATCGTATTTATTATTTGTGTAGACGTGGGACGTCTTATAAGTTTTGCATAGTGGGACACAGAGGGCGCCGCTAATCAAATGTCGGTATTAAAAATCAACCTCATACCGCATCTGTTGACCGAAGAACAGAAAGCAGCTAGGGTGAATTGTGAATTGGTGTCAAAAAACTCTAGATCACTTTAACACCGGAAACGCTAAAACGTGTACATTGTCAGTGGTGATATTGGATTTATTCATACGGGCCAAAAAATAAACGCCAGTCTGTTTGGGTGTTCCAAGGTGAAGAAAAGCTAACAAGTCATCCGTCATTTGTCTCGAAAGCAGGTCATGTAGCAATAATTTTTCCACAAGATCAAAGAACTGTTACGGCTGATTAGTATACAACCATTTGTTTGCCGAAAATCAAGAACGGGCTGCGTGGTCAAATGTTCCAGCCAGAAGGAGCAGTTGTTGCCTTCAAACACGCAATTTTGACTCTACCAACACCAACGAGTAGAACAACTGCTTCCAGAGTTGGTTCGAGCGCATGCAAAAGTGCATTAATCTTCGTAAAGAATACTTCGAAAAACAATGAAGTCTTTAAAAGCTATATTGTTTTATTCCAGTTCTATAAGAAAAACTTAAAAGACAACCAACCTATATGTATAATTTGTTGAAAGAATATCTCCTTCTGATCTCCATATCAACGCTTAATTCCTGGGTGTTCTAAGATGGTCAAGGGCTTATTCGGAGTAATTATTATTTTTATTATTATCATTGTTAAATGATAGACTTGGCTTTATACCAAATAGCATCAATAGGTGCTCTAAGATGCTCTAGTGTTTTGTTACAATATTGGTTAGTGATATCACAATTGGTACTATTGTTACTACTCTTTATTTCCAAAGCTCTTTTAGTTGGGTTGCAAGTGGTATGTATTTTACTATTTTTCTCTTGTTCTTTTTGCGTAATGTTTGTATCATTTGCTATCGCAATGTTTATTATGTAAGTTTTCTTTTGTTTTTTTATCAATAAGTGTGATGTCTGGCTTGTTACTAGTAACTTGTCCGTGAAGTGTAGATTTTCGACGATTTGATGATGATGTATTTGGGTCCGCTGACTACGAAAAAAAAAGGTAATGCGACAGCTCTTCTGGTTCTCGAGATATTCGCGGAAAACTATAAATCGGTGAAAACGCAAAGCACAAAGTGTCTATTTTCGACGATTTGATGGTCTCCTCTAATGTATTTTGACTCTCTGATTAAGAAATACTCCGAGCTCGGAATCGTATCTCTTTTTTTGTCCTGTCTCAGTATACTTTATAATGATTATTTTCAAGGATACTTTCTGGGATGTTTTTACGAGCTATTATTATTATTATCATTATTATCAGACGATGGACTTGGTTTTATACCATATAGCACCACTGGGTACTCTAAGATGGTGTAGTGGTTATTACGAAGTATTATTATTTTTATTATCATTATTTTCAAATCCGATTACCATGGAAAGAACATATAAAAAAGAAAAGGAGATAACTCTACCTCAAATATAAAAAAATATACTGGTTGCTCGGGCGGAAATCACAGATTTCTGTGCATAATAAATTGTTATTATACAATCAAGTTCTAAAACCTCTCTGGACATACGGAATCCAGGTCTGGGGGTGTGCAGCCAAAAGCAACATAGACAAAATTCAAGTATTCCAAAACAAGGTACTGCGAGGTATTGTGGACACTCCATGGTATTATCGCAATGATCATCTTCACAGAGATCTAAAAATACCAACTATTAGAGAAGAAATCAAGAGGTTTGCAGAAAAGTACGAGAAAAGGCTTCACAACCATGTAAATACCGAAATATTGCAGCTTCTAGATAACACCGACTTGAACAGAAGGCTTAAGAGGATCAAACCATTGGAACTGTGTAGTGCGTAGTGACTGTGAAAAAGCAGAGCATAGTGACTTTGTGTATAACGCGTTAACAAAAGCGTTGAACTAAATGAACTGAGAAGTTCCACTGGGGACTTCTTGGACGAACACCTAGTTTTTAAGATTATAAAATTAAATAAATTGTAGGTTAGTCTATAACGACTAGTAACAATTTATTTAAATTAAAAAAAAATTACTTTCAAATGATGGACTTGAGTTTATACCATACAGCACCACTAAGTGCTCTAAGATGGTCTTGTGTTTACTTTAAAAAAAAAATTAGTCCAATTTCTTTTTGAAGTAAGTGTATACTTGGAAGTATTTTTTTTACTTAATCATCGACTGTATGCATTACAAAAAAGTAAATGACCATGTAACAGAATCGTGTAAAATTATATACATTCCCATCTCGGGAATGAATCACATCGATAAATCCCGTTTTTGATATTCTCTATCATTTTTATATTGAATTCATTGAACTTCGGTTGCGGACCGAACTTAAAACTTATAATCACTTAATCTCGGAAAGAATTCGAATAGTCATTACATCTCTACTCGTAAATGTGACTTTGTATTAGTGGCAATTTTCAATAAATAAGAGAAGAAAAAACAGCAATAATTGATATATAGTCATGTAATCGAAAAGCGGCGCTGAGATTTCTAGTGGCCCGAAGGTGAGCATAGCCTCCAGCGCGGACTAATCTTTTACGTCTGAGCCTCCATATATGGAGACGATCAAGTGTACCCTAGATATTCGATTTTAATTATTTTTTTCCCGCTGATGGCGTCTTTTAATGTTCTTATATTTTCTGATTCCAATTATATTGGTAAACGACCTTAACTAATATGTTAATCAAAGACACTAAATACGAAGGTTATTTGAAGGTAGGATAATCGTCCTTTTTGTAGGTCTACCCATTTGTGGTTATCTTCAAGTATTCTCTATATACATTACCGGTAACGGAAGTATGGACACTCATTTAAATAAAAACTGAATACAAATGAATAATCTTGCAGTGAAATTCTTATTTATTACTTTAAAAATGTACAACTTTATTTACACGTGACGTATAATAACAATATTTAATTTGTCATATTAATTAAACTTTTTCTTGTCAAAAAAACGTCCTTTGGCGTTTAGCATAGCTTGCAACCCTCTTGGTATTTCTCCTATTAATTTACGTAAGATATACTAGGGAGCGTTTTTATATTCGCGGAATGGGGGACAAGGGGTGGAAATAAAAAACCAAATTATTTTTCTTTTTCAATATATTCACCTGCAAGACGGATACATTTTTCACATCTTTCAATTAATTTATTTATACCCTCATAAAAAAATGATTTCTTTTTATCGGCAAAATACGCCGAAACTGCCTCCTTGACTCCATCATCGGCAGTAAATTTTTTACCCCGCAGCTCTTTTTTCATTTTCGGAAACAGGTAATAATCACTCGGGGCCAGGTCTGGGCTGTAGGGTGGGTGATTCACAATTTCGAAGCCCACCTTATGCAGGGCAGCTAACGCAACGCGGCTCTTGTGGACGGGCGCGTTGTCGTGCAAAAGCAGAACACCTTTTGTCAATTTTCCCCGTCTTTTCTCTTTAATGGCTTCTTTTAGTAGCTCTAATATTGAAGCGTAATATTCTCCGGTTATAGAAACACCTTTATCTTTATAATCAATCAACAATATTCCTTCCGAGTCCCAAAATACCGTTGCCATGAGTTTCCCAGCTGATTGTGACACTTTAAATTTCTTGGGAGGTGCTGTGCCCTTTTTATGCCACTGCATGGAGTCTTGTTTGGACTCAGGTTCATAATGATGAACCCAAGTTTCGTCTCCAGTAACAATTCCACTCAATACACCATCCTTGTCTTCATTACAGAGGTCCAAAAAATGCACGCGAACACTCTACGCGCTGTTGTTTTTGCGGCGGCGTGAGCATTCTCGGCACCCATCTTTCGCTGACCTTAGACATGCCGAGATGATCGTGTAGGATTTTAAAAATTGTTGTATCGGATACTCCAACCATTTCTGCGAGTTGTTTCTTCTTTAGTCGAGCATCTTCGAGTACAATTTGTTCAACTTTTTGGATAAGTGCTGGCGTGGTCACCTCAATGCTCCTGCCCGGCCTCGGGTCGTCTTCAAGGGATTCCCTTCCTTGTTTAAATAAACTATGCCACTTGTACACCATGGTTTTTCCTGGACAAGAGTCGCCGTAAACCAATGACATCTCATTCATTATGGTCGCGACTGATTTTCCTTGCCTGGTAAGGAACTTTATAACGGCACGATATTCGATTTTTTCCATATTTCACTTTTCACTCCTGATTATGTTACTTGGTTGACGATAGCTCAAAGACTAACTGTCTAATAACAATGAAACTTCGTATTTATACTAATCATGAGTCGCTGCACAGGCCACGCCCCCAATGCGCCTACTCACCCCTCTACAACCCGCTCATTCCGCGAATATAAAAACGCTCCCTCGTAATACTTATTGGGTTAATTTAATTTATAATACTTAATACGTCTTTCCAAGAACGATTCACTTATTGGTAGAAATATAATCACTGGAAATTTCCAAATTTATAACATCATACTTCCGCGTAGGGGTGAGATCGAACGCCTGATAAGAGGATTAAAGTAATAAATTTTATTGCACCACAATGCTCTGCAATAAAATTTCAAGGGAGAGTTATTTGTCTGTAAGATTTTGTTTTTAATTAAGTGGTAGAAACGATACAGAGCTGTTCCACAATAGTATTTATATAGATTCTTAAAAAACGCGCCTACGAGAGAAATTTTCATTTTACGATCAAATTGTGAGCTGTAAATTGTTATAGTAAATAGAAAATGCCTAGAATAGCATTACGTTCTAGTAAATAAATTTTGCAAAATATTGTTAGGTGCTTCTTTCTTTTGCATAGTACTATATATATAAAGATTGCTGGAATACACAAAATACATCCCTCCGTATCTGCAGCTTAGGAGTATCTGAATCTCATTTATATTAACGTTAGCTTATCGCACTTTTACATCAGGAGATGCCATAAAGCTACATACTTTCTATTTAGTTAAATTAAAATATCTTGAAGCGAACTATAAGATACTTTAACAACCGCGAATCCGATTACCAGGTACTTTATCTTGAGTAATAAATGTTTCTGAGTTTACATAAGCACAATTATTGTAAGACATATTATTCAATTTATAAACTTATTGCAGAGCCATTTATCATTGGAATAATTCCATCAAATAAGGTTTAAATACAATTTCATGGACATTTTATAAATTCTAATCAAGCGTCTATACTTTCGTGATCGGTAGTGTACGTATATTTAATTTTTATTATTTTTCCTTGCTCGCGGCGTACTTTAATGTTTCCATATTAGCCGATCACGTTTAATTGGTAAACAGCTTTTACTATATTTGTGAGTAGACGAAAATAAGAACGCACAACTTGTACTGTAGTAACAGGTAACAAATACATTTCGAAGTATTAATGATGATATAATATTGAGATGTTCTCACGCATATATCTGTTCACGTACATAATCATGTATGTATATCTTACATGAAAGTATCGCGTAACATCAAACAGAAAAAGACGAGTGAGTGTCTGGTAGAGAAGAAAACGAGGAAGATGGTTAACCGCACTTTAGATAATGGATGACCTACCGCCGTGCGCATCGTTTTGTGTATGTATGTATGTTAAGAATAGCCGGCGCGGCTCAGATGTAACGATGCCAATAAAGAACTTTCACTTGGCATCTTCTTAAGAGTGAAGTCGTGATGGTACACCTGGCCACCATCAAGTATGAAACTGTCAGGAGCTTCGTTATGTAATGTTTGTCTGCGTGCACATACGTACATAACGTACACACAATGCATATGCTGGTACATATTTGTAGTGTGATAAGAAAGTAGGAAGTCATGAAGTCGTGCAGTAAGTTGAAAAATAAACTATTTCATTTTTTGACGTACAACTTTCCTCGTTACGAAGTACTAATTTGACCTTATTATCTAAAAGAACGTTAAAAGGAATCATTCAAATATTAATAACATCTTCTTTACTACGTACGTTTCAAGGAATAACACTTATCATCAGGTAAACTTGCATTATTAACGAACGACTCCTTTGTAGGACTTATCGTGCCTTTTCGGTATAGAAAAATAATGGAAAAAACATTACCTCCCTCTATCGTACAACACAAGAATGTATTGAACGACTGAACAAGGGCGCGTTTATCTCACTAAGTCGGCAACATGATCTTTTACAAAAGTACAGTCTCAACAATAAGAAACTCAGGATAATATTTCTACCAAAAAAAAGTTGACAGACAAAATAGATATTTCTTGCAAAGTACAGTTGCGATCAATAGAAAGTGGGACAGTTGTTGTCTAATGGGAATGTATTTTTTTTTACTTACGCTTATTTAAATAATAAACATTAAAGCAAACGACATTAGTTTTAATTAAATAACGATCTTTATTTTGAAAAACAACAATTAATAGTTGATTATTAGGGCGTTACTTTATGAAATTTATTATTATAATAAAAATATTTATTTTATTATTAAACAAATATAATCGAAAGTTAAAAATTGTAACCTCACAATCACTAAAGCAAATAAGGGTAATACGACAGCTGCTATAGAAAAACGAGGTTATACGGATAAAGTACAATTTATTAGCAAAGAAAAATTTATAAAACTGAAAAAGGATTCCACAAATAAAGTCAACTCTGACAGACATCGCTAATTTTGTACCTCCGTATTTACTTAAAAAAATTACGGTCATGAACTCTATGATACCTAAATTATACGCCATTATAAAATTCACAAAGAGAACCCCATAACTAGTACCAGAACACCGCGCCTGTCGATGTTTATCCGAGAGCAACGGCTTAGTAATTGTGATTCGATAAGCGGTATTGTGTTCGTATAATCTGCTTGTAATTATATATTAGACGAGTGTTTAAATTCTTTTTGGATAGTTCGTATTGTTGACAAAGTGTTAATTACGCTTTGTCTTAAAAAATTAATCGTCTACACTTTGGCTTTGTTAATAACGACTTATCCAACGTTTAAAGAAATCTGCCGACTTGTATAACTTCGTTGCTTAATATAATCTTAAAAATTGTAAAAATCTTATTTCCTAGTCCAATTTCTAATCTTGAACTTGTTCTTTATTTTTTAATTTTATTTCTTGCGACAAATATTATGTTAACGAACGAAAAACCACGAAATCAAAATATCAGCAAGCGAAAACATTTCTTAAAATCATCAATAAGTAATTTTTACTCAACCGATTCATCATCTTCGCACTTTCTTTGAATCTACTATGATAAAATCGATCCATCTTTGAAATCACTTTAATATTTGTTATCACCGTGAAATTAATTAAAACAGTATCAATTGATGTACGTTTCCGTTGGAGAATTATTATCAAAAAAATTCTCGGTTTGTTTGCTTGAAGATATTTTGCAGAACTGTGCAGATTTTGGGAATATTTACAATCTTTGTATATAAATATACTTGATAAGCATCTCCCACTATAATTTCCAATAATTTCTTTTTTCGATAATTTATATAAATGTAAACAGTAGAGGGTATTAAAATAATTATGGTATGCTTAAAAACATTTCTTCTGGGAATGATTATACAGGGTACGGCAAAAACAACTCCCGAAAATTAAACGTAAATAGCAAAGCAACTTTAGAAGATATTTAAAAATTTATTTCACTCTTGAAAGAGCGATCCTTGTCATTTACTTTAGGCTAGAAGCAGTATGCTTCCTCGGTGTGTTACTTCCTCCATTTATTTGAAGAGCGCGATATTTTTGTTTGAAACTTCTCACTTTGGCAATAGCCGTTGCAAGTTTTTGTTTCTCACCAACATTTTTAGCACTACTCAACGAATTATTTAATGCCCGAAAAGTCTGTTTACATTTTTTAATATTTACGAGAGTAGTTTGACAGGTAGTGAGAATGGAAAAGAAAAACGAATTTTTTAAATACAAAATAATTTTTTTTTCATTGTATTCTCCTAAAAGAGCAATACATTTATTCCAACGGTGCTCCAATGCCCTTAGGCCACCTCTAAAATGCGATTCCGGCAGGCTTGCAAAATACTCATTTACGAAGATAATAAGCTCGTCGTTAGACGAAAATTTCTTTCCACCTAGTGCCGTTTTCAATTTTGGAAAAAGGTGGAAGTCGGAAGGGGCAAGATCCGGCGAATAAGGCGCATGCGGTACTAATTGGAAATGCAACTCGTGGATTTTGGACATCGCAACTCTGCTGGTATGCGAGGGACCGTTGTCTTGGTGAAACAGAATCTTTTTCTTTGCCATTCCTGGCCGTTTAGCACGAATCTCAACATTTAATTTTTGTAGAAGTTCTGCATAATATTGTCCGTTTATTGTGGCATCTTTCTGAAGGTAATCAATGAACAAAATGCCCTTTGAATCCCAAAAAATTGATGCCATCACCTTGTTTGCACGATAAAGTGGTTTTTGCTTTCATTGGAGGTGCAGAACCACGTTCTAACCATTGTTTCGACTGTTGTTTAGTTTCGGGTGTACTGTAGTGTATCCAAGTTTCATCGCAAGTAACAAATCGCCTACAAAAATCAACCGGATTCCGGTTATAAAGTTCCAAACACTCATTGGAAATGCGCAAACGAGTGAAATTTTGATCAGTCGTAAGCAATCACGGCACCCATCTAGCCGAAAGCTTGGAAAGGCCCAATTCTTTCGTTAAAATGTGGTGTACGCTTTCTGTTGAAATGTTTACCATGTCTGCTATCTCTCTTACTTTGAGTCGATCTTGCGAAATAATATTATGGATTTTTATAATCATATCCATAGAAGTCACGATTTTGGGTGCTCCAGAATGCGCTTCATCAACACAGCTTGTTCTACCACGTTTAAATTCATTTACCCATTTACTTATTGTGGCGGATGATGGAGCAGATTCACCTAATGTTTCCCGTAACTCTTCTTTTATTTCGGTGGCTTTCATACCCTTTATTACGAAGTATTTAATCACCGCACGATACTCTGTTTTTTCCATTTTAACAAAACGACGTGTTGCTTCCTTTTCAATCAGCTGTCAAAAATAAACTAATCAACCGATTTATCTAAATATCGGAATGTAAACATATAAATAGGCAACCTAAATTACAGTGCATATGTTTTATCAATTAGAGCGCCACCTATGTGTCATTCTCACTACTTGTCTAACTATCCTAGTACTTTGAGATCTTCCATATTAGTATTGAAAAAGGTTGGTTCAAATTGTTGAACAGGCTGCATCTTAACTCAACGATAAATACTGATTGAATGACTCTGGCGTCCATATCGTCTTTTTACATTATTATAAGTATCATTTAATTGCATAATAAAGATCATGTGATAGCCTTTATTATTTTATGTATAAAATTCCTTCGGACGCTACCTTTAGACAGCATTTAGATTTTCAAATAAATTGAATTCAGTTCATTTATCGCCGGTACAGCTCGTTAATCATAACCTCCTACTCAGCGCCCTCTGAAGCCTCGTGGTGACCGTGTATGAAACTATAACCGGCATGAGCCATCCACAAGTCGGGGCGGCATCTCGCAACCCTCGACAGCTAGAGCGTTTTGACATTATTTTCGACGTTACAGATCCCTCCAGTAACACCCGTTTGGCGGGCCCCGATAACTTCGCAGCACCCTGGAAGGCCTGCTTGCAAATTTTCTGGTAACCCCTTGTTGGCCCCGAAACTTCCTTGCGGATCCCTAGCATTCCAATCCTGAGTCTCCTATCACCTTATTCACCCATATAAATTTGAAAACTCACCCCCACATAAAATTATAAAATCATCTCTTAACTTACCTCTCCCACCAAAAACAACGCCCAAAAATGCAAAATAAAACTCCATAAGAAAATACATGGGATTTTTCGCCAGAATTCGCATAGCTTATCAACTGATGCACATACACTATTAACCATAAGTTAGATTAACTATTAGAATTTTAAAAAATCGAATTTTTTCATTATTCAATGCTATTGGTATTACTGTACAAACTTCAATAATAAAGTTGGGATAACAATAAAATATTTAAGACCGAAACCATCAACAGTATAAATGTAATAGAGAAAAATATCAAATCTTTAGAAACAATATTTAATGAATGGCCGATTAGCAGGTTTACAATAGAGAGAACGGGTCTACGGCGTCGCAAAATTTTACTTGCGTATCTCCTATCATAATGCGCTAGAAATCTTACCACATTCTCTGTGAATCAGTCTGTTTCTAAACCTAGTCTCGATACTGATGTTCGATTGCAGTGTTTGTGGAAATAATATTTTAAAAAACGCCGAAAAGAAAGTCAATAACTATAGAAAAGCGATCAGTTATTCTCACATTACCCGAAGTAGAAAATTCTGTTCGTGCATTTGTGGAAAAATTACAAATAACAAAATTAACTGCTTTTATACCATCTCGCCGATACCGAACCACCGGGAACTGGATGTTCGTAATCGCCGAGGCCAATCAAGAATGGCATCACGTGCGGAAGATCGAAAAGCATTGATAGAGACGTGTTTCGTATAATACCATCTTCAGTTTACCTGGCTTTGTCGACAAACACAATAAATAATCGAAAAAAGCGAGCATTGCCGTGTCATATAACGTAACAACAAAGTCTTTTAAATAAATGCCCGTTAGATAACTATCGAACATTTAAAAGATAACATACAAGCAAGGACTATGAATTATTATTATTATTATCATGGCGTAACACTCCTGAAGGAGTTAAGCCACTTTTCGGTTCTCTAGATCTGTTTTATGTTGGGGAGATCACCCCCCTTTTCCAGCCTATATCTTTTCACGGATCTCTCTCCATTGTTCTCTATTCCCCACTTTCTGCCTCCAGTTACTGGTTCCGGTCCTTCTCAAATCCTCCTCCACTTCTCGCTTCCACGTACTCCTCGGTCTCCCTCTCCTCCTTCTTCTCAGACTCCATTCTATAACCTCATATATCACTGCGTTTGGTCCCGCTCTCCATACATGTCCTAACCATTTAGCTCTCTGTTGTTTAATTTTTTTCACTATGTCCTCTCCTATTTCCTGTGAAAGCTCGTGATTAGTTCTATCGCTATCAATAGGCAGATGAATTAATGTGTTTGTTGATAAAGCCAGGTAGACGAAAGAGTATTGGCAGTATAGGAAACGCGTCTCTGTCATTGCTTTAGTCGACAAATACTTGATTGATTTGCTAACAGGTCGCCCTGATAACAATGGTTTTGCGGTTATACTTTGCCGATTAATATTACTTTGTCGTAACCAACGATGATTAGTTACAATACTGACTGATATTACGTTTATTTAATTTGCTGTGCTTTTTTTAAATGTTAACGTGGGTTTTTTAAACAGATTAATTATCACCTTATCTTGCTGTGTCAGAGTTCCTCGTTTTAAACCACGTTCCGGTAAATCGTCAACGTTGCTATTTGTTTTATACCTTGCTACACATTTTTTTACAAACCCAACAGAACTTTTGAGTGACTGCACAGAAACATGGCTTCCAATCTTTTAATATTGCACTCGTTGTGAATACAACAGTGTTATCACTGTGAACTCAAACAAAACTACGATCAAAGTATATATTATGGTGAAGTAAAGCAAATGTAAAGTATTACGAAGTCTACATGCTTTTTTTGGAAAGGGTAGGTATATTCAGATACGAATGCGTGAAAATTAGTTATTCTAAGTAGAATAACAATCTACTTTTAATTTTATTTAAGATCTTATGCATACACATATGTATATCTATTTTGCGAAAAAAATTATCTAGGATTATTAAATGTAGTTGCCATGCAGCTATTTTAAAAGTCTTTGTAATCCGTTGATGAATGACTTTTTATGACGGTGTATAGAAATATAAATGTTCACAGAAAAAACTTGGCCGCGTATTTATCACGGTGAGACTGTCTGAATTTAATTAAATGGGCGCCGAGATATAAACATATCATAAAACTAAATTTACATTGTCTCACCTTATCTCCCTAATTAAAAAAAAGTCGACAGTTAATGCGACAGTAATAACATTTTATCAAGTCCATTTTACGGCGGATTTATGCAATATTACCTGAGTTGACTTTAATTGTATTTACAGTTAGATGCGAAAGCTTTCGTACACTTCATGAGCCTCCGGGTCCGACCTGTTTGTTCGGAAAGGCTTTTCGTGGTTTACCTTTCCCGTTTAAGCGAACGCTGATAGGCAAAGATCATGAAGCGCACTACATGCGCGGCCTTAAATAGTCATGGTTTGCCAAAGCCTCCTAAAATAGGCGTTAAATTTTTGGGAATGTGAAAACAAGGATTTTTTATTATTATTATTATTATTACTAATAACAATACGAAAGCTGTTACTAGCGATGTTTGAAATTACAAGAAAATTTGTTTGCGAAAGTTTCCGTACACTTGAATGTTAAAAGGAATCATTCAAATATTAATAACACTCTGGTTACTACATATGTTTCAGAGATTCACTTATCATCAGGTAAACTTGTGTTATTAACGAGCGATTCCTTTGCAGACTTGATCGTACCTTTCCGATACAGAAAAATTATGAAAAAGCATTGTTTCTCCCACTCGTAGAACAAACGAATGTATTTGAACGACAGAAGGAGAACGCGTCTGTCTCCTTTGTAGTGTTTATCGTAACTTTTCGATACACTTATCAAAAATAATTTCCAAAATTAAATAAAAAATGTTTAATATTTCATTGGACCGACCCTTTGGGAATGTATTTTACTAAATTCTTTGCAAATGATTTCTTCAACGATTGCTTATTAGTAATTTTATTTCTTCTTTCAGTTTATTCTCTTACATAATCAATCCGGTTTAAAACCTTCGAGTAGTTAATAACGTCGTCAATGAAAAGTCATTTCCTATATATCAGGCTTTTTTTAAAAAATTCTCCCTATGGTTTATTCACTTATCCACGAATTTAAATTTACTACACATTGTGGCAAAAATTCAAGGGGTTATCCCTTGGATTACTTTAAAATTCTTTTGTCCTCCGATGATTTTCGAAAAGACACGGAAAATTATTTATATATGAACAAAATATTCCTCTTCAAAACAAACGCATTGTTCCTTAGTTTCTTCCGGTGGTGTATGGCGTTTTTAGTCTTTTAAATGTCCGTTAGATAACTATGCTATCAACAATACGTACAATTAAGATTTTATACTTTTACTGCAATTGAAAATTACACGTAATTTAAAATCAATCACATGTTTATCAACAAAGCAATGATAGACACGCGTTTCGTACAATGCTATCTTCAGTTTACCTGGCTTTGTCGAGGAAGAAAAATATACTTAAACACAGCGAGCACTACCGTGGCAGCGAAGTTGCCGAACCAGGGATGTATGGCAATTTTAGCCTTTCAAATGCCCTTTAAATACCTATACTATCAATACATGCAAACTAAGACTTTATCAATAGACAGATAATTAATGTGTTTGTCGACAAAACCACGTAAACTGAAGAGTATTGGCATTATAGGAAACGCGTCTCTATCATTGCTTTAGTCGACAAATATTTGATTGATTTGGTAACAGGTCGCCCTGATAATAATGGTTTTGCAGTTACACTTTGCCGACTAATATTACTTTGTCGTAACCAACGATGAATAGTTGTAATACTATCTATTTAATTTACTGCGCTTTTGTTTTTAATGTTAACACGGGTTTTTTAATCAGATTAATGATCACCTTATTTTCCTGAGTCAGAGTCAAATCCAATATGCATTAAATTGGATTGTTTAAAAAGCCTTCTTCTTTATTAACTACCGGAAATCTTTTATTCGTTCATTCAGCCATCTGTTACTAAACATGCGGCAAATATTCAGGGGGCTATTCCTTGGGCTACTTTAAGATTCTTTTGTCCTCCGATGATTTTCGAAAAGACGCAGGAAATTATTTGGTCACAAATTTATGTATGAACAAAATATTCCCTCTTCAAAGCAATCGCATTGTTCTTTGGTTTGTTTCGGTGGTGTCTCTTCTGCAGTGTTACTTATTAAATTTTTGTACCAAATGGAATTTTCTTGTTCCCAATTCCTGTCTAAACTCCTGGACCAGAGATGTGTCAGATTTTTTCTCTTACTTTTCACGACCCAGTGGTGCCTCGTCCAAGGATAGATTAGCATAAAATAGATTGTTTTAAGAGATTGCTTGGCTGCAAGGCAGGAGCTTCAAGAACTGTATTTTGAAACCACGCAGCATTGATACATTTTAAGTCAGAAATTCCTGCGTCAGTTTCTAATGAATTCTGTCATAAATTTTCGCGACATAAGCCTATATATTTTTCCTTGAAAGTGATGGGTGGATGCTATCATAAATAGTCTTCAATCTTACCGAACATCTTGTCAATAAATAAGAAATTGTGCGTTGTGATGGAGTAATAGTACTTCTTTTCTCTATACAAAAGTCGGAGCCCTACTAGTCTGGTCCATTAGCATTAGTAGAATTATCTAAAACTGCAAATGCTTGTAGGTCAGTTACGATAGAATTTTGGCATATTCATTAGATATTTTGGTATCGAATTGCTTCAGTAACATATCCTTAAGCTCTTGCAATCATGTCATGGCACACTCGTTATATAGTCTATAGACGTAACATTTTAAATAGCAAATGAATGTACATATATGAGTTCATTACGTGCGATTTTAGTCTCGCATCGCATTCTGTACGTTTAATTGCTGCATATTATCAGATGTCACCAACAGCCTAGTGCAGAAACAGTGAATAATACTAACGAAGTGCATGAAACTACTTGGCGGCCTAATTGGTAAGGCAGCCGTCTAACAAACGGAAGATACAGGTTCGAGTTTTGTTCCAACGCAGATATTTTTAATTAATTTCTGTAATTGTCAACAAAGATGACAGCAGAAAATATTAATTTTCATTCATTTCCCTTCGTAAAGAGCTAGGTGATAACCATGATTTTTTGCGCTTAGGGTTTTCGAAATAAATCCATTTTTCATCACCCGTCCCTATTCTATGCACAAATGACTTCCGATTATACCTTTGAAGCAGCATTTCACAGACGATTTTTCGATTTTCCATTTGCCTCTCATTCAATTGATGTGGCGCCCATTTTCTCATATTTTGGATTTTTCCCATTGCTCGTAATCGGTCGCTAATCGTTTCTTGGGGCATTTAACACTTCTGACAATTGTTTTTGAGTTTGGGTTGGGTCTTAATCTAATAACTCCTGCAGTTTCGCGTTTTCAAACTTTTTTTGGTCTACTAGAACGTACTTTGTCTTGCACATCGAAATCACCGTTTTTGAATTGTCAAAACCATGCCTCACATATTATTATGATTGGAGCATGCTCACCGTAAGTTTCTCCAGGAAACGATGACTTTCAGCGACTTTTTTTACATTATATTCATAATTATTAGCATCAAAACCTGACTGCATTGTATAACTATTAGATCTGTTTCCATAATGAGATTTATGGCGTATAAAAGACCCGAAACTGTACTGTCTGGTGACCTAATTGCTATGGCACATGTCTAACAAGTGGCAGATATAGAATCGAATCCTGCTCCAGCGCAGGAATTTTCAATTCATTTCTATGATTGCAATCAATGACGGCCTGACAGAAAATACTAATTTTCATGACCGGACTGTATATGTAGATGAAGTAGGTTTAAAATGTATTTAATTTTATTAGTATTTTCATCGGAATCCCAGTTTTTCAAGCAATTAGTAATTATTGATTTCGGAAAGTACTTTTTGTTCGTGGATTCATCTTTCTGAATTGCATTTTCCCAGAATTTCCATATATAAGCATATAACTCAGTAAAACATAAATCATCTGTTTTTTTTCTTTATCAATTCTGTTTACTATTGATATTATAGATAAGCGAAATATCGAGGTCAATAAATTTAAAAGTATTACTTGGGTTTAGTAATGATAAATTTGTCAACAGTACAATACAATTGTGATATTCTCAAATTATATTGTCGCCATATCGTTTCTTGTGTTGAATGATACCAGTGTTACTTTGTAGAAGAGAGTGATATTTTATTTCTATTTAACTAAAAATTAATACAAAAAACATTTGTTTTTGGACATAGATATCGAAGTGCAACGTGTATATAAATATATTCATAAATATATGTTGCAGGTTCATGTGTAAGTATTACTTATGTTTATGAGTCACTTTAATTAACTATTCTTTTCTGTTTTTCTTGTAAATTTGCCTTCCAGGCGTAATATTGCGTACATAAATTAAGTATTTTTGAAGGATTTCTTATTTTGCAAAGCAGGTGTGGTAAAATTAATATTTATCCAGTCGTGTGCAATTGCTTACCTACGCAGTGTCATTCGATTGCCCATATTTAATGTTAAGTTACTTCATTTTATAATTCGTCGCATTCTTTGTGTCCGACAAATATTTATTGACAAGATAATGTTTAAATTCAATC
Organism: Dermolepida albohirtum; assembly: GCA_031893035.1. Classification (NCBI taxonomy): domain Eukaryota; kingdom Metazoa; phylum Arthropoda; class Insecta; order Coleoptera; family Scarabaeidae; genus Dermolepida; species Dermolepida albohirtum. The sequence goes on along the minus strand of JAVIWB010004274.1, from coordinate 384,447 downwards.
AAATTAAGTGCGTTGTAGCAATAGTCGCGACGTGTTCGAAACAAACAATTATGTAATTAATTTCATGGCATTATTATTGAATGCAGCTGTACATAAATAGACACATACGTTTTTGCAACGTGCATATCCTATCTCACTGTTACTTCGTCAGCCGGTTACGCAACTGTTAATTGCTATACACCTTTTTTTTACGAGCTCATCCTTTCATGTTTATATGTTGCATGTATTGTTAGGACTTATGTAACTATCTATATGGTTGTATACATCGTATTTGTATCTGTCCAATTCATAATAAATTAATAATTTACGAAGGATTTTTAATAAAAACTAATAACTAGTAGTATCAATGCTTCATTTATTAATCTTACAGAATAATACTTTTAATACGTTCTAAATAGCCCCTTTGGTAGTGCAATAACCTCATCCTAATTGTGTTGTCGCTGATCAAAGAAATGATGACAGGCTGTTCTTTGCGCGAACTTTAATATCGCTTCTAAAACCTTAATAACATCCAATTCTATTCGAAATCGCTTCCTTTGAAGGCCTTTTTCGCATAAGGGTGTATATAAAAGTCATGTGGAGCTACATCAGTATTATACGGAGGTGTGGTACACACTTGGTATGTTTACTGTTTAAAAATTATGCCACAATAATCGCCACGTGTCTGCGGGCGTTATCGCGGTGAAATATTTGCTTTCCAATCAATTAAGGTGCTTTCTGATAACGTGATCTTTCATTAAGTAATACAAAACTTTCCTTTTATAATAATTGGCGGTTATTGTAACACCATGTGCATATACAAGATCGTCAGAAATTTGCGGATAATCTTCGGGTAGGGCGACTCTTTCATTAATTCTTTAACAATCCTAATACAGAAGTGTAGATTAGGTAACATGGTATAAGATTATAAATAAATCACTAAGAAGATATGACAAATTACGAGTTTTATTTAAGTTTAATGAAAATAATAATAATGGTAATTAACATGAATGCTGGTAGCTGATAGCTATCAGGTGTACCTGACAGTCATTACCGGTTTTTTCGTAAAAAAACTACATAATTTTTAAAAAAATGGAAAAATGTATTTATTCAAAGTAGTGGCCATTTGATTCTACAAATCTTGTCCATCTTTCAGGCAATTTATGGATGCCATCCCAAAACAAACTGTTTGTCCTTTGACCAAAACCATTCATCGAGCCATTTTCTAGTTTCTTCGAAATTGGCGAATTGACTGGTTGATACAAACTCTTTGTGCACTATGCCTTTCGAATCATAAAAACAAATCAACATTGTCTTCACTTTTGACTTCCCTGTTCGTCGTCATTTATGTCCGTACGACCGTTTATATCACTCATACATACTGGCATCACCATACACTTGTTTCATCAAATTAAACGTTTCACGAAACGATTTACCGAGTTTAAAACAGAACTTGTTATTTGCTCTTTGTTCAAAATTTATTTTTCGACCAATATACACACTGTTACTTTATGCGCAATTTCTCTGCTTCCAATGCCGCAAATGTCGTGATATTTTGACATAACATTGGTGAAAGATCTACCTTACCAACGCATATTTTTTTTAATAGATGGTACCACTAAGAGTTACTATTTTAAAAATCTTCTGTTGTCTCTGCGACAAACTGTGTATTATTCATTTGTATTAATATTTTACTTAAATAAGCCAGTGTCCGTATTTCCGTGACGGATAGTGTGTGTATGTGTGTATTATCATGCAGGAAGTTTGTAATTTTTCACGTAAACAAACATAGAATGACAAATGACGAAGCTTTGAGTCTATTTAAACAATTGAAACCAAAGCAAACACAAATTTTGACATTCACGTAAAGCTTATTATATCTTGGAAACAAAAAGTTATCTTATAATAATTACTCAGCTTTTTTTTAAATTTATAGAAACAATTATATAAGGCTACAACTCTCAAAATATTGAATAAATAGAGCGCTGTACGGGAAACCATGAACTTTATGTAATTGCGCCGTGTATTAGTAACAAAGTACAGGTAATGTGAAAGTTCTTGTATAATTAAGCATGCGATTTTGCAATTTACGAATTCGTAAAAAATTGTAAATAAAATTCTGCAGAATCGATTGCAAATCACACTAAACATGATATTCTGTTACATCGGAAATATTATTTTCAGAAATATTTCAAGCGGTTTTTTTATACGGGAAATGGGGCGGTGTACATGCTTACGATATATAGATAACATCCATGAAAATAAATAAATTGTAAAGATTATTCTAAGTAAATATTATTGATTAGGTTATTCATATACGTCACCACTGTGTGTGTGTGTACAAACCATGTTCCAGAGTAATTCTCTCTATAGTTTAAATCGGGAATGTTTTCCGATCTCTGTCGTATGACATAAGATGTCGACAGAAAGTGAGGATGTCAAATTAAATATTATATTTGTATTGCTGTCAGATGCGATAACATACGAGGTGTGAGTATTAAATAACGAGACTGACGCTGTAAAACATTTTATTTTGATTTCATACATATTTACTTATTATCACCTTCAATATACACCCCTCCTCTATCCCTACAACGCTCTATGCGAAACTTCCATTGTTCGAAACAGTGCTGGAAGTCTTTCTCTGTCAATTCCTTCAGGACGCGTGTCGCTTTCGCTTTCACAGCTTCAACGGACTCAAATTTTGTTCCCTTTAATTCAGATTTCACCTTAGGAAACAGATTGAAGTCGCACGGCGCAAGATCCGACGAATAAGCCGGATGGTCTAACACTGGGATGCTGTACTTGGCTAGAAACCTCTTGACTGACAATGCGGAATGAGCTGGTGCATTGTCTTGGTGGAGAACCCATGACTTGTTCTTCCACAATTCGGGTCGTTTTTTCCTTATTTTTTCATGCAGTTGAGCAAGAACGTGAAGGTAGTAATGTTGATTAATAGTTTGACCTTCAGGACCCCAGTGTAACTACACAATCCCATGAATATCGAAAAAAACAATCAGCATTGCTTTGAATCTTGAAAACGCTTAAACCACTCAAAATCATGCGCGTGCACATGATTTTGAGTGGTTTAAGCATTTATTGCCATACACTTCTTTCAATAAATTATAAGTTTCATTAACGGTTTTTCCAAGTTTCATGTGAAATTTCACAATAATTCGTTGCTCTATTGCTACATTTAACATTTTCTCGGCAAAACAAAAAAAACTCTAATGTGAACGAAGGCTACGGCTATACTGATTTGTTTACAGAGGCGAGCGGCACTGCATTCGAAAGAGAAGGCTTCACGATAAATAGCTGTCAGTCGTTGGTTTTTGGCGTATGCGCACTTCTTCTGTACCAGCGTCAGTCTCGTTATTTAATAGCCACACCTCGTACTATATACCTAACTTGTAAATAACAAATGTAAAAGCCGCCTACGTAGGTTAAGTGTAAACTTACAAGAATGATGAAATAAATATGATAAATTAAATGTTAGAACAATAACGAATAACAGCGGTAAAATACAAGGAATATAAAATAATATCGGAATCGTAGAAAACACAAAATTTCATAAGTCAAAAGTGAAAACAATATTTTATCTGTATTATACGTGACACATGTACGCATAATACACATGCTCTGCGTACGTCTATTTCTATTTTTTCACGATTTCTTGACAAGACGTAGCACGTAACTCTATAAGAAAAACGTTTGCACCCTTTCTTTCTTCAACACGTGGCTACCGATGAATTAGCCAACTGCCGGCATATGTTCGTATTTTTCAGCGTTATTGATACACCGGCAAACTTTCGTGGTGTATAGTATACTAAGAGGTGTTATTTATAGATATTTTTTTTAATAAACAAGTTTATTAATTCTAACGTAAATACGTTAGCTAAAATAACATGTTTATATAACATCGTCTAAATAATAAATTATTATTTTTTTAATTGAATTTATTTTGTATTTGCAACAATTAATATAAGTGAATCAATAACACTCCAATTCGTTATAAAAACACGAAGCTTGTACACAAATTTCATATGTACATACGTACAGTTACTACCACAAAAAGGTTTACAATCTAAATCTTAATTTTCGCTCTATATTTTTAGGTCGAGTTGTAACAATATCACACTAGAAAGAGAGCTCTTATATGTTTCATTTAAAAAAAATGTGTTTAATTCAAATAATACACGAGTTTGTTTATATCTTAGACTTGATAACAAAAAGCTTTAATATTACTAATATTGTTAAAGTCATTTTAATTCCGAGATTTAATGTTTTAAGTACAATTTCGACGACACACCTTTTTTGATTTCTTTGAGTTAATACCAGTCTAGAGTGCTTGATGAGGATGATGAACTTGTTAAATTTATGGCCATTCAAGTCAAAAATATTATATTATATATTATAATTTAAAAACCTGAGGTAATACAACATTAATTCACACTTGTTAAGCTTTTTCACCAAACCACTACACAACAAACAGTACTTGGTTAGTAATAGTAATTATTCAAACACCATATGCGCATTTTGGTGACAGAGACTGCTTCTTCTAACAGTTGACTATAATTAGTTGTTTGGTGATTTGGTGCAAAGCTTTTTAAAAAGTTTCAACTTTACACCCACAGTCTTTACAATCAGTAGATCAAATATAAGCTGTATATACAAGCATCCAACAACGGAAATTTACAAATGAACATGCAGATATACCTAACATGAGATAAAAAGAAAAAGAAAATAACAGATGTTGCTTTTAGAAAGCGTTGACTAAAAACATGTAGAATTGAGAAGCCTTTTGGCAAGTACACAATTTGAAGAAAATTGTTAATTTAAAAATGCTTTGTGTGTAAATTTTACAATATTATAAATAGGAAAATATATTTTAAACAAATGTAAGTAATCACAAATATTTATACACTGTCTGTCGCAGAGAAAACCGAACTTTTTTAAAATAAAAACAAAAGCTTACTATTTTGGTAAAATTCTTTTATTTTATTCAAAGCAGTCGCCATCAGCTTCAATACACCGTTTTGCACGGTCAATTAACATGTCGAATGAATTTTTAAGTTCATCTTTAGAGATGTACTTCAAGATCGCTGTCGTCGTCTTCTAATGGCTTCGAAGTCTGCATAATGCTGTTCTTTCATCGGCAAATGCAGTAGAGAATAGATAGGAATCACAGGGAGCCAAATCTAGTAAATACGGTGAATGGTTGATAGTTAAAATGCCATTTGTAGTTAGAAAATCAATGATAAGCGTCGTACGATGAGTGCATTATCATTTTGACATGACATTGGTGAAAGATCTACCTTACCGACGCATTTTTTTAATAGATGGCGCCACAAAGAATTACTATTTTAAAAAAGTTTTCTTTGCGACAGACTATATATATGTATATATATCTCAAAGGAAAGTACTATATACTACGGGAAACACGGAAAAAAGAACCCACATGTAGAATAGATAGTAATGTGTTGATAATTTTCAGATGCCTCATAATATTTTCATGTATTCCAACTTTTATACAAAATTCACAAATTACCAACAATATTTTACTAGCTATCTAGCTTTTTCTTAAAAAATATTTGGTGTCATTTATTAATAGGTTTTCACGTAGTCATTGTTATTACTTAAACCGGTAATCGTGTTGAACCGATTTACGAGAACTTAGCATTCGAAAGTGTACGCAATCTACAATTAATGTATCTGCAGAACAATGACCACATACATTAACACGTGTTCGATTGTAGTTTGTTTGTACTCAAAAATGGCAGTTCTCATTTAAAAATTTGTGATACAGTTATTGGCACTGAATAATACTTGAGTTTTTGAATTGTTTAAAATGTCCAGTCTCAGATAAATAAATATTGTCATGTTTCATCAAGAGATACTTCTAATGGACGTACATATACCCATACAAATCTGATATTTTGATAAATATCTAGAAATCGATAAATCTAATGTCTTTAGACAATTAAACTTTAGTCGAATTTATATTTAGACTTTTCGAAACGATTTTTATCTATCTTCAAAATAATTATGTATTATGTGTTTTTAAGTTACTTATAAGGATACTCAATTTGAAATCTAATTTTTGTCTCAAGATAAGTATATGTGGTATAATATAAATACAAGTAAAACCGTGATGATAACAAAAGTGTTGACAGGAATAATATTCATCTAAACGGACAAAAATAGAAATAGTAGGTAGTTACAATAGTTTTAAATGCTTTAGGGCAGTTATTGAACAATGTGAAATAGACAAAGTAAATGAAAGAATTAGAAAAAAAAGAAAAATATAAAAAACATTGCACATAATATTTTTAGAAAAACAGATGAATCGAAACAAAATAAAAAGAAAAGTGTTGTATACCACTCAGAAATGAAGAAAGATTCGAGGTAAAACAAAGAAGGATGAAAGAAGAAAAGAAATTTTCAGACGACAAAATGTTAAACAAGTTGAAAACAACATGATTAAAAATTAATTAAGATGCTTAAAATATATTACATAAAGGAAGGAAGGACAAAAAGAACATGGATTAGAGACGTAAAAAGCAGTAAATGAGACGGAATATACACTACCGGTCATATTTATTTGCCCACCCCAATTTTATGTGTTTCCTGAAATACGGATTATCTTTCGAAAAATCTGTATTATAATTATTCAACAATATTATTAGTGGAAGTAATTCCATATGAATTTCTACGAAAATCTTAAATTGTTTATGATATATCGTAAAGGTGTCATAAATTGGAAAAATACTATAAATATTATATAGGCTAATCCCTACAGTATTAACAGTTTTACCTGCATTTCCGAAAGGTATTACCAATATTGTGTTATTGTGCTAACTAATTACAATATTAGGATGTGTTATTCAAAAAGGAAAATAAATTTTATGTCAGTCATCGTTCATCTTTTGTTGCGGAAACAGTGAAATAGAGAGTTATTGTGAATATTTTAATGCAATGCCGAAGACGAAGGAATTATCTGTTGAAGCGCGTGCTATGATAATTGCTTATCATCGTACGGGTAAAAGTAATCGCGAAATTGCAAAAGAATTACGATTAAATCGCAGAACCGTTGATTATAATGTTAAAAAATTTGAAGAAAGTGGTACATTTTCCAACAAAAGAAGATCTGGACGACGCAAAGCGACGACATCTGCAGATGATCGCCATCTAATACGGATAAGTAGACGCGATAGATGAAAAACAGCACCAGAAATTGCTGCTGAAATGAATAGAGCGCGTGCTAAACCAATTAGTGTGTCCACGGTACAGAGAAGGTTAAGGCAATCGGGTTTATACGGAAGAATTGCTCTGCGAAAACCACTACTACGAAAGCCAAACAAGATAAAACGACTAAATTGGGCTAAAGATCATAAGAATTGGACGATTGATCAGTGGAATAATGTGTTGTGGACAGACGAATCGAAGTTTGAACTTTTCGGTGGCAAAAGGCGAATATTCGTAAGAAGATCCGCAGGAGAAAGAGTACTGCCAGAATGCATTGCGCCTACCGTAAAACATGGAGGAGGTTCAGTAATGATTTGGGGGTGTTTTGGTGGAAGATCTGTAGGCGATCTCGTCAAGATTGAGGGAATCCTAAGAAAAGAAGGCTACAAGGAAATTTTTGAAAATAACGCTGTTCCTTCAGGACTAAGGATTCTTGGCGAACATTTTGTATTTCAACAGGACAACGATCCGAAACACACTTCTAGATTGTGTGGCGATTACTTGCGTCAACTAGAAGAGCATGGGCAGATCTTTATAATGGTATGGCCAGCTCAAAGTCCTGATCTGAATCCAATAGAGCTTCTTTGGGAAGAATTGGACCGGAAGGTTCGAGAACGTGCTCTATCATCCACCACTGTACTGTGGGAACAACTTCAAGAAGCTTGGGCACAAATTACAGAAGATACACTGCAAAAATTAATTGAAAAGATGCCGTGGTTATGTGCCGCAATTATCAAAAATAAAGGTGGGCAAATTGATGAGCGCAAAATTTAATAATGATTAATGATAAAGTTTTTATATAAGAAAAATGTAACTATTTTATGTTTATTTTACACTATTGTATTGGTACAACAAATAAATTTTCAGTACACATTTGATAGTTTAATAATTTTGGCTAAAACTAAGGGTGGGCAAATAAATATGACCGGTAGTGTATAAGACTATGAAGTAACTCAACTCCACCAGCCTTTCACATAGAGATAGAAAAAGTTTTGATCAAGGAGATTGAGACGTTCCAGAAAGGAACCGCTTGGCACATTTGCTCCCACCAAGACTTCATTACCATTTATTTATCAAGGCTTACTTTCAGCATCGTGGGTCAAATTGTTCAAAAATTATCACAAAAGTTGCAGACGACCTTAAAATATCTAATACAATAAACACATATCAAGATGGTATACAACTTCAAGATAATCTGGTTTTAATCTCTGAATGGTGTAAATAAAGCAATCTACATTTAAATGTCCAGAAACGTTTTGTGGTTACATACACTGGATGTGCAAAATATGTTATTAATAGTTGTATGGCTGGGTTTCAAAATCTCACAAGAAGGAAAGAAATGGCGAAGTTGGGCGATCGATTCAAGACTTACTTTTTCCTGCACGTATAACCTCTGTTTGTCGTCAGCATCTAAGTCTCTAGGGTTCCTTATATGGCACGTAATTTGATTAAACATCGGCAGGATAAAAACTTTTTATTAGTCTTGTTCGTGCCAAGCTGCTGCTCTAGTCTGGTATCCTTATTACGTGCAACAACATCTGGCAGTCGAATGGATACAGAGAAAATTCCTGAAATACTTGTCTTACAAAGCTACTGGTATTTATCTAAATCGTGGAACTTATTACATTACGCTTTTGAATTGTCATAATTTTTAAAGTTTGTCTCATAGGCGTGAGTTGACTAGTGCCAAATTCTTTAGTAATTTTTTGCATAATAAAATTGTCCTGCCTTGGTTTCTCAGATCGATTTTCGTGTGTCTGTGTGTAATACAAAAAACTTTAATATTTTTGCTACTCAATAGCTAGAACTAATGTTTTGCTCAAGTCGCCATTGTATTATACAGTGAAGAACTATAATAAGCACTCTACTCACCCTTCTTAGTGAGAAAGACTAAGGCGGGGTTCCCAGGGCGTATACGTGTTCATGTATGAAGAACAAATTTTTACTTTTATTAATCATTTCTCGTGGATACGCTTTTTTTCATTTAGTATTTGGACTTATTTGGATTATTATATTTTTTCCGTACCTCTTATACTCTGGCAAGAAAGTAATGACTTCTTTTTTCGGACACACTGGTCACCCTGCTATTCCGCTAGAGGATCATCGCGCAGTCACTGCTGGATGGTATACAACCATTTGTTTGCCAACTGTGTTCGAAAAAGTGCGTCAGAAGCGACCAAGGGGACGAATCATTCCGCATCAAGACAATGCACCACCATACAACGCACCCCAGGGTTTTTAGCCGCTTCACGAACGGAATTGATGACTCATCCGCCTTATAGTTCCGATCTGACACCTTGTGATTTCTTTTCATTCCCATACATAAAAGACAAAATGCGTAGATTGAAATTTAATACTCCGGAAGCGACTGTGGAAGCCTACGAAAACTTTGTATCTGAGGTGACTGATGAACAATGTGTCCAATATTTTGTTGTTCCACCGAATGCAGAAGTGTATAGATCGTAAAGGCGAATATTTTGAAAAATAATAAAAAAAATTGGTTAAAATTGTTTTTTTTCTGTATTACTCGCAAAATTTTGAAAGCAACCCATGTACGTATATATCATTACTTCGAGGAACATAGGACATATTTAAAAGATAAAGTACAAGATCAAATTGACTACAACATTACGTTACAGTACTGCTTTTGAAATGTAATATTTAAAAATTTCATAATCTTATTCTGGGTAGATTTGTAAAAATATAAAAGCACAGACTTCATCGCCCAAAATAATAATAATAAAAATATTTTTCAGGTTAAGGTTTATTTTATTAAGAACTGTATATTAGTGAAATGATGGATATTGTCGATAAGAATACGCGAACATTTGAATTAATATATTTTTTACGTCAAAGTATTACATTAAACAAAATAAAACACTCCTCTGTTCTTGGTAATCATTGAGTTAATTATGTTATTGGAAAATCGTGTGATATTGCTATTGATTTCATTTGATCTCGGCGACCACTTCAGATAATGAATATTAATTACCTTTATTATTTTATTTTTGATTCATTTTCATTTAGTATTATATTAGTTGTTACTGGCTCCAGTTTAGTTTGCATTTTGATGAGTAAGAACGTTATTTATCATACTTAAACGTATTAGACGAGAAAAAGTATTTAAATAGAATTAAAAACGGATAAAATTTTAAACAAAAGTTTTTTTTCCGTTGAAATGATTTAAATAGAAATCTAGTCATTTAAATAATCTTCAAAAGTGATAATAAATCATAACGAGTTTAGCATTCGTTGGGTAATTGTTCATTATGATATCGATCGAACTACTTTTGTTCACGTCTTATCTGACTGCTTGATTATATGATCAGTTTGTCACGTGCTTTAATATTTACTTTTTATTTATTTCAATACTTCCCTAAAATATATTTTATGAGCAGACAAAGATTTAATTAACCTTGGACAGCCTCCTAATGATCATATAGATTAAATCGGTAATAGTAATTTAAATTTTTGAAAACGTATCTATGGATTTGAGTTCGGATTGTACGCGGATGATATTATTATACATCATAAAGTGGTGTTAATACGTAATAAAACTAATACAAGTTTTTGGATGCTTTGTATATCCATGAAAATGAATAAAATTATTATTATATAGTTTAAGTCTGGAGAATTATCTAACTATGGCAAGATCTTCAAAATTCCTTTCGGAAAATGAAGTTTTGATGTCTCATCTTGCATAAATGTGTAGGGAACATTTCCACGATCCTAAGAATCAATATATGGAATTAAAACTGATTCCAACACATCTTTATGTTGAGCCTGGTTCATCGTTCCAATAACGAAATAAACAGATCCCAATCCCTGTCCTGTAATGTAGGACCACATCATTACAGCTAGGGAATGTTCGATGGTTTTGACAACAGCACTTTCATGAAAATGTTCAGACGGCCTCCCCCTAACGAAAAAATCCCTTTTACCGCCTCTAACCACGATTAATCACTGAACAAATCTTTAAAAAAAGGTGTTTTCGATTATATTCCAAATTTACTAAAAGTGTGAAAATTTTAAATGCTTTAAAAGAATTAATGATGTATGCATTTTTCCAGTCATCAACCGTGGGTCTTTATGCTGTTTGTGCCCGTTGTAGCTTTTCTTTCATCATCTTTTTTGTAAATTTTTTTTTATTTGTGAATAACCGACTATAAATTTTTCTTCGTACAACCGCGACTTTAACATTTGTTCCTATATTTTCATGTTGTCTTCCTAAAGACTATATAGCACTTCTCTAAGAGGTTGCTGTCGATTTTCCAAACTCTTTTATTATAATACGATTTTCGCGTTTTATATTTTTCTTTATCCTCCAGTAACGAGTACATTCGGTCAACGTGAAAAGTAAGTTTTCTTGAAGTAATTTCACTTCCTTGCCCACAGCATGGCGGGAAACATATTCTTTTCTCGCCATTTCCCGATGAGAAAAGTTTCCAGTTTTCAATTTCAAAGTTTCTGTTGCAATATTTTTTCCTTAGAAATGTCTATACGTTTTCCCAATAGGTGGTCCAACATATTTCTAGTTTATTTATTCCGTCGGAAAAGTAACCTTCCTCAAGGTGTACAAAAAATACTTTGGCGGCAGAAATCATTCCACTTGAATTTTGAAAGAGCCTATTGTGTTGTGTTGTGTTTTTAGAATATAAATTCATAATGGCAATTGCATATGTCTTAAGAGTTGTTTAATTTTCGAATTGTTTCAACAAAAGTACCTACATTTTTTGTAATTAATGTTTTTATACTAAAGAATAATATAACAGTTCTTTAGTTCTACTGCGTTTATGTATAATAGTTATTTTCAGTGATTTTGTTGAAATACTTAAAATAAGAATTTCTTGTCATTATTTTCATTTTTATTTTAGAAATAAAACAGAATGAAAAAATGAAAATCTACAACATAAAGTTTCCGTATTTAGCAGCATCTATCAAAGCAAATTTTGCTTTCATAATTCCTTTTAAAAATAAAATTAATATTACTCGAATTTAATAGAAATTCTTAGCATTATTTTCTATTATGTTATTAGTAAATAAGACCAATATTATTATTATTATCCAGATTCCATTTACATGTATTTATTTTTTGTTCCAGATATTAAATAAACATGAGTGGACGAAGAGGAACGAAGGCCCTGGAATTGTGGTGCAAGAGGATGACAGAGGGTTATCCTGGAGTTAAAGTTGAAAACATGACTACATCATGGAGGGATGGTCTAGCTTTCTGTGCAATTATCCACCATTTTCGACCAGAGCTAATGTAAATATTACGTTTGACTTATCCATTTTGACAATTGAATAGTATTTTCTTATATCATAAAAATGTATTGGAAAAATTGTGTATAAAGTTTTAACAGAAATGGTTTTCCATTATAACAGAAGAGTTATTTAAAAGTAGTCCACATTTCAATCGACTCTCGTGTATATACATACATACGTGTATATACAATTATGTCACAGGAAGGCTTACGATCTAAATTTCAATTTTTGCTTGACATTTTTAAGTTGAGCCGTATCGATATCTAACTAGAAAGAGAGCTCTTGTATGTGTCATGAAAAAAAACAAACGAACAATGGTGTGCGCTACACTTATATGATTCAAATAGCACACAAGTTTGTTTAAATTTTCGACTTGATTTATTTTGAGTAAAAGTTTCGACGACATACCTTTTGATTTTTTTTAAGTTAATGCCAGTTTTAGAATGTTTGATGAAGATGATGAACTTATTAAATTACTATTAGTTACAGTCAAAATTATTCTACTACTTTACAAGTGTAAGGTAATGTGATTATTTGGTGTAGAATTTCGAATTAATTTATAAGAAAACTATTCTGATAATACGATTTTATGAATAACCTATATATAAATATATGTTTTTGTGTAAAAGTAATGATCTAATTTTTTAATTGGGTTTCGTTTACTGTATTTCATTAATGTTCATTCGATCGATTGATATGATGATATATATAATTCTTTTGTTTGATTTTATTTATTCCTCAATAAAATCAAGCAAATGAATGAATCATATAAACCTGCTCGGACTGTCAATGTTTTGTTTACAAAATGTAAAGACCATCCTACATGAATTCGGAAGATATATTTTCGTGTACATCGTAAGCCTTTTTGTGGTATCTACTATACATATATGCAATATCAGTATTACTTACTAATCTACATATACACGATAGACCATTCTTTATAATAAGCATCGATTATAAATATAACGGTTTTATTCTTCAATTCATTCATCCATTTATGGAGAAAAATGAGCAAGAATGCTTGTTTCAACAAAACGGAGCCACCTATCATATTCCAAATCAAGAAGCTTCTTCGAGAAGTTTTGTACTGTTAATAGTTTCGACGAGACACGTTATTCTCGCTTGAATTCTCTAGACCTTTTCCTATGATGTTTCTGTTCAAGTTCAGATAAAATGTTCAGACAAACTATTGAAAAGAAAATTTAAAAAAAAATACACTTCTAAGGTCGAGTCTAGACTACACTAGATTCTGTCCCAATATAGAAAAAGGACATTTACTCTTGGTGATAATTTTCAAAAGAAACTATATTATTGTGCTAGTCTTACAGCTTATAAGAGTCTTCGTGGGTAAAAATAACAATACTCTGTAGTCTAGGTCTTTTTGATTGTTAAATTTACGTTTCTGCGGTGGGTGCTTCTTGCTTTGCAAATTTTCTATTTTATTTGACTGGGGATTCGTTCTCTTCTTTTAGAATACAGAGGCAACCGATTAAAATCCATACAACTGAGTGTAATGTGTTTTCAAAATGTATATGAAGTGTAACAAGTATATCAACGACATTTTTTGGTGCTTCTTGTGAATAAGGTCTTTAAGTATTGACTGGCTAGTTTATGCATTCTAGAATGTTCTATATCTTTCTGTTTTTTGTATAACATGGCGCTTTGAAACAAATTGGTATTAAACCTAATTAGATCAAACATTGATCTCACTTTCTTGAAATTCTTCTATATATTCTGCTTTTATATCCGTAAAGATACATCAATATGTGTTTAGATAAATGTTTTCCACCTATGCTATCTATGCTTATACGTGTATTAATTTACCTCATTCTGTATGTTACAGTGACTTTTCAAAGTTAAATAAAGAAGATGTCTTCTACAACAATGATTTGGCCTTTACTGTGGCTGAAAAGTACCTGGGCATTCCTGCCCTTCTCGAACCAGAAGACATGGTCGAATATGATGTCCCCGATAGACTGTCTATCCTCACCTATTTGTCACAGTTTTACAAAACGTTCGTGGCGTCACAAGGTAAGATTAATGCTAAACTTTACTTAAATGTGTGTATTTTATTATGTCAAAGTTACGATACGAAAAAATAGTTCATATGTTTTTGTGCTGCGTTCCTATTGGTTAATTTAAAAATCCTCTAAGACCTTGTAAATAAGACTGGCATTTAAAAAATAAAGAATTGCAGTGTACTTAGTTGCCCAGTAAACATTCATTAATTTTCTAAAAGAAAAGGTAAGAAAGGAACGTTCAAAATAAACTGGTAAAGGTCATTAGTACTTACACCGTTTGTAACCAAATAATAAAGATAATATTACTTATTGCAAGACAATCATAGTGGTATAAGTGATAATAAAGTTATTAAAAGTGAAAAATAAATTATTAAAATATAAACTGTGTAAACAAAGACAGGTACAACTGCGCAGGTACAACTTCGACATGAGCTAGAAGTAACTTCTATACTGAACCAGATAGAAGAACTAACCATTGTTACGATCACAAAATCGTAAAAAAACGATTGCAATGCGCTAAGGAGCACCAACATTGGTATGTGGAAATGTGGAAACCGGTTTCTGTGGATGGACGAATCCAAGTTCCAACTGTTTGGAAGTAATCGGCCGTATTTTTGTTCGCAGACGAGTTGACGAAAGGACGATACCAGAATGTGTTGTGGCAACACTTAAACACGGTGGAAGTTCAGTTCTTGTTTTGGGACCAATTTCATTTAATGGATTTTGAGATTTGCATAGAATTGATGGAATTTTAAGAGAAGAAGAATATTTGAAAATTTTAAAGAAACACGCAATTCCATCCGGAATTAAATTGATTAGGAGAAGTTTTTTTATTTCCAACAAGATAATAACCCCAAACATAATGCTAAACTTTATAAGAACTATGTGAAGCAAAAGGAAAGACTTCGTATAAATATGGTTTAGCCCACACAATCGCCCGATATGAATCTTATCGAGTTGCTGTGAGATGAGCTAGACAGAAGTGTAACACTGTCCAAAATCGTAGCAAAAGCTGTGGAAACACCTTACAAATGCTTGGAACAATATTCTAGTTGAAACTCTTCAAAAGCTGGTGTTGAGACTACCCAAAACTTGTAGAGAACTTATTAAGTGTAAAGATGGATATTTTGATGAGAGTCGCTTAAAATAAAAAGTGCCAAGTTTTTTCATATAACTTATTATTTTTTTTTATACGTATTTATAGTTTATTTTTATAGTAATTACATTCTTATTCGTGTATATACATATATTGTTTTACCAAAAGTGTACCATTTTTTTGTATTTTAATGATCCCTCGTTTATGGCCGGTAGTGTATATATAATGCATATTTACCATAGTCACGGCTTATCTTATGAAATGGGAGGGAGTAGCTAAGAATGGGGCCATCACGATAAAAATCTCAAAATAAAGTCTGCAAACCTCTGAAGATTGTTTACAATAAAACAATTTCTAATTACACAAATAGTAGTGCCTAATCGCGGTACATACAGCCTTGACTTTTTGTTTGCCTTTACATAGTTCTTACTCGTCTTTGTTTATTGCTATGTCCCGACGTACCCACTTACCTAGTTTTCTCTTATAAGACGACAATAGCTGGTTTCGCCAATCAACCATGTTATACTATAAGTACACGCATATCAATGACGCGCGCACACACACACACACACGCACACACTAACACATACATACATATATACACATACAGGCACGCAATTAAAACCAAGTCATTGTCTATTTATAAATATAATCACTAGTTAAAGAATGAAGTCGTGACTCTTTTTGCGAAATTAATGTTGTACAGTATTTATTTAAAAGAAAAAAAAAAGCAGGATTTGTTTTTTTTCTACTTCGATTAATAGTTTTTATAAAATCATTGATAAATGTTGAAATGCAAATTTAAAAAGTAAAACGATTAAAAATCATTATGTGAAGGTTAGAAACTATCGAATTAGAATATTTGATATGTTCACTTAATAATATGTTGTGATATGCTCTTTAAGTTTTGAGTTACGCTCCTGCTTATTAAGGAAATATAAACAAATTTTAAGAATAATTTCGACATTACTAGATAAGCAATGAATGCCTTTTACAGCATAATGTTTTTAAATTTTGCCACGTCAGATTTCAAATGGGATATTTTCTAGATCTTTTCGTTGTAGAACAGGTGGCGTAAGTGTGCTTTGAAAAATAAAATTATTATTAGGTCTTTTGTTTCGCTGTTATGTTGAAAACTTTTCTAATTCCCCTCGTACATTTAACGTTTTCAAATTTCTAAATAACACATCAATATCATCGAAATTACCATCAAAATTTCAACGTAATGTGCCTTACATTGAAAAATAAAATTAACCAAAAAATTGTACGTTTTTTGCTTCATTATTAGATAGACAACTTTCCTACTTCCCCCGTATATTCTTAATAACTTCTTGTAGTATTTATTACTTTATTGTAGTACAATTTTTACGATTCTAGTTTCTCTATTTAATACATTTTTATGTTGTTTAACTTGTTTAATACTTTAAATTAGTTAATTAAAGTCTGTGCACGTTTTGTTTTTAAAAAAAAGTTCGTCCGGTTTTCAAAAACGACTTGATTCTACTTATTCATTTTACTACAACCTAAGTGCACAAATGACACCATAGACAACAACATGACTATTGTGTTAAGGTTACCGGTTCAAATTACAAACAATATAAGTTTACAGTTAAATAGGATTGGGTTTCATACACGGACAGTTGGCACAAGTTTGTTTAGATGGTAAAGTACGTAGATAATGTACACTCGCAAGCAAAAGAGTACACTATCGGCCGTAAGAGTTTGCCCACGTGTATATTTTTATATTATTCAAGTAAAAAATATTATAATTTGCATATAATTATACGCTTTTTCGATGGTAAATTGAAAAATTCTAATTTTAGCGTCTTTGTACATCGTGCATGTAATGCAGAAATTTTTGAAGGTACAAGAATTATTTCAAAAATTTCTGCATTACGCATACGATGTATAAAGCGGTTAGAATTAGAATTTTTCAATTTAGCATTGTAAAAGTGCAAAATTATATACAATTAATAACCTACCGTGGATTTTCATTTAATAACTTTCCATAACACAATTTACGACACATTAAAAGGACTCAAATTAACTATCTCCGTAGTTAGTTACGGAGTGAACGAGAAATTTTTCAAACCTTTTTTGCATTACATATGCAATGTTGTAAAGCGGTTAAAATTAGAATTTTTCTCATTATAGTCTAACCAAAACCAATACGGTATTAAATTACCTGTATATTTATTGGTATTTATGTATTTAAGTACTTTAAAACTAAATTATCGACAATGTCCATTTTACAACCCAAGTAAGATGAAGATAAATAAAGACCTTTTAGTCGGAAATTTTAAATACGATTACATTAAGACCTAAATCAAGTAGCCACAGGTATCGTATTTGTATACAAATTTTAGTTTTCATTTAACTTTCTAAGTGTAAAGAGTTCGTCTTGTAGTGTTTGCGTATTATTTTAAAACAAAACTGATATTTTACGTAATACCGTGTAGAAAAGAACTATTGGTTCAAACACGTGCTCTTTGGTGTCTTATAAGGGCAATAGACAAATCGCGAAATTACGAGATTTGTAACAAATTACAGGCAAATATATCTATTAGAGCACCTACAAATAATTATTATATTTTATGACTCACTGCGGTAATTCCTGGAATAATCCGTACCGCCATAAATACGATTATTTTTGAGATAATATTGCAAGCAAAAAACTTGCGAGACTTACCTGCCCTCACCCCAAAGAGTCTTGTGTACCGAAATATGCATTAGTTTTCAAATAAACTTGCTAGCGTTCGTATCACTGATAAGACACCGTATTTTTGATGTGAACTTCTTAAAATGCCGAGAGGAAAACAAATAAGTTTAGAAAAGCGTTCTGTAATTATTGCTTTTCATTCAGTGGGTCAAATTTCCAAAAAGAAACGTGTTAATAAATCGACTGTTAGTGATATTATTCGGCGACAACAAACAGTTTAAGAGATCCGGCAAGTTGAGGTCGTAAGCGGATAACATCTCAAGCCGACGACGAATGTATAAAATTGTTGAGTAAACGAAATAGAAGACTGACAGCATCTGAAATCGCCGCAGAAATGAATCGCGACCGTGCAAGAAAAATCTCTGCTACTACGGTGAAAAGAAAATTAAAAGCTGCAAATCTTCATGGCCGCGTTGCTGTAGGAAAACCCTGACTTCGACGGGGAAACAGGCAAAAACGACAACAATGAGCAAAAACACAGAGACTGGACACTGGATAACTGGAAGGGTCTTATGGACTGATGAATGAAAGTTTGAAGTGTTTGTACAGTCAAAGCGTGTTTTTGTAAGACGAGCGAGTGGTCAAAGAATGCTGCGGGATTGTATAGTGCCAATCGTCAAACAAGAAAGAAGTTCGGTGCCTGTTTGGGGTTGTTTTTGTTACGCCGGCGCAGGCGACTTAAAGCGAATCGAGAGTATTTTGCGAAATGAGAGTTATTTAGAAATATTGCAATAAAATGCAATACCATCCTACGTTAAATCAGCGAAAATTTTGTATTTATACAGGACGACCCTAAACATTCAACAGTAATATGCAAGAAATTCTTAAGTAGCGAACAAAACAATAATCCTAATAATAGTAGTCCTTGAAAAACTCGTGAAACGGATGTCTTGAATTGTATCAGCTGTTCTTCGCGCAAAAGGGGGTTTCTTCGATGAGCGGAATGTTTAAGATGTCTTTGTTTATTTAACGTTAGAATTACTTTAATTTTTATTATTATACTTTATAAACATTTATAAACAATAATGCAATACAAATTTTAAGTTTTGACATAAACTAGTTTACTGTTTTCTCTTTTTTTAAATTCATTTAACTGTACGAACTAATATGGACGGTAGTGTAGGTAATGAATACATAAAATTTATTTAACTAATCGTAACTAAGATAACGTTATATAATTTATTGGTGAACAGTATAAAAGCTAGTTCTTCTATTCCAAAACATATTAAGTGAAAATTAATTGCGACCACCTTCGTCCGTGATTGTGTGTGTTGTATGTTACTGTACCTGTCGTTTGTAATTGACATTGGGTATCGTACATCGAGTTGATAAAACTAGATTTCTAGATTAGAAAATTGGGAAAGCTTATCCGCAAGGAACTAGCGGAAGTAGAAAGTGTTTTATCGTTCCGTTACACAATTAAATATTAACAGACCGACTTGTATATGTACGCGCATTATTATATACGTATAAAAGCAATAATCTATACAGCTTTATAAGTACAACATAGTAGTATATCGGGCGAAATTGTAGGACAAGTTTTTTTTTTAGCAACTCTCTCGAAAGCGTTTTCAAAAGACTGTAATTAGATTAATCACCTTAACGGAGCAAAATTATATTTGATTTTTTTTCCCTCCTAAGAACGTCGGTTTATTATTGCGACGCTAATGGCGTTGTACACTTTCTAGTAAGATAATTATATCGAATAATAATAATCATCATAATGGAAAATATAAAATGCATAAGTAGACGTCTATTAAGTTCAGTGTAAAGTAATAAATGTCGATCAATGAATTGAGAAATATCTCCTCTAATGCTGTTCAATGTAAAATGGAATATGTTTATTAGATCCTTTATGCATCATTATTAACTTAATTGTAATGAAAATCAAAGACTTTCATTCCTTCATATCGAGATTAATTAGACAAGGTACGGAATAATTGGGCTTATATTGACAGCGCTAATCTCGATAAGTTGTATTTCTTTTTTGTATTAAAATGAATAGAATTTATTAATTGACCAAGAAGACATAATCAAAAAAAAAATAAATAAATTCCTAACGATTTAATTTTTTTAAATGACAACGCTTTAAAAAAAATTATTAGGCATAGCTTAAAGTTAAAATTACTTTTAATATATGCCTAATAAATTTTTATCTTAAAGCTACAGTATTATGCAAATTAATGGAATCAAACACAATATAACTAAGAAAACCGTTTATTATAAATTTTATTATAATGTTGAAGTCGTCGAGTATAAATATTGTTAAACGATTAAGAGGTTAAAATAAAGAAATAAAAAGAGACCTTTAAAACAAGCAAAACAGCGGAAATATTAATCTCCTTTAAAATGATGTACAGTATTGTGCAAATTAATGGAATCAAACAAAACATAACTAAGAAAACCGTTTATTTGTCATATAATCACGATGAGATGGTATAAAATTATAAATTACTAGTAATTTAATAGGAGATATGCCCTCCTTTGGCTGCGATGACAGCCTGAACTCTTTTCGGCATGGAATCCATTAATATTTGACAGTTTTCCTTTATTTTCTCGTCCCGAAACCACACCTGAATTACTGCTTCTATCAATTTTGTCTTCGTTGTACAGTCCATTTTATGTAAACTAGCCTTACAAATGGCCCACAGATTTTCAATTGGGTTTAAGTCTGGAGAATTGCTAGGCCAGTCGAGGAGAGTTATTCCCTTTTCCTTGAAATATTTGACCATAACCTTCGGTTTGTGACATGGAGCTGAGTCCTGTTGGAAAATTGCACCTCAGTTTGGCTCACATTTCTTTAGATCTTTTCCCAAATACTTATCCAGTAGCTCTTTATATTTCTGGCTGTTCAACATGCCTTCTATAGGCACCAGCGATCCAGTCCTCATGTACGAAAAACATCCCTAAAACATCTTTACAGGATGTTTGACAGTCTGATCGATATGAGCTGCAGTGAGTTTTTCATTTCCACTTCTTCTCACGAATTTTGATCGCTGCCCCTGCACCAAAAAATGGGACTCATCTGAGAACAACACCTTTCTCCACTCTTCCTCATTCCATCCGGCATATTTCTTGTCCCAAATAAGCCTCTGCTTCATCATTCGTTGAACGAAGAGTTGCTTCTTCTGTGGTCGAATAGCTTTTCTTCCAGACTCTAAAAGTCTCCTATGAACTGTCGAGTCATGCACTTTCACTCCAGCGTCGGCTAAGTCTTTTTGTAGTTCAAAACTAGTTTTTCTTGGGTTCAGCTTGCTATTTCTGACGAAAAAAGTGACATCCCGGGGTGTCATCTTCCTCTTTCTCCCACATTTTCCTGCTCGTTTCACTTCAACTATTCCGGTATTCTTTTTTTGCTTTAGGATCTAGCTTACTGCTCCTTGACTAACACCACATTCCTGAGCAATATCTCTCTGTGTCACAATCTTCTCACGTTTTCTGGGCGTCATATCTATATCGCGAATTACCGGTAAAAGCACAATATAAATCAAATTTTAAACTTTGAAAGAGTATATGTGAACAAAGTCTCTAAAACACACTGAATAACTGTGTAATGTGTTTCCAGTAATATAGGTTATGCTTTTTGACATAAAACTACTGTCAGAACTGACCTAACAATGTTGCCACATACAGAAAACCAAAAAAATAGTCATGATTCCATTAATTTGCACAATACTGTATTATTGGAATTTTGTTATAACTTTAATCAATAAAATAGTACAAAAGTGAAATCAATGTGAAGATCCTATTATAACTATTTTTAAATTATCTGTAATTTCATGCAGCTGCATTTATGTATTAGGTATGCAATAAAGTTAGGACCGGGGAAGTTCCACTCCTAATAAAATGAAGGATTCATCGAAGTTATTTAAAATATCTGTAGGCCAGGCGTTCTTATATATATATATATATATATATATATATATATATATATATATATATATATATATATATAAGGGTATACACATATGGATAAATTAGGATAAATTACTTTATACACATTTTTTTAGTCTTGTATATTTCACCTTTATAAGTACCAGGTTTTGTTCAATAACTTTTGTCGTTCGTTAAAAAAAACATGATTTTATGGTTTCAAATATATTTTATTATTCGTTATAGTCTCCCTGAACTTCAATACAATTGTTCCACTGATTTTCTAATTTATGGATTCCATCCTTGAAGTGAGAATTCGGAAGACGGTTTGCTGACAGACGATATACGTGCGGGTGACCTGCATCGCTACACGAAATTTGCCCCTGTCAGCAAACATGGCTATTTAGCTCTATTTATTGTATAGGAACAGACCAATAATGAATACTATATGTCCTAAAGACAAATTATTTATCGCCTCCTTTTTAGAAAAAATCCCGCATATTTTCACGTGACACGGATTGTAAATAGTTCCTCATCTAAGGTACTTCTGTTCTTATCTTCACATAATACGGATATAACAAAAAAATAAAACTAATACTGACTGTTTCGCATTCTATCGTAGCAAATT
Organism: Dermolepida albohirtum; assembly: GCA_031893035.1. Classification (NCBI taxonomy): domain Eukaryota; kingdom Metazoa; phylum Arthropoda; class Insecta; order Coleoptera; family Scarabaeidae; genus Dermolepida; species Dermolepida albohirtum. Next base: position 361,621 of record JAVIWB010004274.1, on the reverse strand, counting down.
TAAATCAGCGTTATCGAAACCGCATGTATTTATAACATTACCGCTATCGAAACTTATTTTAGAAGTAATTTTTATAAGAATTGATTGCCTACTGTCATTATTATACTTACTAGATGCTTCACATTACTTTTATGTACATATGTTCTTTTTTAAATTCATTTCCACGTAGTTACGAAAATCAAAAAACGGATATTCACAGATATAAGAACATATTTTTAAGCTTTAGATTTGGCAGTATAAGTTATTGAAGCATTCTCATTATTAAAATCTTAAATGAATATAATATTCATTTACATTCTCAATTAATATTACGTGCATAAAATTCGAAACGTGAATGAGGTCTTAAAAACAAGCACATAATTGACTTTCCTATATGAAGGTGCCAATAAATAATTCGTCGCTGTTTTATAATTAATTTCGTCTGTATTAAAATGATACATTCTATAGACAACTTATTGTATTACTGTCACATAAGTAGTCATATTCATGTCGACTTACGTAAGTTCTTTGTATTTCTAACCAAACGTCTACATTACATCAGTTCCCTTTATAGCATTTAAACGTCATCGTGCTGTGTTTCTTTTGAAACACAATAGTCGCCTTCCTTTGCATCGTATTCCTTTTTTTTTACAGTATTAATCAGTAGTAATTAGTCATAAGCATGCAACAGAAGAGTATTTATACTTGAACAGAGAAGCGAGTTTTCAATGCGATTTTTATTAAAAGAATTTTAACTTATAAACAAGAAAATATGAACGATTAATTTTTTACTATCAGTTAAATACACTGCAATGTGCTTATTTAAAAATATCTTTTATTTATTCGTTTGGTTGATCATTTCTTTACAAATGTATAAATAGTCAAGGTGTTGAAATTTGGCAAAGTCTATTTTTATTTTAATTACTGTACATGATTGCTATCAGCAGTTTAAAAGTATAAACTAAACTCAGATATTTTTACAAAGTCATGCCGTAGGAAACCCTCGAGGAGCAGGTAGTACTCTAACATTAAAATACTATTACGACAGGTATAAATTAATGACGAAATACAGTATAAAAAGACATAAATATTTAGAAATAAATTATAAATGAATTTGTCGGTAGAATTGAAAAATTCTTGTTAAAAACTTTAAATTGTCCTAGTCGTTTCTAATTCAATGTCCAATGGCTGGCTGTACATACACTACAGCTCTCGGAAGTTTGGTCAACAAGAGATATATGGAAAAACAAAGAAAATATAATAGACATTATAATCAAGCTTAAAATTTAATATTTAAATAATACTGTAGATGTTAAATTAGAATATTACTGAATTTTTTGTGTATAGTACGTTTCAAAATATTTTAATTCGACTAAATCTCCTGGTGCAAAAGTGCGGTAAGCTAACGATAATGTAAATGAGATTCAGATAGCCTGAGCCATAGATGCGCTTAGGCGTATTTTGTAATATTCATGCAATCATTTAATCATGTAAGGCATATGTGGGCAACAATCGGCCTGCTGTAAGATTTGATCCGGCCTGCGAGACATTCGTCGTATTATTTCATGTCTGATATCTATCGCTAAAAATTACACTCCTTTTAAACGCGGCCCGCGAACGTATTTGCACATTAAAGTTTGGCCCACAACATGTCAAAGGTTGCCCATACCTGATGTAAAGTTTTCTTTTTTTTGGTGTTTTTTTTGCGGCAGTGTTAATTGAGAAATTATTCAATTTATTAACGTTTCGACAATATACATACTGCCTTCTTCAGAATTTATTCAATATATCTGCTTCACCAAACTCCAAATGTCTCCAATATTGTCAGAAAGTGTGTCATATATATAAGAATTTCTCTTTTTTTGATTTTGGAGGTGATTAATTATATTATTGTCTATATTCTGTATGTATTTTAGTTTTACATATCGTTTGTTTTACATAGAAAATATAGACAATAATATAATATAATTAATCACCTCTAAAACCAAAAAAAAGGAAATTTTTATATGTACGACACATTTTGAATAAACACTGCCGCAAAAAAAAGAAAATCTTACGTTATTCATTTTAAATGGCAAAAGAGAAAAAAGAACATAATGAATATATATAGTACATGTACACTACCGTCAATATTAGTTCGGACAGCTAGTGAAATTTAGTAAACTCTTCTAAAAAATAATATAATTGCGTTTAAATATAAATAATATATTTACATTAGGTCCTTCACAAGATTTATAACCAATTGCAGGCAAATATACCTATTAGAGCACCTACAAATAACTTATATTTTATGACTTACTGCCGTAATTCCTGGAATAATCTGTCAAATTTTCGAAAAAAGAACAGTTAATAAATCAACTGTTAGTGATATCATTTGGCGATATCAATCCACGAGCAACTTAAGAGATCCGGCACGTTCAGGATATAATCGAATAACATCTCACGCCGACGATGAGCGTATAAAATTGCTGGGTAAACGAAATAGGAGACTGACAGCATCTGAAATCGCCGCAGAAATGAATCGCGAAGGTGCAAGAAAAATTTCTGTTACTACGGTGAAAATAAGATTAAAAGCTGCAAATCTTAACGGCCGCATTGCTATAAGAAAACCCCTTACTTCGACGGAGAAACAACAATGGCCAGAAACATAGAGAGATTGGACACTGGATGACTGGAAAAGGGTCTTATGGACTGATGAATCAAAGTTTGAAGTGTTTGCACAATCAAAGGGTGTTTTTGTAAGAAGAGCGCTTGGTTAAAGAATGCTGCGGGATTATATAGTGCCAACTGTCAAACAAGGAAGAAGCTCTGTACTTGTTTGGGGTTGTCTTTGCTACGCCGGCACAGGGACTTGAAACGAATCGAGGGTATTTGGCCAAAGGGGGGTTATTTAGAAATATTGCAAGAAAATGCAATACCATCGGGGCTACGTTTAATCGGCGAAAATTTTGTGTTTATGCAGAACAACGACCTCAAACACTTAGTAGTAATATGCAACAATTTCTTAAATAGCGAACAAAACAATAATACCTTACAAATAATGACATGGCCCACCGCAAAGCCTCGACCAAAACCCCATAGAATTGTTATGGAATGAATTGGAGAGAAGGGTTCGAAAAGTGTGACCTACCTTAATAAATCACTTGTGGAACATATTGCAAGAAGAATGGAATACATAGTATACCGAATAGAGTCCTTGAAAAAGTCGTGAAACGGATGCCTCGAATTCTACGGGTTGTTCTTCGCGCAAAAGGGTGTTTCTACGATAAGCGGAATGTTTAAGATATCTTTGTTTGTTTAATGTTAGAATTTCTTTAATTTTTATTATTATACTTTATAGGCATCTATAAACAATAATGCAATACAAATTTTAAGTTTTGACATAAATTAGTTTAATTGTTTTCCCCTTTTTTAAATTTATTTGAGTGTCCGTACTAATATGTACGGTAGTGTACGTTCTCTAAATTGGCTCTCGTTTCCTAATTCCAAAACTGCTTTTTCATTTCAGGCTCATCGCCGGCCAGGATAGTGCCGAAAAGACCCGCCAACTCGTCAGACAGGGGTAGTATAGGATCGCCGGCGTCAACCAGTCCCCCGACGAAGGTATGTTTCCACTTTTTTTTGCTCTGTTTTCGGTCTGCTTCTGTGTGTTTTGTCTCTCTTAACTATTTTTGTGCAATGTGCCGTCCGATTGTTGTTGGCGTTAGTCTGTCTTTCGAAAGTAGGGGAGCCAAGTAGTGGACAATCGATTTCTTCAACTGCATTACAAACATACATTATGTGCATATGTATATATACATTATATACTTACATACATACATACGCTTGTATCTGTTATTTCTGTTATTGATTTTGTTGTAAAAGAAGCTCTGTAGTTAATGTTTGCTTTCTTGTGCATGTGACTATTGCGGATTATTGTAAATTTTTCGTACGTCAGCATGCGTTTTCTTTTTTTTTGCATTGTAGCTTGTGGCTTTTGAATGGGCAAATGCGTAGCGGGTCTGCATAGATTAGATGCTATTGATTTATTTACTGTACGAAATATGCAATATAACTGACTGACGATACACAAGATGGATTTATATTTTCCTTGAAATACAATATCAATACAGAATTCGACATAATTAAACGTCGCGGTATTATTATACCATTGTAGTTATATAATTTTTACGACACGATAAAAATATTTATAATTACACGGTATTAAGTCGGATTAATGAAGGAATGTAATTGTTCCTGGAAAGTTACTGCTTAAAAATACTTTTATACGACCTAAATAACAAAAAAAATTATATACAAATATTTGTTTAACATTTAACGGTAAAGCATGTTTGATAAAAAAAACATTTAAAAATGTGTGCAGAATTAGTTAAGTTAACAAATTTTGTATTTTTTGAAAAAAAGAAAACAATGAATTGCAAGTTATCGCACATTTTGTCAATCGAATATATGATTGATCTTAATTCGTATTCTTAGATATTTTTTAACTTTTTGAATCATGATTAATTACTTTTTTAACCATTGAAGAGGAATTTATTATTCTTTATTGATATTACTTATCTAATCTCCAATATCAAATCAAAACTAATTTAATTTCATCCTTTTTTATCACCCCCAAAAGATTATTAACGGAAAACAAAGTAACACAAGAAATAATAAAAAAATAGGAACACTTATCACCAGAGTTGGGACGTCTTCACGCGGGCAGGTTCGTACTGAGTACGCAGCACCCCTACCATTATAATGTAATAAGACAGATGAAGTGTAGAATTATAAGTTAGTACCCAGCGAATCTTTATGTAAGACGAACGTGTAATTATTAAATATGATGGACGTACGTAAGAGAAAAATGAGACCATTTGTTGACGCAGTGCGAAAATTTGATGAATTTCCCGTTTTATAGTATACTGGTGCATATACTGTAAAGTTTACGATAAACCGTTGATGTGCTGGGAGAAACGCGACTGTAAAAGTCATATAAAGAGTGTACAAACCAAAATAAGAAAAATAACGTGCCACCAAAAACGCAATTTATGTTCGATTAACTGTTCATAATAATCGATTGTGATTTGAGACTTGATCTACTCGACAAGGAACCGTTTCATGACTTTTGGAATACATACAATCCCAACTGAAAGCTACCATCCAGGAGAGCGTTACAGAGCAATATGACAACTGTGCGTGACGACATCGAAAACATGATCGATGCTGTAGTAAAGGATAAACGGACAATATGGTCGACGAAGCGACATATCGTAAAAACATTCTATTTTGAATGCTATAGTGCGTATTCTAGATCCTGTTGAAGCGATATTTTCCTTTGCACTAGATAGCAAAAAATTGGAAAAGCGCACTGGCGAAGCAATTATGAAGGTAGTGCTGGATACGCTAAAAAATTTCAACTTTCAACTGATCAACTATTGATAGTAGGCCGTAGCCTTAGAGACAAATGTGAGGGACTTTTATGTGTAACGTGTAAAGTTCACGCTTTACACCTTGTATCACAAAGTATTCGAGAATGTTATCCAGAGATGGATGGGTGCATTAATTTTAGATACCAAAAGAGCGTTTTTGAAATCTCGTAGCAGAAGTATCGAAGACGCAGTCCCAGTCCAGAAGCTAAGATGCAAATTACTGACCTTTTGTAAAGGAGTTACCTTCTTCCAAAGCGAAGATAATAAATATTCTTTTCACAACGCTCCCGATGTATCATCTCCTGAACTATCTTTTCTGTATTAATTTCAGTAATATAAGCAGAATTGTCCCACCTGACAACAGCTGAGGTTGTGGTTGTCTTGTTAAAATGTTGTTCCTTTCTTGAAAATGATTTGATGCCGTTCTATACTGATTATATCATGGAAAAATATTGGCCCTGTTATTCGACAACCAAAATGCCAACTTTTACGGGCTGTTGGTCTGTTTCAATAAAAGTGTGAGTTTTTCGGTGGTTTAAAAACATGCTTTTTTAAGGGATCGTTTTATCATATAGTAAATATACATCGTCATCCTGATTTAATATATTATAGTGCGTGTACTGTCTTTTAAGTTTTGCGTATAAAACTGGATAAAACAGTAAATAGCTTCTAAAGATTTCATTGTTTTTCGAAGTATTCTCCACGAAGATGCATTTTTGCATGCGCTAGAACCAACTCTGAAAGCAGTTGTTCCACTCGTTCGTTGGTATAGTGAAAATTGCGTTTTTGAAGGCATCGACTGCTCCTTCTGATGACTGGAACCCTTGACCACGCAGTCCGTTTTGATTTTCGGAAAGGTAAATAAAGGGGACTTGGGTCTGGACTGTACGGAAAATTGTCCAATAATTCAACGTTTTGTTGCGTTAAAAATTCAATTGTCTAGCGTGCATGGGCGAACTTACATTGTCTTGGTGGAGGATGAGTCATCGTTCGGGAATTGGTTTTTCGAAACTCGGCGATGACTTGCGGCAAACAAATGGTTGTATACTAATCGGCAGTAAGAGTTCTTTGATCTTGTAGAGGAATTCTACAACCGCTTTCGAGACGAATGTCGCGGCCATCTTTTTGGAGACACTTCGAACACCCAAACAGACGACTGGCGTTAATTTTCTGGCTCGTATGAGTAAATCCAAGATTCATTGCCACTGACAATGTTGTACACGTGTTTAGAGTTTCCGGCGATGAAGTGATCGAGTTTTTTGACACCAATTCACCCTAGCGGCTTTCTGTTCTTCAATCCACAAATGCGGTATCCAACGGGAAACTAATTTTTTTACACACAATTCTTCATGCAAAATTTCTTGAATCTAGGTCTTTGAAATCCCCAATAATGCTTCAATCTGGCGATACGTCACATGTGACTACCGTTCTTAGTAAACCTTCTCTTGGATCGTCGCTTAGATTAATCCATCCACGTTTGAATTCTCTATACCAATAAGAAATTGTTCATTAATGTGGTGCTACATTGAAAAAACAGCAACCCACTTGTCGAGGCATTCTTGTTGAGATAATTGCTTTCGAAAATTATAAAAATTATTCAACTAACTTGTGAACTTTGACAGTTCGTTGTAGCTAGAATACTACACATAACGCACCAAAACTTTAGATTTAGGTTAACTAAAGATAGAGGTTAATTTTTAGTACTGACATTTGATTAGTGGCGTCCTCTATGTCCCATTATGCAAAACTTAAAAGACACCCCACGTAGTTCCGTAAACGCGATGCTTGCAATGTGAACTTAGCGGTTTACTAATAATAGAATTTGCAAACAACACTTGAAATCAGTCAGACACAGAAATTTTAAAAAAATGATAGGTCATGTTTTCACTTGTATTTTCGTTTATATAATATTTCTGCTCACTTGCATACGGTTGATTTAGCCAGCGATTTACGTTCTAGAAGCGACTGGAATGAACTAATACACAATTGCGCGATATAGCTGTAAATAAGACCATCTCACCCAGTGCCAACTAAATTCCGAATTTTTGATACCGGACGTGCTACTTTGCAAAGGCAAAACCCACCATCTTTAGTTATCTACGTTAGAATAGTCACGACGCATCAACTGAGAAAGTAACAGAAAATTCAAGGTCATAAACGTCAATTTAACTGGCCACATTCTGTCAAACAATTAAAACGATAATAGTCTTACATGAATATGCAATGAATGTTGCATAAAATAGAATTGTCACGTAAAACCAATAAAATAGATTTCACGTGGAAGTTACAAACATAAATAATGTAAAAAAATATTTAAAAGCCGGCAATTTCATTCACAGTGTATTGGTATTCATCTCTTTCGCTAATGTTCAATCAATTGGAAAGTTTAAACTTTACTCAATTTTCTCATTCTTGTATTTAATAATTATAGAACAAAGCAACATAATAAACAAGAAAAACATTTAAAACTACATACTTATATACCTGTACTATACCTGTACATACATGAATATCTCATAACTTGGTTTGCCGTTTTCTTTTCTTATTTAATTATTATATTTAAACTTCAAATAAATACACATACGAAATCATGTTTATCTGCAAACACTGGCAGAACCTTGCTTATTTTTCGTACGTTTTATGTAGGCACGTTACATGTAAATACACATTGAACATACACTTGTCTTTATAGAAAAATAAACAGTGTGGGTTGAGGTTTTAGTGTACCATAACCGCTTAGCGTATTAAGTATGTAAATAATTGTTTATTTAGCAACAGTACAAGAACTGCGTTTTCTACCACGTTTAGATATATGTATATGTTGTGTTAAAATCATTGATTAGATACTTTTTTTTGCTTGTTTTTATGATTGGAAGTATAAGGAGTGCCTTTCTGTCAGTATTAATTTACAACAATATGCGTATATTATTTCTACACGTTTTCTATAAACACATTATGTCACGTATTAAAAATGCATGAGAATTTCTGAAATGAATAGGAAAATAAAGAATAAATAAAGAAAATAATAAGCATGTCGGGAAAGTTAATTCATTTTTACAACAGATGGTGTTTGTTCAATTTTGGAAGTGCTGTAAAGTCATTTGTATATATAGTCAATATTCGTAAGATACTGTTACATCGTTTCTTAGAATAAATCGTACTCTACGTAAGGGTCTACGATGACTAGACATTTGCAAGAAGTTGCTTGCCCTCAACTACAAACCGTGGTATACAAAAACTACGATAACTGCAACCTATTGCGGTGAACGCTGCGCTGTCAATATGTATCCTATTCAGATGTCGATTGCAGGTTATTCCAAGAAAGTAAAGTAGCGGTCTTCTAGGAATTCTGGTTCAACAAATACCCTGCCAGTTTCCTATATATATATATATATATATATATATATATATATATATATATATATATATGTATATATACCAGGTGTACCGGAAAGTCATTACCGGTTTTTTTCGTAAAAAAAACTACATAATTTTCAAAAAAACGGAAAAATTTATTCAAAGTATTTGCCATTTAAGTATATATATCTTGCCCATCTTTTAGATAATTTATGGATGCTATCACAAAAAAAACTCTTTGTCCTTTGAGTATAACCATTCATCGAGACACTTTCTAACTTCTTCGAAATTACCGAAGTGCTGCTTTGCAAGCGCGTGTCCCATTGATGCGAGAAAATGATAGTCGGACAGCGTAAGGTCTGGAGAGTACGGCGGGTGCGATATTATGTCCCATCCAAGTGCTTTCAACGCTTCCTTGATCGGTTTTGCTTTGTGAGTCGACGCATTATCGTGCTGTAAAACCACTTTACCACGCCTTCGGGTTCATTCTTGACGTTTTTTCCTTAAAATGCATGGATTAAATTGATAAACAACAAATAACCAATCGGTTTTCTTTATCGACAATTGAAATACTAACCTCAAATTTTTCGATCAATCGTTTTAATTGTCGAACATTTTCTTGTGTTTTGTCATTGTATGTAATCTGCGAACTATTTTCACGAAATTTTCCCATTTTTTTATGTGGCGGATGCCCAAGTAGGTCATAAATTTCTTCAACTTGTCACTTGTAAGTAAGGTGTTCCATGGATTTGTTACTAACTCCTCTTCGCCGTAAAAGGGCAAGTAATGTTGATTATTCTTCCTCAAGACTGAAGAGTATTGGGAGAGGTATCGACCAACATCCGAGTTACGAAACGATTTCTTGAAAAGAGGTTCGAATCGTCGATTTCTTTAGATATAAATTTGAAGTCCAGCGCTCTTCTTACATCCGCTGTCCCAGTGTTTAAAAAAACTTTTAGCAATTAAAGTGCGTTGTTCGTTTTTAGAACGCGGAGTTTTTTAAATGAAGTTATGTATTTAATATCTATGAAGTTTTGATCACAACATAACTAACCCTTGCTCGCCGTAAGAGAGCAAGCAGTGTTGATTATTCTTTCTCAACACTGAAGGGTACCGGGGAAGGTACCGACCACCACCGAGTTAAGAAACGATTTCATCAAAATCGCACCGCCCGGAAAGATGTTTGAATCGTCGATTTCTCTAGATAAGCATTTGAAGTCCAGAGCTGTTCTCACATACGCTATCCCAGGGTTTAAAAAAGGTTTTAACAATTAAAGTTCCTTTGTATAACGCGAAATTTGTTAATGAAGTTATGTATTTGACATTTATGACGTTTTGATCACAACATACCTAACCCTTCCTCGCCGTAAGAGAACAAGCAGTGTTGATTATTCTTTCTCAACAGTGAAGGGTACCGGACAAGATACCGACCACCTCCGAGTTAAGAAACGATTTCATCAAAATCGCACCGCCCGGAAAAAGGTTCGAATCGTCGAGATCTCTATGTAATTATTTGAAATCCAGCGCTCTTCTTATGCGCTATCCCATTGTTTAAAAAGCAATTAAAGTACGTTGTTCGTTTTTATAACGCGGGAAGCTATGTGTTTAACATTTATGAAGTTTTGATCACAACATGGATTAAAAGAAAATACTATGGAAATTAAATTATGGGGCAACCTTTAAGTAATAAGATTTCTTATTTGGAACTGTCGAAGGTACACATTAATTTTTTCACATCTCTGTAAAAGATAAAACTTTCCTGCCATGTTTGAAGTAATGCGATAGACATGTTTTGTAAATGGCGGATAAGTATAGGAAGTAATAAAGACACAGTCAAAAGAAACAACCTTTCTCATACATATTTATGATAGCAACTAGTCTAATTATAGACGGCTATGTACGTATGTATTTTAAGCATATTATTAAGGAGAAAAATATCAAACCACTACTGCATGATTATGTGAAAATTACACCACAATGGCACGATTTCCTTTGAGAGACTTGTAATGTGGTAAAGCATGCGAAATACTTCGCACGTAACTTGTACGTATATTTCTCTTTATTACTACTTATGTTCTCCTATTTAACGTTGTCTGTATACATAGAAAGCAAAAATTGCATCCATTACGAAATGTAACAACGTCGTAACATATTTAAATGAAAACATTTTAAAAATCATTTATTTAATCGTCTATTTATACAGTCCCTTGCCATCATATTGTGCGCGGTCTTAATATAATCGCAAGGAACTATATATTACACACACAATTGTGTCATAATTAATATTTTAATAAGAACTAATACACGGGCACATTGCACAAAAATACTTGAAACAAAAAATGTATTATATCCGATCATGTTAACCCCCACTGTTTATTTTTTGTTGCGGCATTAGGAAGAGAGTTTGGACATAATGGGACAATACAAATCGGAAATTTTCTGCTAAAGGTAATTGAGTTTTTTCGCTATCTTATTGCGGGAATTCTTGATATGGACTTCTGTAGGTGTAATCTCTTCTCTTTCTCTAACAACATTAAATCTAATCTACTGAGCTTACTTTTCCGCTTCCATTTAATTTCTTTTAGATATATAATGCTTTTTTTTTATAATAGAATCGCTTCTGTTTAAGTAGTCGTAGGATATAATTAATACATTGCTATACTATGTGTCGCATTAAGACGTTTCCAGCATCGGATCTCGCTTATAAATGATATAGCTTTGATTAAATTAGATGAATATATTTATATTTTGAGAGCTAGTGAAATTATAAGAAATTTTTCATAATCACTGAAGGTTGATGTACAACCCCTTTCCACATTAATTTTCGTATTCTGCCTACGTGTTTCGACAACTAAGTTGTCATCATCAGCAGATAATTGGACAGTGGAAAACTACGGCAAAAATACCCGTACGAAAATTAATGTGGAAAGGGGTTATATATCAACCTTAAGTGATTAAGTTAATCAACTACAGGCTCCATCAAAATTACCGTCAAGAAATTTTTTAATTTGCAAATTTGTATTTCAGAAATTATAACAAGAAAAAGAAAAATGTCAAATTTCTTCTCCTTATAGTACATTTTCTGTGGTAGTAGTTTATATTAGCACTTTCTTAAAGTACTTTTTTATACAAAATGTAAATATCACAAAATATTCAGAACGAAATGGTCAATTGTTTGGGCAGCTTTTATAATTCATTTTTTTATATTTCACAAACTACTCACTGCTTTGAGTTTTAGAAAATACAATCTTTTAATTTTTTTAATAGTATATATTGAGCGAGCCTCGTATGTCAATAAATTTCTACTTTTTACAGGACAATATTTTTAACTTGAGACTCTTATCTAAAATCTGTATTTTGTTTCAACTTTATGGGTTGTAGATGAATTATTTTAATCGACCTTGCCTAACTTCAAACAACTTCAAACATTTATATAAATAAAACAACTAATTTCGAAAAATCATAGAAATTTATTGAATTAATCAAAAAAAGATAAATAAAACCCCTTTCCGTATCAATGTTCATATTCTGTATACGTATTTCGACAACTAAGTTGACATCATCAGCAGGTAATTAATCACAGTGTCGCAGAAGAAACTCGCACAGAATCATACCACATAAATACCAAATTCACATTGATTTGTTTCACACAGTTTAAAATATTTCCTAGTCCTAAAACTAACACTTAAACTGAAATGTACACCTTCTTTCACTTATGGACACTCTTCTAGGAAGTCAGAGGCAAGAATATGTTATCGGACCCTTCTCTGCGTTTAACACATTTATTTGATTAAATATAGACAATCCGCGGTTACACTATGATTATTTTCTAGCACGTGTTTCGCTAAACTGGATTTTTCAGGTCGATTAAACTTGATATACATCATATGTTCTTTATACCTGGTTTCTGTCGAACCTGACCGATGTATTGCTCATTACAATCTAGGCATTTTATTTCGCAAAAACCTGATTTTTGAGTTTCAGTCTAAAATCTGCACTTTTTAAGCTAGGAATTGATTTCCTGAAACACAAACATTTTTGTAATCGTTTTTATCCGTGTCCCACCGGTGAAACGCAACGGCAGCTAAAAATAATTAGTAATGACCGTGGTACTATAACAATTAAACAAGTAAGTAGCATTCACTGGAATTTAATAAAGTAAAAATACAATCAAATGAAGAGAACGTTAAGAAATAAAACTAAATAATTTTTATAATGTCCGCGAACGTGTTAAAAGGTGAAGAAATTTGACATTTTTATTTCTGTAACTCTCGAAACACATACGTACATGGAAGTATGGAAATTCAAAATGTATTATAATTCCACTAGTTCTTAAGAATAATTCATCTAATTTAACCGAAACTGTTTTTTGTATTACGCGAAATCCCCATGCTGGAAATGTAATCTAAGACACGATGTATATTTGTGTGTGTGTGTGTGTGTTCGAACGCAAAGGTCGTAACATGTTGCGAAAAAAAAAACTGATTTTGCAACATAAATATACAATACATATGCACCAATACGGGCCACACGATTCGTGGGCGTCAATGGCCTATAATTGTAATATCTTAGTCATTATTGATTAATTCGAAGTGTGTATTAAGAAAGGAAAAGTGTGTTGTCAGTGTGGACAATTTCAAAATCACTTAGATAGTGGACGTTGGTAATGTATTATTCCTAGAAATTATCAGTTGCAATTCGTTAACGTAAATGTGGATTAATCGTTTATGTTTCGACGTGTAGACACCGTTTTTTAACATCATTACGTATATTAATGTTTGTTTTCAACGCTATTTATTTTTTGTTTTTGCTTGAGTAAGTTTTGACATTATTAAATTTACTGTTATGTTGTTATTTACTAAATTTAATTTAATGGTAGCATACACTGCCAGTCATAAGTGTTTGTTCACCCAGAAAATAATAGAAAAGTGTAATACTTGCTGTAAAATTATTTCAAACAATTTTAACAAATATTCTTTTAAATTCGTTTATATTTTTGACCGTCCATGTGACCACCTTTAGCTTTTATTATTGCTTTGCACAATCTCGGTATCTTCTCTAGTAATTTTGCCAGAGTTACAGTTCAATTTTTGACCGTGCATCATCTAGTTGAGTCTCCATAGTGTTTTCGTAAATGTTGGAGCTGACTTTCGCACTTGTTTGTCCAACTCATCTTGTAACAGCTTTATAGGTTTCCAGTCGGGACTTTGAGAAGGCCATTTCATAATAACAATTATTCCTTCTCATTCTCATTCCTCTAAATACCACAATTTCAACGTGTGCTTGGAATCGTTGTTTTGAAAGTTTTCTCCAAATGTCACCACAATTTGTTTCAAAAACTTGTCTGTGCCGTCCTTTCGTCCATTTTAATAAAATCGCCTGTAGATGATCCAGCAAAACCACCCCAAAATATTACTGGTCCTCCCCCAGGCTTGGTTGTAGATGCAATGCATGACCCAAGAACTCATTTTTCCGCCGATCTTCGGACAAACGAATTTGGATTCGTCGGTTCAGAGCACTTTTTCCCACTCATCCAGCATCCAATCTTTATATTGTCTTGCCTCAGCTAATTGTTTTATTTTATTTTGCTTGCACAATAGCAGTCTCCAGAACAATTTGTCTTTGCGTTATCATTTTTTCACCGTTTTTTCGTCCATTTCTTTTACTTAACAAGACTATTGCTCGATCCTCTGCTGGCATTGTTATTTTTGGCCGGCCTGGCCCCGTTTTATTCAATAAACTACCAGTTTCTTTATATTTTTTTTTATTACTATAGTCCACAGTTCTTCCGTTTAAGTTCAGCAATTTCGCGATTTGTCTATTGTTTTTACCAATATCATGATGAGACTATAAGAGCACGTATTTGGATCCATAATTCATTCCTACGCGGCATTATCAAAAAATCGATTTTTTAAAAAAATAATACACAAGCACTACGACACGAACTCTATACGCGACCATTTTAAAAGTTGAATGGAAACTAAATTTGTATCAAAATACGATATTTCTAGTTACTTGATTTATGGCCTATAAGGTTTTTATTTAATTGCCTTACTTGGGTTGTAAAATGGTTACTGTCGATAATTTAGGTTTAAAGTGCTTAAATACATAAATAATTCAAAAAATTTCTTTCAAGCAATTCAAAATTTTTGTTTTAACGGAAATTTCAATTGTCTCAAAGAGGTGTATTCGCAAAATGATATTTTGATTGTTATTCTGATTAGATACGTGCAAATATCCACAAAACTAAAAGAGATAGAGTTCGGATTTCGACCATCACATGAACATGGTATGTCACACAAATAACACTCAAAAGAACATATTATAGTTTTTTAGAATAGTTTTTTAACCAGCTTCTTTTAATTTTCGTTTAAAATGTAAATATAGAATTAAAAACGTTAACAATTATTGCATTTTAATCCCTAGTAGAATTTTATTAATCAAACGCATATTCAATATAGCTTTAAACGCTTGTATTTGCTTCATTAGTCATGTAGACTCGTACATATATCTGCAAACAAAGCTTAAAACTAAAATGAAAGTCGTGAATCGTTTAAGAATAAATGTGTGTACTTGATAATAATGTTAGCTGACGTTTATAAAAACTCGATGATATTGTATTAGGTTAATGCATAAGCTCATAGCATTTTTGTTGAATTCGAAGTTTAATAATTTTAAATTAAACAAAATACATGAACTAGTCAATCATTCAAGGACGATTTGGAAGTGAGGAAGCCGTCAAGCCAATTTTGAAGTGCCACGTCGTTGTTAAAGAATATCGAGAAACACATTTCCGTGCTGTACTCTCCCTAATTACGTTTTCCCCGTAAACCATACAAATAGATTTAACGGTTTCGATGGCACTAATTCCTCGGTTGAATTTGAACTTTTTTCTGGTTGACATTCTATTTTCTTTTGTCAATAAATAAAACAATCTTTGCATAAATTCAAAATTTCCAAAACAATCTAATTACACAATAATACGACGTCAAAGTGACTTTGACATATATATGCTTAATAATCTTTTTTCAAGGCATTCTCGTCCTACAAACCAAAAATGCTACGAACTTAAGCAACAACCTTGTATACAGTCCCTCTACAAATTACTTGCAAGGTCGATCTTTTTCAATTTTATAAAGAATTATTTGAATATTTGATATAGTGTCCTTTGTTATTTCTAATATCTTTAATCCTTCTAGGGATGCTCCCTATATATAAATCCACTATCAAAAGCATCCTCAACATTTTCTTTTGAAATTCGTTTTGTATATAATAAGCAGCTCACATCTTAGGTACCTTTACGTTTGATTAAGTCCTCATCGCAGGGCGTGCTGTAAAAATACTTGCCTGACTATTTAGTCAAACTAAAATATCATAAATATTATAAACCTAATCACGATAGAAGCAATTTGACAGGGCCTGTATAGTATATTTAACAGCTCGACTGCTTTTAGATACACTATATGTATTTACAGTCCCTGTCAAATTACTAATATTTACTGCAAAATACTACCTGTACAATGATCACGTCATCATGCTTTTTGTGCTTGTCAATACACAAACAAACAGTGACTCATCATTCGCGAAATTACTCAAATATAACAGAATCCGTATCTTATCAATGTGTTCACTGCCAATGCCAACGATCGAGGCCTTCGCCGCAAATGAGGTTTTTAAATTTCAATTAACCATTACTCATTTCAGCGGAAAGCACGCTTTTTTTAATGAATATCCCAGCAATCTATTTACCTTTCTTAATTAGATCGTGTGAACAAAAGGAAAGTGAAAGGAGTTGCGTGGAAATCAGTTAGTAGAAATAAAATTCCGCCGAACAAAACAGTTTATTATGTAAGTGCGTCATGTTATGTTCGACCACAAAAACATTATTTCCCACAAAATACAAAAAGGTTGTTATTTAAACTTTCGGTAATGATTCTCGCTTGCCGATCGTAATAGTGAATGAATTATTAATAAATTTTAATTTTAATTTGATTATATTCATGTCATTGACTTAACAAAGAATTAATGCTCTTGAATTTAATTAAGGTCCAAAATTAAATAAATTATGCTGTTACTAGGATGATTTGGCGGCAAACGAGACCTGACCGCTAGTACCATCTTTTGGAGAAACTTCGTACTATATTCTAGTTATGGTCACAGCGAAAATTTGATTAATTTCTGGCATATGATTTGAAAGTTACAACGGTGTGAATGAGGCGCCTAAATGAAGAATCGCAAAATGCATAAACTCTATTCATGGTGCAATACAATATCTACTTTTTCCAAAGATATTTTGGCTAATATGAGACAAACTTTGGTTAACAAGGAGCATTGTTAGCCAAAGATTGTCGCATATTAGCCGAAAGATATAATTTGTCGATGGTTGCGCAATTTAAACGTGGTGATATGAGTATTGAAAATGACATGTAACTGAGACCATTACATTAACGTGACAACTCCGAAATTGATAAATTAATTTCCTTAAACGAGCATGAAATTTGAATTTGTCGCCTACAGTTTAAATAGTTTAACGAAAAGTAGTTACTCTAAGAAATAATACTTTTGAAGAAATTAAACCCTCCGGTGAGGGTAAACGGTTCTTTTCGGGCACTTGGCAAAGGTTCATGTAGCACGCGATGTACACTCCGCAAAGGCTAAGCCAACTGCTGCCGGTCGCCAAGCTTCTCTGGCAGCCCCCACCACCCACATCGCCTGGATGAGAAAAAAATTAGTCTGACTACTTTTGGGACAAACCTTGTATAACATGTCGATCAAGTCGAGTCATAGTTTTTTTTTGTCACAAAATAAACGTCCGGTACTTGTACTGGGAACATATTCTGTGATTAAAAGAGCAATACGCTGCACTATTTTCCAGAAACCTACTTCTGTTTGTGAATCTTTGAGAGTACTTTTCTGTACGCACCAAAGTAAAAATACTATTTTCTTCATGGCATATGTCTTTTTCTCTACTCATATCATCTAATTGCATCACAAATAAACACACTAATTTAAAGTAAACAAAACCTACACGGTGTCACACGGGAACATAAACCGAAATATTGTCGAGTGTTATTTAGTGAGTTACAAAGGGTACTAGGAAAGTTTTGCAATACAGCTTTGTTTATTTAATTTTTTCAAAGTAACTTCCTCCACACTCAATACACCTCTCCATCCCCCGAAACCAATCTTCAAACCAGTTCTGCCAAGTTTCACTAGGGAGTAAAGCACATTCGTTGTCCCAAGCTCGCAGAAGGTCCACATCACTGGAAAACCGCCTTCCTTTTAGCTTCACTTTCACATGCGGGAACAATGCAAAGTCGCAGGGTGCAAGATCTGGACTATAGGGAGGGTACTCGAGAAGTTTCAATCCTGCCCGGACAAACATCACCTAGTGCAAGAGTCATTTCTTGGAAGCACTGGTCTATGTTTAATCCACGCACAAAATTATAACGCAGAACTGCCCTTATCTCATTTCGTGACCACGATGCCATCGCAAGCACTTTACACTCTCACTGCTAATGAATAGCTCTGAGCCCATCGACATGGCACGGCGACTACTATGCACGTATGACCATGTCTCAACATGCAGCAACAAGCAGCTCCCTACGATTCATTGTTGCGTCATATTGCAAAACTTTCCTAGTACCCTTTGTATTACAATGACCATTTACATTGTTCTTAAAAGAACCCGCCAATAATAGATAAGAGGATTAATAAAAGGGTCGATTGCAGCTACAGAGCTGTTATCAGATACCACAACTTTTGCTTCGAAATAATAATAATGCATAGAATATACGAATAAATAAAGATATCCGATTTACTCCGTTGTTTTTGAATGACATTAGTTTAAATAAAGAAAAAAAGTTATCAAGGTGGTGTTAATGTTATTGGTCAGGGACTATAGGTTATTTGAAATATGTACTATTAATTCGAAAGAGAATAATCAATTTTATGTTACCTTTGTAACTAACTTTCTTTAAGGTCATGATTAAATAATATCCTATCAATATTTGAAGAACGATTTCCGGCGTTTTACTTATCGTCGATTGTATTATATATATGTACATCAGTATATTACATATACACACATATTATAATGATAACTTAAAGGCTGGACTTTGGACAGTGAAATATAGGTCGACATTTTTCAATTCGTTTTGTTTTATTCATATTTATTATGTTACTCATGCTCAATCGCGTGCTGTCCCTTTTTTTAAATATATTATATATGTATTATCATGTGTATTTTAGATGGCAATAAGGAGTGCCGGCGGTGGCATGCCAAGGAGGGAGCCGTGCGCGAAATGCGGCAATCCAGTTTACATCGCCGAACGACTCGCTGTAGGAAAATTGCTATACCATCGCACGTGCTTTCGCTGCGCCCGCTGCAACAGTCAATTAACATTAGCCAATTATTACGAAACCGAAACGCCCAATCAGTTTTGCTGTGAAACATGTCCCGATGAAGAGCTGAACTTGCACGTAGGTGCCGGCCACGGTAAAAACAAGCCGAACGAAAAGTCGATGCTTTCGCGTTCGTTGAGCGATGAGGAAAAATCAGCTGGCCTGAAAAAGTTATCCGACCACCACCAACAACAGCAAGACGAATACAGCACGAAATTCGAGGCAGCTTTAGAGGAATCGTCCATCTTGAAATCGCCGTTAAGTAGTTCCGAATATGCTATAGCTAGAACACAATTTTTAGCCGCCAATCTGGTTGATTCGAATAGCGATACGGAAATACCGCCCGAGCTGCCGAAAACAAAACCACCAGACATCAAAAGCGCAAATAATTCTCCCAAAACTTCACCGATATTTACAAGCAGCGACCGCCGCGAAAGACTAAATAGTTTTAGTGAAAATAATGTAGATAAAATGAAGAATCTATCCAAAGACATTAGTGGAAGTTCACAGAATTTGGCCGCGAAAATGAGTATTAATAATAATAATAATAATATTAGTGAAAATAAAAGGACTAACTTTAGCAGTGTTAAGCAGTTAAGTACTACCAGTCCGGTTGCAAAATCTAAACCTAACGTTACCAAAGATAAATCGCAACCGCAAAACGAAAGCGTACGAAAAGAGGATGACGTGTCATCTTTAGTGAAGAATAGGATGAAACTGTTCGAAAACTCACAAACCACAAAATCACCACAAGGGGAGGAACAGAGTGTTAGAAAACGCGTCAACATGGAAAACCTCAAACGACCACTTGCAGACGCAACTGTGGCATCGCCCGAAAAGAAGTTCTCTCTTGAAAAGAACTCGGCCTTCCTAAAATCGCCAACGGAAAACAGAAACAAAGTAGCATTAGAAATGCCCGATTCTCCTGTAAAATCCAACAGAGGAATTCCGCAATCTCAAGTTAAGTCATTAAATCTCATGTTGCAAAAACAAATTGCTTTGAAGGAAGGAAAAATAACACCAAAATCCCTAATCAAAGAAGCAAAAGCTGAGTCTCCGGTGGAAACTAGGCCTACGCAAAATGTAGCTTTGGTTAATGAAAGGAACTCCCTACGGGATTCGTTACGAAGTGAAAAGGCTAAGGACGGCGAACAGTTAGAAAAACGAAAATCTCTAGAGAATTTACTCTCGACCAAAACAGAAAAAAAGAGCCCTAGTGATGATTTACCTAAATCATTCCAGTCTTCGAATCGTAGAAACAGTAGTGAAGAAAACAAAAGCAAATCGTTTTCGTTACGCAAAATTGAAACACCTTCCGAAAGGATATCGAATCAAGCCTCGAAAATGGCGTTAAAAAGTCCACAAAGAGACCGACCGACGTCTTTAAACGCAGCAAAACCCGATTTGGTTAGTAGCACACATCGTCTCAGAAAGCAGCAATCTATGGAAGAAATTCCCAAGACGAAATCAGAAACAAGTCGAACGCTTTTTAATAGGCACTGGAAAGACGGACGCAAAGAAAATCTTTTTCAAAACAAATACAAATTCGCCGGTGAACTAGAGAACAATTCCATTTATAAAAGGTCATTGAGTGATAAAGATACGAAGCAAAAAATAACTGGAGATAAAATGACACCGACAAAACACATCTCATCGGAGAGTCTATTGAAATCTACCGCTCTTCGACATCCGGGAAAATTACACACCATGACCGCATCGACAGGAAGTATGGGGAAGCTCGATTATAACACATATCGTAGAGACAGATCTCGAATAAACATGTACGTGTCCGATACGGAACTAAATAACATATTAAACAGAAGAAATACGGATTGGCCGACGTCTCCGCAACGCAAATCAATGGAACATCTTCCGATGAGATCCATTGAGAATTTCTACAGATCGAATAGCGAAGAAAATCTCAGGAGTGATAAAGGTGCTTTTGAAAGTCGCCTCGTTCAAGAACGCCAAGAACCCAGAAGAAACAGCGTAAGTGCTTTAAAAAATAAATTTGAATGTTTTAGTGTAGTTGAGTCACGTCCTTCATGTCAAATTATTAAAACAACACCAACGGATACTGACACACAAAATAATTCAGTTTCAGAGATACAGCCCGAAAAATCATATGGTGAATTTTTGCGTGATGGACATATAACCTCGACTTCGAACGATATGGAAGGCCGAGGTAATGCAAGTAGAGACGATACGAAAGACAGTTCTTTCCATAGATCTGACGCTAATAGCGATCTAGTAATAGACTTAACGGAAGATAGTAGTCCTAGATGCGAAGAAAGTCTTTCGCGTAGTCAAACTGAAGTTATCGCTATATCGGATGAATCTGTATTAGAAATATCGGACTCTGTAATATCGGATAAGCTCGATATAAGTGATGTTATAGAGGAAGAAAATAAATTCAACGATAACGAATACCCTGAAAACTTAAACCCATTTGGGGATGATAACGATGAAAATGAAAATGATAAGAAAACTAATCTAAGTGCAAAATCTCAACCATTAAACGACAGCCTAAATCCTTTCGGGGACGATGAAGACGATGATGAGAGGGAAAATAACATACATCAAAACCAGAAGGAGCGAACACCTGTAGTGAGAAGAAAAATTATTGTGCCTGTCGATGAAAGCTTGCACGAAAGCGATACCCCAGAAGGTGTACGGAATCTTTACGTGCCGAGATATGACGTAAGTTCTTCCGAAAATGAACTACAAAACCAGAAAACGGTAACACCTAGAGTACGTAGAAAAATTATTGTGCCCCTTGATAGCTCCCACGAAGGAGATACACCAGAATATATGCGGAATGTTCACGGGCAAAAGCCTGCCCCAAATCCCTTCGAAGATGATGAGGATGAAGAAGGGGGCGATGGTACTAAAACCAGTGATAAGCCAACACCTGCCGTTAGGAAAAAGTTCTTTTCTCCGCACGAAGGTCATAGAATAGAAAACGAAGATAAAAGTGGCGCAAATCCTTTTGAAGATGATGAAGACGAAGACGATGAATTTGGTAATAAAGAAACTGAAAATCGTCCGACTTCGGCTACTATGCCGCAGAAGAAATTAATCCCAGCGCCCAAAATATCTTTAAATCCATTTTGGAGCGATGCTGATGAAGATGAGCCGGAGTATGATGACGAGGACTATGAAAACAAACAAAGACCCGTGCCGAAACCTCGAAAATCCAGGTAAGAAATTTATATTTTGGTAACGACCTTCAACGGTTTTTTGAATATTTTCAATCGCGCATGAATCGCGAATAAATTACTTAAGTAAGTATATATTTCTTTAGCTCAATAATTGATCCAAGATTTAATTAAATTTAAGCTTTTTCACATTTTATCTTACTGCGATGCTGGAGTAAGAAGTCTGGTAAAAATTAAATGAGGAATAGTTCTTTTTGGCAGAAAAATTTAGGTTACTTTTCTAATTTTCCATTTTTTTTCCAAATAATAAGATTTCTCCAATCCTTCAAAAGAGGCATTTGTTGCATCAATGCTATCCTCATCAGAGTTGAACATATTTTCGTTCAAATAATAGTGAAAATAAAAGGGAAGCTTAGTCTGGAGATAATGGAGAATCCATAATTCATGGATTTTGGCCAGGACAACTGCACACGTGTGCACCCATGCATTGTCTCGATGGAAGAAAACTTTTTGCTTTGTCAAATACAGTCGTCTTTCTTTCCAAAATTTTAGAAGACAAATTGCACCAATTGATGTCAATCGTCTTTCGCTTTTCAAGGTAATCGATGTGGATCATAATTCGAAATGCACGCGTCGTAATGCGTGTATTCCAAAAAAACTGAAGCCATGACTTTGTTAGCCCATAAAACCGACTTATCCTTCTTCAACGCTTTGTTAATAGGAATCCAATATTTAGACTGCACCTTGATGTTCGTATTTTGTATACGCATTTCGACAACTAAGCTATCATCACCAGCAGCATGTGGTTTCTCACGGTGAATATCTGGTACGAATTTGTTTCTGTGCAAGTTTTACCGCGGGTGCGACACAGTGATTAATCACCTGTTGATAATAACAACTTAGTTCCCAAAACTCATATACAGAGTACGAACATTATTGTGGAAAGCGATTTCATTTGCCTGTTTTGATTAATTCAATCAACCAGAGTCTCCATTAAAAGTTCCTTTTTATTGTGTTTAAACATCGGCAATTCTGCCCCTGAAGTTGTCTCACTGGGCTTAGGATTAGTCCACAAGTAAGCAAAATATCAATTGATATCGTATTCTCCGACCTCAAAAATCCTAAATTGTGTTTTCTGTCAAAATTCCAAAACTCCAGAGTAGCTTCAACATTTCACGGATCTCTTTGGAAATTTAAATGTTACCTATTGGACAGAAGTCATTTTGGAATTAGTGATTCTAACGGGATCTATTGTGGAATGGAGTGACGTACAATTTTACTAAATTGAGGCAATCGGGTGGCCCGAATTCTGAATAGAATGTATAAGCTTATAATAATAACAATAACGCCATCTATTGAATTTTATTAGATCTTACTCCGCCGTCAGATTCTTATTTTACATTTAATACTTTAATAGATCCATTTAGACTACTGAAATAAAACATTAAATTTGAAACATCTCTTTCGGAGCAAAGGTTATTTTAAAATTCACCATTGCGCACCTAATTCCAAGTAAAACGCAGTTTAAATTTGAATAATTCCCACATTTTTTAAAAATTCAACCCGTAGAAATGAAAATGAATACTTTCCTGTTTATAACAAATTGAGTTTTTAATTGGGAATTACGAATTCTCCTCACGACGGTTTTTTTAAGCGTAATAAGCTGTTTAATATTTATAATACGAACCGTTTGTAGGTACTATTACTTAACTGTACTCCTGTACACCGAGCTAAAGCCAGCCATAGTTTGTCGTTCACTATTTAACGTCGTTTATGCGTATTTACACTTTGAATGAAGCAATGTTGAAATATCGTCGCGTCCGCAGGAACTTTGCTGGTGCTACACCTGAGCCCAAGCCGAGGACGTCTAACCAATCGGTGGCCGGTGTTTCGTTCGGTTCGAATTCTTCATTGTCCAGTGGCCAATCTGGCAATCAGTCGGTGAGAAAGAAGAAACAGGCGCCCAGACCTCCCATCCTTTTTGCCGAAGCTAAAACCGAATCGCCGCCAGAATCATCGTTAACATCAAGTCCAAGTACAAGCGTGGTAAGCAAATGTGTATTATATTTTTTTTTACATATTTTAACTTGTTTTTACGCAAATATTTATTATAAATCCGCAAAATGATTAAGTATGTGAAATAACATAAATGAACATCTCTCTTTCTACATTTTCTTTAATGAAGCACTTACTGTTTATGACATTTTAACTGTCTTTAAATTGAATGAAGCTTAATGTTAAATGAGCAAGTATGTTGTTTACATCGTCTTGCATGCTTTATTGCATTCGTCGATTTTGTTAATTATGAAAAATACCCGAAATAATTGCAATTTGAATTGAATGGGTGTACGTTTTGTTTCAGTCGCACTCGCCTAGACTCGCGAAAGCGAGGAAGACAAAGAAAGCTCCTTTACCTCCGTCTTCGACGCCTAAAATTAACAAGGATAATAAAGATTTACAATTCTTCACCTCTACAATACCAAGTGACCTCTCGCAATCTATAAAAGACTCTGATAAAGACATTCATTTGGAGGTGGATGATGCAAAACCCGCCGATCAAGATGAGGATTGGGATAATGAGAAGGTGGCTAAAGATAAGGTCAACGAAAATCGACGCAGCCAATTGTACAATTTGCCTAGTAAGTTGCTTAATATACTGTGCAAAACAAAAGCAACAAAGCAATAATTAGTTTGTTTCTAAGCATACTATTCGTATATGTTTGTTCACTACTGAAACTGAAATAAGATAATCTTATTTTAAAAACGATATCGTATAGTCTGTCGCAGAGAAAACCGAACTTTTTTTAAATAAAAACTTACTATTTTGGTAAAATTCGTTTATTTTATTTAAAGTAGTCACCGTCGGCTTCAATACAACATTTTACACGGTCAATTAACATGTCGAATGAATTTTTAAATTCATTTTAAGAGATGTCCTTCAAGATCGCTGTCGACGCCTTTTTAATGGCTTCGACGTCGGCATGACGCTGTGCTTTCATCGGCAAATGTAGTTTGGAGGATAGAAATCACAGGAGGCAAAATTCGGTGAACTCGGTAAATGGTTAAAATGCCATTTGTAGTTGGAAAAGCAGTGATAAGCGTCGGGCGATGAGATAGTGCATTATCAGTAACAAACGCCAGCTACCATTTTCACGATATCGAGGGCGCACACAAAGAATACGCGCCAAAAGATGACTCATAACACTAAGATAATATATATCATTGACTATTTGACTAGTTGGTACAAACTCTTTGTGCGCTATGCCTTTAGAATCATAGAAACAAATCAACATTGTCTTCACTTTTGATTTCTCCAAACGGCTTTTTTTCCCAATTTTTCTTCGCTAGGATGCTTCCATTCAGAGCTTTGACGCTTGGTCTCTGGTTCACATTGAAAACACCAAGCCTCATCGTCAGTTACAATAAAATACCTAAAGTTTTCGTCCTTTTTTGAGTCTTTTTAATCGAGTCTGTACAATGTTGAATTCAGTTAGCTTGTGTGGTACGAACCTTGCACAAATCTTTCTCAGTCCCAAACACGTCAAAACGCGATGAATTCAATCTTTGGAAATATTTAATTCCATTCCCACGCATCGCAATGAGGATTTCGGTTTATTTCTGATAAATTCACGCACAAGTTCGATGTTACTTTCCGTAACCACAGATTTTTGCACCAGGATGTTCATCGTCATTTGTATCCGTACGACCGTCTTTAAATCGTTTTTACCATTTATACACACTCATACATGATAAACACGTAACACCGAACACTTGTTTCATCCAATTAAACGCTTCAGTAAACGATTTACCGAGTTTAAAACAGAACTTGATATTTGCTCTTTGTTCAAAATTCATTTTTCGACCGATGCCAAGTACATACTGTTACTTTATGCGCAATTTCTTTGCTTTTAATGATGCAAATGTCATGATATTTAGACATAACATTGGTGAGTTGGGAACTCCTCCATTAAGTCATGGTCTACTTCCTTCTTGGCCAGAAACGCGGATATATTAAGTATCCCTGTTTTTTGTGTATGTGGGACAGCAGAGCTCGTGAGAAGCATTAGGTGCATTCGAATTGGCCGCCAAAGTTTGACCTCAAGCCCGGTGATCCAAACATTCTACATCAGCCACTTGTCGTTAGAAAGAACATATTATTTCCGCTCCTAAAATTGAGTCTCATAAAGCAATTTGTTAAAGCTTTGTCAACTAAAAGAGATTGTTTTGAGTATCTCGTCTTTTGAAAAGATAAAGGTCGGCGTGTTTGACGGTCCATAGATTCGGCAACTCGTTGAAGATGAACATTTCATCGGAACAATGACAAAACTTTAAATTTGTAATCCCTTCTGTGTTAGTTCATATCATCATGAATTTTGTTTTTTTTTGTGTTAATTTTGAAACCCATTCTTTCGCTGTTTTTCCCTATAAGAAGATAAAAAAATCCTCAATGTTATCAATGTACGGTGTCTTCAGCATATCAATGTTGTTAACCCATGCCCTCGTTGACTTTGATACTTTTTCAGCATCATCAAGAGCTTCTTGGAAAATATTTTCCGAATAAATATAGAATGACAGCGGTAAAAGAACGCATTCTTGCTGGACTCTGTGTATTTCAATAGTAATTGATGTCTCTCCGTCAATCACCACTTGTCAATCGCTTCAAAGGATTCTTTTCATGTGTAAGGAGCATGCGGCACATGTTTATACCCGCCATTTAAGCGATCTTTTAAGTTCATGAGGAACCCAAATATCGAGCAGCTTGCTGCTGATGTATTTCTAGCTTTTTCACGTCGCGAACCTTTGAATGATGGGTGTTTAACGTTCCTGCATTCATTCGTATTATACGTTTGACTCAATAAATGTTGTTATTTGGTCGTCAATAATGTTGATATTACGAAAATGTACACTTCGGTCTTTTCAACTTTTTATAAAATTTCAAACGCGCAATCAAATCTCGGATTTTTTTTGTCCAAACTGAAGTAAGAGCAGTCAGCTGTCGTATGGCATAGCATAAAAAGTAAATTGTAGTAGTGACTAGCTTTTGCATAAACGAATTAGCGCCATCTATTGCAAAAATGCGTTAAGTTTCTTGTCAATCCAATGGTTTTAGGTACCCCAAAAGACTTTTACTTAGAGCTTTGCTGAATACTTATCTTTTTTAAATTAGTTTTTTTGTGAATTGAATAACGACGTCGTTTTTCATCAATTACTTGGCTTTTGTTTTACATAATACCGGCCGATTTTTCAAGAAAACAAATACATAAATACAAAATTAACAATATGTAACTTCTAGACCACTCATTTGGTAGATTTTCTTGCTTTAAGAAATTAAAATTTCGAATTAAATTTAATTTGTAGTTGGTAGCACAAAAATCTCCATGTTATAACTTTTTATCTTCGTACGGCGATTATACTTTTTCGTTTATATGGAAAATTAGGCTATTAGGCGATAAATTTCAAAAGTAATCAGTGGGTCCAACCTTATACTGCCAATATAAGTGCGTTGCCAACTGTGTACAAACATTATTGCTCATGTCTTGTACACTCCGCGCAACATGAATAGGACCAACTGCATATATGACATTTCTAGTTGGTATAAACATGGTATCGCGCTGGAATTGTTATTTTCGAAAATAAGAGGGTTGATAAAAAGATGTATGTAGGTACCAAATATAATTTTTGTAAAAGTCAGTGCAAATGTACGTTACTAATGACAATAAGTAGAATAATTAAACGCCACTTGAATACGACCAATCTACAAAATAAAAGATTCGTTTGCAATAACAAAATACTTTATTGTTCAATAATGAGTACTTTTGCCATTATTTCTTATAACCTCAAATAGTCGGGATAGAATGGAATTATACAGGGTTCTCAAGTAGTCAACGGGAAGTTCCGCCCAACTTCGTTTCAGCGCCTGCTCTAGTTCGTCAGCGCAACTGAATTGGGTAGCATTGGAGTACAATTTACGCGACAACCATCCCCAAACATTTTCTATGATGTTCAGGTCGGGGGAGAGCGATGGCCAATCGAGAACCTCCATGCCTTGTTCTTGAAACCAGCGTCGAACAATGCGCGCGGTGTGAATACTGGCATTATCCTGTTGGAAAATAAATGGCCCACCTGCCATAACGTTGGAAAATTTGTCTTTCACCTGTTGCAGCAGCTGGACGTACTTTTCCGAATTCTGTCTGCCCTTCACTATTACTAAATCAACAGGTCCGTTATAGGAAACAGCTCCCCATACCATGACTGAACCAACATCGGCTCGCCTTCGTGACTGAATCACTTCATCTTTACGTAAATCGTGGAAATAATAAGAAAACCCATCCGGGCCATCTAAATTAAACTTCTTCTCGTCACTGAAAATAACAGTTTGCCATTCTCTTGTCCACCCCATTTTTGCTTGAGCAAACTGAAGACGTGCAGTGCGCTGAAATTCCCTTAAAGGAGGCCGTCGTTTAATTTTCAAACGTTTTAAATGCGGACAGGTCTTCAGTAACTTCTGTACAGTTCTTACCGATGCATTCGTTCCAACGTTATTCGCGATTTATCTTGCCGTTAATGCCGAATTCGATGCTTCGCGTAATATGGCTCGACGTTCTCTCTTGGTTGTAACGGATGTTGTTCGCCCTTTAAAACGTTTTCCATAATTCTCGGGATCCCTAATAAAATTGTTCACAACCTGGTGTGATCGACTTATTTTCTTTGCAGTAGCCCTTGAGGAATACCCTTCTTGATGGAACGCTTTAATTTTTCCAATTTCTTCCATACTTAAGCACTTCTGTCGTCCCATCGTTGCACAATACCCTTAATTACAGATGTTTGTTTATCCGGATACACGTTGTAACTCGACACTCATCCGGTAGCTTACTATTAAATACTGGTCGTATCCAACCGGCGCGGTGCATTTTATATGTATGTGGTACTTACGTCACCCAGTGCATAACATTAGGCACTATTGCGCAATAATGCGTATTATTTGCCATATCATACCATTACAAACTTGCATTGTATTTTTAGTAAATGAATTGTTTTTCAAACCACCGAAAGCTTGCAACAAGTCGGGTGGTCCTATTCATGTTGCGCGGAGTGTATGTACATATCTGTACAGTTTTGCAATAATTTATTTTTTAAATCCAATTAGCAGATCTCCCATTGCCTGGTAATAATGAATATCAAGAATATCTCCCTAACAAGAGCACTTACGGCAAATGGAAAAGGAAGAAGGGACCGGCTCCATCACGACCCGTTCCGCAAAGGAGAATGATCAAGGCGCTGCCGGTTTCTGAATTCCGTAAAGAACTAGATCTCATCGAGCTGCAAAAGCAGGGGCTAGAAAAGCAAGGTGTCCGACTGGAACGGATTATCAGGGATCGTTGCGAAGGTCCCGATCGGGACAAGGACGTAGGAGACAGCGAAGATTCGATACCAATTGAAGTCGAAGATCTTATTTTGCAGTTATTCGAGGTGGTTAATGAGAAGAATGAATTGAGTAGGAGGGAAGCCGAATTAATGTACTTGTAAGTATTGAAAACGTTTTGATAACCTGATTCATTCTATATGTACACCAGCTCTATAAAGTAATGTGATACCTTTTTTGCGTACAAGCAACACAAATGCAGACATAGTAGCAACCAAGTCATAGATCAATTGAAACTTCGTATAATATTGGGTCTGGGAAAAAGTTCGTGGCGTTTTTCCCGATAGATGGCATTGGTTGCCGATAACTAAAGAACAACAAGTCACAGCGACACCACCGACGGCTCGTTTTTTAGATGACCTTCCGAACGTTAGTTTGAGCGTAGAAACATTGTAATCGGTGCAGTGGTTGGAAAGTTATTCGCACTTGAAAATGGAGAAGAATAATGAGAAATTTCGCTATATTCTGCAATATTATTATGATAAGGGGAAGAACGCTGCGCAGGCTTGTGATAAAATTTGTGCTGTGTACGGTGAAGGTACTTTATCGAAATCTGTTGCGCGGAAATGGTTCGCTCGCTTTCGTTCTGGAAATTTCAATGTGAAAGGTGAGTCACGCTCCGGTCGTCCAATCACTGAAAAATCTGATGAAATTCTTGAAAAAGTCCAACAAGATAAGCATATCAGCAGTGTCGATATTGGCATGGAGCTAGGCATTGACCACAAAACTGTTTTGAACCATTTACACAAAGCTGGTTACAAAAAAAAGCTTGACGTATGGGTTCCTCATGAGTTGAGCGTGAAAAACATGATGGACCGAATTAACATCTGCGATGCGCTGCTGAAACGGAATGAAATCGAGCCGTTTCTGAAACGTTTAATAACCGGAGATGAAAAATGGATTACGTACGATAATCGGAAGCGTAAAAGATCGTGGATAAAGGATGGTGAGCCGTCACAAGCGTTCGCTAAGCCAACATTGACGCCAAAAAAAGTGATGCTGTGTGTATGGTGGGACTGGAGGGGAATCGTCCACTACGAGCTACTTCCAACTGGTCAGACGATTGATTCTCAACTATACTGTGCACAACTAGAGAGATTACGCCAGGCGATTGAAAGAAAACGGCCCGAATTGATTAATAGGAAAGGTGTTGTCTTCCATCATGACAACGCCCGACCACACACTTCTTTGATGACCCGTCAAAAATTGAGAGAGTTTGGTTGGGAAGTTTTGATGCACCCACCTTACAGTCCGGATATAGCACCCTCTGACTATCATCTGTTTCGATCTCTGCAGAACTCTCTCAATGGAATTAAGTTGGTTTCAAAAGAAGCCTGTGAAAACTACTTGATTCAGTTTTTCGACCAGAAACCACAGAAGTTTTTCACCGATGGGATCATGGATCTACCAAAAAAATGGCGAAACATTGTCGATAATAATGGAGCATATTCGGTTTAAATGAATTCGTCCACGCGCCATGCGGGGACCAGTTGAATTTTACTGAAAAAACGCCACGAACTTTTTCCCAGACCCAATATTTAAATGTTAAAAAATGTGAATTTGAATTGTCAGATGCAAATGTTGTTTGTGTTGTTATTGTTATTATTATACGAAACAAGGTGTGTCAATTCTTTAGATGACTACAGTACACAGAAGTGTAATTTATTACCTTTAGTCTACTGATTCTCTAGTCTCTTCAATCCTCTGGAAAAGCAAGCTTTGTTATATATTTAGAAAATGTCAATATTTATCAAGAATTTATAATTAATTTAAATGAAAGTGAGATGCAGATAGCACTGACTTTGAGGATGTACAAAGTATGTGTAATATGTATAAGTGTAATTATTATAAATGGAAGTCTTAATTAGAATATTAATTTGACCATTATGTGTTGTAAAACATAAAAGAGCATTATATGTCTAAAAATAATATATAAAACCTCGCTTCTCATGTGTATGTATATTTATAATGGATTCATTTTGTGTCTGTGTACCACATTATATTCGGGTCTAGCTGCCGAATACCGATCAGAATGTAAAGTAGTGGGGCGCGAGTCATTTGAATCACGACTACAACTGACTACTGATCGCACTAGCTGCAGCCCCACTATTAATTTAACTAGGCGACACGAACAACTACTTATTCTGTAATCTGTAGTCGGTCGTTGTTGTGATTCAAATGACTCGCGCCCCATCACTTTACATTCTGATTGGTATTTGCGACCTAGACCCGAATATAATGTGGTACAGTTTTCGTAGCGAAGTAAAATGAATGCACGGTACATATATAGTACGAATAATATACTACAACCAGTTCAATTTGGCCAGTCAAGCAGCACGATCGTTTTAAAAGATACACTCCGAGGAAAAGTTTTGGGGCGATTAATTCAAAAGTTTGACATATGAATGTTAGGTTAAGACTGCAGCTTATTACATTATACAACAAACGCATTACAAGAAACACACAAACTATCCTATAAACTCAAACAACAAATAGATCGAAATAGATATGATATTGTACTTAACCGTACTTCAGTTGAATATATAGGTTAAGGTGGTGAGAGGTAAAGAGCTTCGCGTATTAGTTCACATTTTTTCCGCCGGGCAAATAAAATTGGTCGCACAATATACTACTGCATATCTACGGGTACCTGAATCTCATTTATATTATCATTAGCTTATCGCACTTTTACACCAGGGGATGCCATAAAGCTATTGAGTCAAATTAAAATATCTTGAAACCAATACTACGTACCCCTAACTGTTGTAGTAGGATAGTCATTCTAATACTACGTGTCGATAGACTATAGCGCGCATATTCCTCACTGCAAATAAAAACGACCCAAATGTATGTAGATTTCATCAACTGTTATTCTTCGGAATCATGTCATTGCTGAATTGAGAGCTGCCGTTCACGTTTTTAATTTACAGTCAGCAAATGCGACATCAATCTTGCCCATAGTTTTTTGTACTCAATTCATTATGTAAAATCGAAGCCACCGAGTACACGTGTCTTTTGGACGTCTACTGCGTTGTGTATATTAAAGGTTCTGGTCCGGCTATGTTTAAACTCAGGTGTCCATCGCTTTATGATTGCAACTGATAGACAAGAGTTGATTTAGTTGTTTTTGTTCTTAAAAAATACAAACTTAGTCACTGATCGGTAACCAATTTTTCCATATTTCAAAACAAGCTGGAGACAGTACACTTTCTGTGCAAATAACAAGCGTTCTTACGACCGGAATGAAAACAAATTTTGTTGGTTATGTTTTGAAGGATTGTCGAGGGCGCACACAAAGAATACGCGCCAAAAGATGACTCATAACACCAAGATAATAATATATCATTGACTATTTGACTAGTTGGTACAAACTCTTTGTGCGCTTTGAAGGACTGTCAAGTTGATAAAAAAGGAGTAAGATTTTTATTTGTGCTGTCCTCTTTCGTCAATATCACTAATTACTGATTCGCACTCGTTTAAACTTGTAAAGTCTTTATTTACTAGTTTATCTAGTAAATATGAACTTGGAAATAAACAGTTACACATAAGTTAGAACTTGCCGAGACAATTTGAATATTTAACACTGACAAGTTTTAGGGGTCCTTCATGAATGTAATTAAAATTTCACATACTTTATTTTTTTTACAGACAACGTCAACAAAGACTTGAGGAAGAACATGCGGAAACAGAGTATCAAATTCGCTGTTTAATGATGCAGCCAGAAGTTAACAAAACGGACAGTGACAAAGCTAAAGAAGAGGAATTAATATTGAGGTAAGACGATAGCATTAGACTGCTGTTAATTGAACTTCCCAGCTCATCATAAATCATCAAAACTTAATTTTTCCTGTTGTAAATCGTTACAGACTAGTAGAACTCGTCGAACGACGCAATGAAATTATCGAATGCTTGGAGATGGACAGATTACGCGAAGCAGAGGAAGATGACAGCATTAGTACGTCATTAAACTCGTACGCGTCCAGGAGAGACGAACAGTTAGCTGCGGGAAGTCCCACGCACGTACCGAAAATCACCGAAGAAGAAAAGATACAAGAAGAAGCTACGTCGAAGAAGTCTAAAAAAAACAAGAAAGACAAAAAGCACAAATCGAAAAAGTCCCAAGTCGTCGACGACGATAAAGATGTGGACGAGAGCGAAACTTCTATTACGTCCGTTAAGGAAAAGAAAAAGAAAAAATTTACACTCTTTTGAATAGAAGCTCATCTTATTTTTTCTACCATTTCGTACGTTATTTATGTTATCTTTCTTTTATATATTTAGACATTATTTCTAACGTTATTGTAAATTATATGAAGAATGTACTTTATTTAAAAATGTTTATTTTTATAATTCATATCAATTTCACGTCTTTTTATTACATAATAAATTTCTTTTATAAAAACACTCGTTTTATTGTTTTTAATATAAGTTGAAGGAAGGAAAAAGTAAAAATTCACTCCTACTGTCTCAAGGCGAAGAACAAATAAAAGGTAGGAAACAACTGACTATTCATTACATATTAAAGCTTGCTATAGATATTTAAAATACATAAAGCATATTTCAAGAGCTGATAAAAAGAACTAAATAATAGAATTATTATTTTCTTCATGAGCGCTGTCGTAAAAAGTTAAAGAAAACTTCTGCTCTCTGTCGTTTACCTTCCTGTTTTTGATTGTTTGCAGTCCTTCTTATCTTGAACTTCTTATATACAATAATGTACAATATCGAGCAATCAAACCAATTTATATTTCTTAGAAACATTAAAAACTACAAAGAGTACTAGGAAAATTTTGCAATACAGCTTCGTTTATTTAATTTTTTCAAAGTAATTTCCTCTACACTAAATACACCTCTCCATCATCCGAAACCAATCTTTAAACCAGTTCTGCCAAGTTTCACTAGGGAGTAAAGCACACTCGTTGTCCCAAGCTCGCAGAAGGTCCTCATCACTGGAAAACCGCCTCCCTTTTAGGTTCATTTTCACATGCGGGAACAGTGCAAAGTCGCAGGGAGCAAGATCTGGACTGTAGGGAGGGTGCTCGAGAAGTTTCAATCCTGTCGTGGTCAAATATTCAGTGCAGGCTTTAGCGCGGTGAACTGGAGCATTATCGTGATGGAGGAACCAGGTGTCCATTCTTGACTTTGGCCGCAGGTTCTTCATAGGATCCATTGACTTTAGGCAGGCACTGTTCAGTATATCATTTAGCTGCGACTGTCTTCTGTGTGTCCAAAACGACGCGTTCCACAATTTCACTCGATTTGAAAAATACAGCCATCATTTTCTTCTTTACAAATCGGGACTTTCTGACAACGAGTGTGTCCTCATCATCAAAAACCCAAACTTTGTTTTGAGCTTTGGTCGGCACATCGTAATAGTACAGCCAAGTCCCGTTACCTATCACGATGTTGTTTACATTCAGAGATTGTCCCTTATTAAACTTTTTTCCCGGCACCAAGTCCCACGTCGTGTCATCTGCTTTTCAGTCAGTCGATGCGGCACCCACAGAGAATAAAGTTTCTTCACGTACAAATGATCATGCAGAATCGAAAGAATTGCTGGTGCATGTAGGCTTGAAGTACCCTTTATCTGTTGGTAGGTCACTCGCCTGTCCTTGCCAAGCATTTTCCTCACGCTAATAACGTTTTCCTCCTGAGGTTCGTGGCCTTCCTCTCAGCATCCTCCTCAGTTAAATTTCCCCTTTGAAATTCTCTATACCACCTGAATAACGTTGTGCGATGTGGACAAACATCACCTAGTGCAAGAGTCATTTCTTCGAAGCAGTGGTCTATGTTTAAACCACGCACGAAATTGTAACAAAAAACTGCCCTTATCTCATTTCGTGACCACGATGCCATCGCAAGCACTTTACAACCTCACTGCTAATGAATAACTGAGTCCGTCGACATGGCGCGGCGGCTACTATGCACGTATGAACATGTCTCAACATGCAGCAACAAGCAGCTTCCTACGATTCATTGTTGCGTCATATCATATTTTCTGTTGTGAAAATGCTTTTTTTTTTAGGTATTGGCGAAAATTCTTTACAATAACTATAAAATGCTCAGTATTGTGGTTTTCAGGGTTAAACACAATTATAGAGCGTGTTCATCTATTGGCAATTCACCAGTTTTTAAAATGTTCGTGTATGTTACGCACTGGTAACTTCATTACCGATTCTAGCGTTTTAGCGGTTCGTATGTTTGAACGACGGAGAGGTACTGTTTTTCATTATTTTTCTGTATAGAAAAGATACGATTAGCCCACAAAGAATCGTTCGTTAAAAAAAGCTTACCTGACGATAGGTGAATTCCTTGAAACGTATAGTAAACAAGGTGTTATCAACATTTGAATTATTATTATTATTGAATATTATATATAATATATATTTGAATATTATTATTAAAGCCATACATGTTATATTTTGCGAAAATAACACTGTCATAGATTTATACTTCTTTGAAAATGTCGAGTTTCGTACCTGAAAAAGTTCGTTTGCGGCATGCATTACCTTTCGTATTTAATCACAAGAAAAAAGCCGCCGAAAGTCATCGTTTGCTGGTAGAAGCTTACTGTGAGCATGCTCCAACCATAAAAACATGTGAGGCGTGGTTTCGACAATTCAAAAGTGGTGATTTCAATGTTCAAGACAACGAATGTTCTGGTAGACCGAAAAAGTTTTAAGATACGAAACTGCGGGAGTTATTGGACGAAGACCCAAATAATTGGCAGAAGCGTTAAATGTGGGCCAAGAAACGATTAGGTACTACGAACAATGGGGAAAAGTCCAAAAGATGGGCAAATGGATGCCACATCAATTGAATGACAGGCAAATGGAAAATCAAAAAATTGTCTGTGTAACGCTGCATCAGAGCAGTCATTCCTGAATCGAATAGTGACGAGTGACGAAAAATGGATTTATTTTGAAAACAGTAAACGCAAAAAATATAAATAAGAAGCCGGCTCATCGACTCCAAGGCCAGGTCGTTTTGAACGCAAAACAATGCGCTCTGTGTTTGGTGGAACCAGAGTGGCGTGGTGTATTACGAACTGTTTAAACCTGGTGAAGCAGTTAATACTGATCGCTACCGACAACAAATTATCAATTCGAACCATGCATTGATAGAAAAACATCCAGAATGGACCCGAAGACACGCTAAAGTGATTTTACAGCACGATAACGCACCGTCTCATACAGCAACACCGGTCAAGGAAGCGTTGAAAGCACTTAGATGGGACGCAATATCGCACCCGCCTTACTCTCCATACCTTGCCCCATCCGTTTTTGAAAAAATTTGTTCTCCGCGTGGGATCTTAACCAACAATTCCATTCACTCCAAGAATGTACCACATACCCGGAGAGAATAAGATCGTGGAGAACAGAAATTTACTATTTTTTATTACATTTATAAATGATCTCATATCTAATACTGATAATTGTTTTGTCATTAATTTTGCAGATATTACTTTAGCTGAAATGTCTTGAATTAATAAAAAAAAAAAAAAAGGCAATCGCATAATGGACGAACTAAAAAAGTGGTTAAACGATAATAATCCCATATTAAATGTAGCAAGAACTAGATGTGTACTGTTCAAAAGCTGCCATGGTCATACTACACTGATGAAACACTACATAATAAAACTTATAATTTTGTAAATAATGTTCCATTCTTAGGTATAACAATCAATGACTCGTTAACTTTTACTGAAGATGTCTGCAGTAAAGTAAGAAACTTAGTAATACTAATTATGGTTTAAGAGAACTAGCTGAGAATAAAAATAAAAATATAGCTAAATTATTCGATTACAGTAGTGTCCGGTTATAATGAACTACTACTAGCCACTAAAAATGGTTCATTATAGCCGAAATTCATTATATCTAACAAAAAATAAATTTGAAAAATAAATTAGTACAAACGATTCTTGTATTGTATACTGATAATTTAAATGAACAAAAAATTATTATTTAACAGATTGTTTAAAATAGTCACTTATTTTAGACTGTTTGTAAGACAAAGTTACGTAAATATCATTCAAATACATTTCTACATTAGCCAGGCTGTTCAAAATGTTATCTGGAGCTTCATTCATTTGTAAAAAATTACGTACAACATCTATATTTTGCACAACCTTTACAATGGGCACTTGCGGTAATGACGTATTAGCAGCACTATCTTCAGCTTCATTATTCTCTTCTTCATTCTCACTGTCACTCGTACTAGTTGCTGATTTTGAACGTACCCAAGCAACAATATCGTCGTCTAACAAAGTTTCAGTACACATAACATTCTCATCGATACGCACATAGTCTTCAAAATTAGCATCCATTTCCACAGTTGGAAGTAGACCATCACCATTATTTTCAACATTATCAAGATCAGTTCTCTTTATCCACTCACTTCACGGAATTTCATCATCGTCATCGAATTTGTTTTGATGCTTAAGAAGTCCTACATGTTTGAACAATTTGTTATTGTTTTTGCTGAGATGTTTTGCCATGCCATGTGAATACAGTTCATTGCATCAAGAAGACTAATACGACTGCCTTCTGCACTGCTATTAATCATTATTTTTGAAAGAAGAATTCGTCGATAATTGCTCTTCAAACTGTGGATAACGCTTTGATCCATTGGTTGTAATTTGGAACTGGTATTAGGAGGTATAAACACCAATTTAATGAATTTCAAATTCTTTACCTCAGAGTGCGCTGGACAATTGTCTATTAGTAATAGAATTTTTCTCCTTAATTCATTATCCCAATCGCGCAATTCGTTACAAAAAATATCTGACGTCATCCATGTTTTTTTATTAGAACTGTATTTTACAGGCAATCGTTTGCCGCGAAAACAACGTGGGTTTTGGAACTTGTCAATAATAAGTAACTTCCTTTTTTCTGTGCCTGTAAAATTTGCTGCAACCAAAACCGTGAGCCTTTCTTTTGATACGTTTCCACCAATGCAACTATCACCCGTAAATTTCAACGTTCTGTTGGGCATTAGCCTGTAGAATAGACACGTTTCATCTGCATTGAAGATGTCGTGGTCTTCATAATTTTGTCGTATGTTGGGTCATTTATTTTGCAACCAATCATCTACTACTACCATATTAACTGACGCTGCTTCGCCTACAACTTTTCCACTGTTGATATCGTGGCGTTTTTTAAATCTTTCGATACAGCTTCGACTACATTTGAAATCGCTATCTTCCACTTTGCTTCCCAAGTCTTCTGCTTTTGTTTGCAGTAAAGCACCGGTAATCGTCGCATTCTTACCTCTTTGCTGAGAAAACCATAACAAAAGCCCTTTATTCACTTTATCGTGAGCTGATTTTCTAATTTTTTTGGCATTAGAATTTTTTTGTTCATAATAATTCTTGAGTATTTTATCTCTTTCTTTCCAAATCATACAAACCGTCGACTTGTTTAAATTCAGAATCTTACACACATTAGCTCGTTTTAAACCACTTTGTAATTTTTTAATAATTTCATACTTTCTTTCTAAAGTAAAAGCTTTGCGCTTTTGTTTTTGATTATCACTTGGCGCCATGTTTATAAACCCACAAGCTACAATTGGTAAATACTGTAACACGAACGGACAACGTAACGTGACTAATTTGTGAGACAGACTGAAGGGGAAGGACTGACAGGGACCGCGTTTTTGATGTAACGGAGTTTTCGGGGGATTCCCATTCGAGCGATAAAGAAAGTTCATTATAAGCGACACATTGTTTTCGGTTGAAACGTAAAATATGGTTCATTATATGCGAAAGTTCAATATATGCGTGTTCATTACAAGCAAAAAAAAATACATTGAACTTAAGGGACGATTTATTTGGCCATCTAAAACGGTTTATAATAACCGAGAATTCAATATAACCGGGTTCATTATAAGCGGTCTCTACTGTATTTAAATTCTTATAAATCAACTTAGATATAGGATCATTTTTTGGAGAGCTCTTATTAGTAATTGAAAATATCTTTGCAGTTCGAAAGCAAGCAGTCTGAATACTTAATAACATGGGACAAAGAGATAGTTGTAAGGATATTTTTACGCAGGCAAATATGCTAATAACTGTCGCAGTATACGTATATAAATGTATAAAGTTTATATAGGCGTATCCAGAAACTTCTGAATGTAGAAATGCAACATTATTTTACTATACTAGGCACAATTTAAAATACCATGTTTATATCCTCATCATAGGCTGTTGTTATATGACCAAGTAGCATATCAATCTTGTATGAAGTTGTATAACGAATTGCCCAGGGAAATAAAATCTATAGAAAGCTATAGTGTAATGAAAAATAAATTATACAAATTACTTTGCGACATAAAGCCATACACATTAGAAGAATATCGTAACTATTTAATGATATAATAGATTTAGAAATATTAACTTTGTTCTTGTTTCATTTTCATGTACTAACCTTAAAATTTAAATTGTATTGTCGGTCCATTGAAAAGGAATATATGACTATGACTATTCCTTTAATAATCTCAATTTCAATATTCTTGTCTTCAAAGAAATTGCTAAATACTTTAAAATAATCAATACGGTGTGCCCTGACGTTAAACCAATGGAACTTTTGCTATAATTCTGGCTTTTGACAATGATTTTACATTGAATAATTGTCCGTATACATTTATCTAGAAATTAAATTAAAACTTTTTGAATCTCTTGCTTAAAAAACATTTATATTTACTATAGAATTGTAGTGAATGCAGATGATGAAAAAGGTACTTCAATGTAACACTATTCTCGAAAATGTTTTAATAACATTTATTTCAGAACTTTTTAATTTTTCAATTTTCTTAAATTTTATGGATAAACTCCCATAATCTGCAGCATAAGAGAATTATAAAATAGAATCCATGTTCAATATAAAATTATTTGTAAGAATACTAACATTAATACATAATATTTCCAGTTACTTAATATAATTTTGAAACGATACTGTCATTATAGTACACTCTAAGGTAGCGTTTGAGAAGAAGCTTCTTAGATTCTTTTACATTAAAAACGATTAAATTACATTCTGAACGGTGTAATTCGGGATTCTACATTCGTCGATAAAAACGATGATGTATTTTGTGATTGTGTTCTTCCAGGCTTCTTGCTCTATATAAAAATATATACTTAATCAATGCTGATATAAATAAACATTTACGATTACCTTTTTCATCCTATACAATTGATCTAGAGCATGAGGTAGTAAAGGTCTAATTGAATTAATTTCTAACAATGTTAAATTATCAACAGCAGCATAAGTACCACCACCTCTGACTAAAGCATCCACAGAGGCACGTATTTTCGACATTCTTATATCCCAAATGTCTTTAATTATAGTTCTAATTTCGCCAGCTCGAGGAATGTCATCTGAAGCAGACCCTAACAGTAGCTTTGCTACAATCATATAATGTTCATTTGGCATTTTGATGAATGTCCTAAAATTCAGATTCTTTGTAACATCAAAGAACTATTCAATCATGTAATAACACCTTGAAACTTTTTCATCATCTTTGAGTGCTTCTAATATTTCCATATCCATCCAATCAGGAGGTTGTATTTTGCATCTTTGTTGCTGTTTTAAATTAATTGCTATCCATAAGGGGACGTTCAATGGTAAACTGGCACGAAAAGGTCCAATATCTCCGGATATTAAGTGGATAACGTTACTATTAAAAGTAGGTATAATAGAAATTAATTGTTTTTCTCCGAGAAATTCTATTTCTTGGGGATCCATTTATATCTCATTTAACACTTTAAGAACTCAAATTACGTTAACCTTAAGAAAATTTATATCGAATTGGCGCGAATGCAAACTTGATTGCCAACTCCAACAATAAAATATTAAATTCTCAGCATTATTAACTAAAAATTGTCATTTGTAAAAAGTTTAGCAATATTGTTTTCAATATTCATTGTTAGGAGGACAATTAAAGAACTATAGTTAAAAATATATTTATATATGCGTTTTTTCTTCCAAAGGGAATATATTTTTTAAAACTATAGTATTCAATGCAAATACACCTAATAATGAATCAAATAAAATCTATACAGTAACAAATATACAAAAAAAAAAGGTTCATATATGAACATTTGTAATGCTAGGAGACGTAAAATATAAAAAAACGCCTTGTTTGAAGCGAAAAAAGCTGCTTCTTAAAACATGTAGTAAAATTATTTAATAATTAAGTCTCGATATTGAGGATGTGTACGAAGACAAAACTAATAAAATTCCGCGTTTTTTTTATTTGAAAATATTCATTTTCTTTGTGTAAAAATCAATTTTTCCTACAAAAACTCCTGCTGGGAATATTTACTAAGTTTCGCGGACAAAATTACAGCAAAATTAACATGAAGGTAGGTTCATAATTACTTAAACATAATATGTGCGAATGATTAATTTAAAACCAATTTTAATTTAGTATATTTTGCCTTCTTGGGCTCAATTGTGGATTAGATATTTGGGTTGCATATATAGCTTAAATCACAAAAAAAATTGGCATGGGATAACAGATAATCAAATGGCATCTTAATTTGTTAGAAAACTGCATGTTGAATTTTGATTTTTAAATTAGAAATATCTAAGGTTGCCATGATTTAGTTTACGCCACAGTAAAATTGCCGGCCGACTTATCACGTGTTTTAGGCTTTATTTTTCTGTAAACAAGAATAATCGCATTTAGATTCAAAACGGCTTGCAAATATTTTAAATAATAAATCAAATAGAATCCATATAGTAGTAAATATACAAAAAAAATGGTTCACTTTTTATTTTACAAACATTTATAATGCCGAAGATGCGTCATATATAAAAGATATGGAGTGTTTAAATTTTGACCGTGTTTCAAGCGACAAAAAGGTGAATTTTAAAACTTCTAATAAAATAATTTAGCAATTAGTCATATAATATTTACGATTTAACAAATATGTAGACAAAATTCGTAACATTTAGTGATTTTTTAGTTGAAAATATTAATTTTCTTTGTATAAAAATTAATTTCTTTTACAGAAGCACATACTAGTAATATTTACTAAGCTTTTGAGGAAAAGTTGCAGCAAAATTATTGTAAAGGTAGGTTCACAATTACTTAAATATAATATGTGTAAGTACTATTATGCGAATGATTAATTTCAAAACAATTCTAATTTAGCAAATCCTGCCTTTTTGGGGTGAATTGAGTTAGCTATTTGTGTTGCATACATATGTATATTAAATCACAAAAAAGAAGAATTAGCATTGGATGACATTTAATCAAATAGCATCTTAATTTGTCAAAAAGCTCCATGTTGAATTTTGATTTTTAAATTAGAAATATCTAAAAGGTTGCCATGATTTACTTTACGTCACGGTAAAATTGCCGACCGACTTATCACGTGTTTTATGCATTATTTTTATGTAAACAAGAATAGACGCGTTTAGATTCAAAACATACAAGAAAAATGGTTGACTTTTTATTTTACAAACATTTATAATGCCGAAGATACGTCAAATATAAAAGATATGGAGATATGCCGTTGTTTATATTTTCGTGTTTGAAGCGACAAAAAGGTAATTTTTAGAACGTTTAACAAAATAATGTATCAATTAAGTAATATAATGTTTAAATTTAGCTCATGCGTAGACAAAATTTAATGACCTTTTATTTTGAAACGTCAATTTTCTTTGTGTAAAATCCATTTCTTTTACAGAAGCCCACAACTCTCAATATTTACTAAGAATTTTAGGAAGAGCTGTAGTAATATGAACGCAAAGGTAGGTTTATCATTATTCTAATGCAATGTGTGTGTACTATCATACATTTTGTTGTCCGCGTCTTACAGTTTTCGCGTGTATATGTTCGAATAGTGATATAAATATTTGAGTTGCATGTACGAGGGAGCGTTTTTATATTCGCGGAATGGAGGACAAGGGGTGGAAATAAAAAAAACAAATTATTTTTCTTTTTCAATATATTCACCTGCAAGACGGATACATTTTTCATATCTTTCAATTAATTTATTTATACCCTCATAAAAAAATGATTTCTCTTTATCTGCAAAATACGCCGAAACTGCCTCCTTGACTTCATCATCGGCAGTAAATTTTTTACCCCGCAGCTCTTTTTTCATTTTCGGAAACAGGTAATAATCACTCGGGTCCAGGTCTGGGCTGTAGGGTGGGTGATTCACAATTTCGAAGCCCACCTTATGCAGGGCAGCTAACGCAACGCGGCTCTTGTGGACGGGCGCCTTGTCGTGCAAAAGCAGAACACCTTTTGTCAATTTTCCCCGTCTTTTTTCTTTAATGGCTTCTTTTAGTCGCTCTAATATTGAAGCGTAATATTCTCCGGTTATAGAAACACCTTTATCTTTATAATCAATCAACAATATTCCTTCCGAGTCCCAAAATACCGTTGCCATGAGTTTCCCAGCTGATTGTGACACTTTAAATTTCTTGGGAGGTGCTGTGCTCTTTTTATGCCACTGCATGGAGTCTTATTTGGACTCAGGTTCATAATGATGAACCCAAGTTTCGTCTCCAGTAACAATTCCACTCAATACACCATCCTTGTCTTCATACAGAGGTCCAAAAATGCACGCGAACACTCTACGCGCTGTTGTTTTTGCGGCGGCGTGAGCATTCTCGGCACCCATCTTGCGCTGACCTTAGACATGCCGAGATGATCGTGTAGGATTTTAAAAATTGTTGTATCGGATACTCCAACCATTTCTGCGAGTTGTTTCTTCTTTAGTCGAGCATCTTCGAGTACAATTTGTTCAACTTTTTGGATAAGTGCTGGCGTGGTCACCTCAATGCTCCTGCCCG
The DNA here is from genome assembly GCA_031893035.1 of Dermolepida albohirtum. NCBI lineage: Eukaryota > Metazoa > Arthropoda > Insecta > Coleoptera > Scarabaeidae > Dermolepida > Dermolepida albohirtum. The sequence continues at coordinate 317,076 of JAVIWB010004274.1, read as the reverse complement.
GCCTCGGGTCGTTTTCAAGGGATTCCCTTCCTTGTTTAAATAAACTATGCCACTTGTACACCATGGTTTTTCCTGGACAAGAGTCGCCGTAAACCAATGACGTCTCATTCATTATGGTCGCGACTGATTTTCCTTGCCTGGTAAGGAACTTTATAACGGCACGATATTCGATTTTTTCCATATTTCACTTTTCACTCCTGATTATGTTACTTGGTTGACGATAGCTCAAAGACTAACTGTCTAATAACAATGAAACTTCGTATTTATACTAATCATGAGTCGCTGCACAGGCCACGCCCCCAATGCGCCTACTCACCCCTCTACAACCCGCTCATTCCGCGAATATAAAAACGCTCCCTCGTATGAGTTAGAAGTCTCTCAAAAGTTAATTAAAATAGTGCAAGTAACCAAATAATATCTTAATTTGTTAAAAAATATTTAATGTTGATTTTTAAGTTAGAAATTTTTAAGATTGCCAGGTTTTATTTTATGTCATTGCAAAAAGCGCCGAACGACTGTTCATGTGGCTTTTGCTTTTTTACTTCGAAACAAGAATCAAGGCATCGAAAATTTAAATTGATATTTAATTTACATGCTTCTTAATAAATAGTGCAGTTATTTTTTATGATGAAATTATTAGATTCATACAATTTACACATTTTTGAGAAGAAAGTGGACCTTATTTTTGGTTTTATATTAAAATTTCTAGAATTCTCAGGGATCCAAGGAAAAAGTATGGAGATGTGGGGTGGTATCTGCACTTTGGCCCGTTCCAAGCGCCGGAAAAAATTCTTTAAAGTTCCTTAAAAAGATAGTTTAATAATTAACCATGTAGTATTACAGACTTAATGAATTTAAGAGGCAACTTTAGGAGCTGTTTTTTTTTTGAAAGTTAATATCCAACGTCTACTACAACCGCATGGTAAGTTGTTACTTACTTCAGCATGAAAATTATTTAATTTTTGAACGCTAGAAATTCAGTATTATTGTACTTAATGTTACTTCTCTTCATACTATTACATTCTAATAAATAACATTTAATTAACTCAATAATAAACATGCATTTCAGTCGTAGGATTTAGACATTCCCATACACTTTTATATTGTTTCAGGATTTCTATTACTCGTTCAATTTAAAGCTGGGGCATCTTAATGGAGAAGGTAGGATTTTTTTTCATTTTTTCCTAATATATATATATATATATATATATATATATATATATATATATATATATATATACTACACTTTGACGATTTTCGATAAGGACATAATAAACGTTCGAGACCAAGGCAAATTTATTTTTATTTTAAGGGGTTCTACATTATAAATATTGTGAATAATTCAATTGCTAAACATTATTCCGTTTTTTTGCGATTATATACCATTCCATTAATTCAGTGACATATAATATAATTTCATATCCAAATATGATATAATTTTAAATACGTATATTGAATTTCCATTACTCGTCCAGTTAGAATCTAGGTTATTCATCTAACTGCATTATATTTATTATTATAAATGCACACATTTTTGCTTTTTGTTTTAATTAACACTAGATATGCCAAGAATTGATAGTGAAGCGTGAAGTGAAGTATCGGTATTATTTCTTAGGCAAATATGTATCCACGGAATATGAAAGTTTTCTTCTTGTTTTCTTGACCAATCCTCTGTGGTAGATTCGCATATTAAAAACTTCTTTGATTAGATTTATTTAGAAGTTGGTTGTAGGTTACGGCGCCGAACGGTGATGATCAACAGTTTTCTTTCGAGTTAGTAACCTACTGGGGGTGTCGGTGGGACCGTACGTAACAAGTGGGCAGTCACTCCCGTTAAAGGTAGGCCAAAACTGCCAGAAAACTGATGACGTCTATTCGGACGTCCGTTGTTGGTGTTATTTCTTAAGAAAATATGTGTTCACAGAATAAGAAAGTTTTCCATTCGTTTTTTGGCCAATTATTCTCTGTGGTAGATCCGCAGATTAAAACCTTTTTCGATTAGATTTGTTTAGAAGTTGGTTGTAGGTTATGGCACCGAGCGGGGATGATCAACAGTTTTCCTTCGAGTTAGTAACCTACTGGGGGTGTCGGTAGGACCGTACGTAACAAGTGGGCAGTCACTCCCGTTAAAGGTAGGCCAAAACTGTCGGAAAACTGATGACGTCTATTCGGCGTCCGTTGTTGGTGTTATTTCTTTGGAAAATATGTGTTCACAGAATAAGAAAGTTTTCCATTCGTTTTTTGGCCAATTATTCTCTGTGGTAGATTCGCAGATTAAAACCTTTTTCGATTAGATTTGTTTAGAAGTTGGTTGTAGGTTATGGCACCGAGCGGGGATGATCAACAGTTTTCCTTCTAGTTAGTAACCTACTGGGGGTGTCGGTAGGACCGTACGTAACAAGTGGGCAGTCACTCCCGTTAAAGGTAGGCTAAAACTGCCAGAAAACTGATGACGTCTATTCGGACGTTCGTTGTTGGTGTTATTTCTTAAGAAAATATGTGTTCACAGAATAAGAAAGTTTTCTATTCGTTTTTTGGCCAATTATTCTCTGTGGTAGATTTGCAGATTAAAACCTTTTTCGATTAGATTTGTTTAGAAGTTGGTTGTAGGTTACGGCGCCGAGCGGTGATGATCAACAGTTTTCTTTCGAGTTAGTAACCTACTGGGGGTGTCGGTGGGACCGTACGTAACAAGTGGGCAGTCACTCCCGTTAAAGGTAGGCCAAAACTGTCAGAAAACTGATGACGTCTATTCGGACGTCCGTTGTTGGTGTTATTTCTTTGGAAAATATGTGTTCACAGAATAAGAAAGTTTTCCATTCGTTTTTTTGGCCAATTATTCTCTGTGGTAGATTTGCAGATTAAAACCTTTTTCGATTAGATTTGTTTAGAAGTTGGTCGTAGGTTATGGCACCGAGCGGTGATGATCAACAGTTTTCTTTCGAGTTAGTAACCTACTGGGGGTGTCGGTGGGACCGTACGTAACAAGTGGGCAGTCACTCCCGTTAAGGGTAGGCCAAAACTGCTAGAAAACTGATGACGTCTATTCGGACGTCCGTTGTTGCTGTTATTTCTCAGGAAAATATGTGTTCACAGAATAAGAAAGTTTTCCTTTCGCTTTTTGGCCAATAATTCTCTCTGGTAGATTCGCAGATTAAAAACTTTTTAGATTAGATTTGTTTAGAAGTTGGTGGTAGGTTATGGCGCCGAGCGGTGATGATCAGCAGTTTTCTTTCGAGCTAGTAACCTACTGGGGGTGTCGGTGGGACCGTACGTAACAAGTCGGCAGTCACTCTCGTTAAAGGTAGGCCAAAACTGCTAGAAAACTGATGACCTCTATTCGGACATGAGTAGGGTCGTTGGTATTATTTCTTGGGAAAATATGTGTTCACTTCTTTGATTAGATTTATTTAGGAGTTGGTTGTATGAAAGGTGTCACAGTATACATAATTATATGAAATACTAAAATAAATAAATAAACTGTTTTCCTGCAATGGTAACGTATTTATTAAATTGCCTTTAATTACGTATATATTTAATCGGTCTGCTGATTATCTTTTAATGCAACGCCCTGACAGTATTGTATGGATTCTTTTTACACATCATTTAGGCTATAAGTAGGCTGGTCGAGCGCATTATACTAATTTAATACATCTTCAGTTCAACTACTTTTTCCTGTTTCCTTTGTTTCGTCCTTTAATTTAACATGTCTGAACTATAGTTTACTTGCGTTGAATTCCAGAATGGTGAAATTTCTAAATGTTTGCTATTATCTTACCTATTACTTAGAATATATTTATTTTATTTATTTCGGAAACTTTACGAATACCTCTTACCGCATCTGTAAAGTTTCGCAAATTAATAAAATAACTGTATTACTTGTAATAGGCAGAATTATTTTGTTAATAATCTTAACGTACAAATTCTAATGCTCTTGTTTTGATTCGTATAATGCAATTGAGCTGTTATCACTTCGATCATTGACGACGTTCGGATTTCACTACCATGGGATGCTTTTTCGTGGAGCTGCTTTTAAGGAGCAGGACAGAGGCCATGAAGAGGAAACATTTAATATAAAATTACTTAAATTCAATGTACGAATAAGTATAATATATGTTATATGTAAACGTTTTATTATATATTGTTCTCTTTTATATAAATACAGTGTGTTTAAATTCAATAAATTGAATTTATTTGAACATCGTTTCTATTTAATGTTTTTAAATGTATTAACAAATACATATATAAGTTAAAATGAAAATTACCTAATTTTTCATCTTAATTTATACATTTTTTTAGGTTTATTACATTGCCATTTGATTTATTGCGCTTGAACACGTATTTCAACATATTTTTTTACAGACAAATAAGTTTTAAAACCCGTAGATGTCACTAATAAGTTAAATATGAGTTCCGTCAGTTCCATATGTAAGTATAAACTCACAGAAACACTACATAATTTTGTTAAAATATTGGGTTGGCAACTAAGTACTTTCGGTTTTTTACTGATAGAGAGCGTTGCTTTATTTTTTGTATAACGTATGTTAGTGCTGTACTTTACCGTTTGTCGCGCGATACTAGGTACATTGACGTAGCTTCAGAAGCAAGTAGTGCGTGATTTTTATTAAAGCTATTAGTTGTGGGTTAATTTTAAATGGAGTGCAGAAACGAACATTTTCGACATATTTTACTATTTTATTTCCGTAAAGGAAAGAAAGCTGCTGCGGCTCACAAAAAGATATGTGAAGTTTATGGTGCTAATTGCTTAACAAAGCGCACGTGTCAGAATTGGTATAAAAAATTCCGTTCTGGAGATTTTTGCCTCAAAGATGAGCAACGTTCTGGTCGGTCTACTGAAGTTGGTGATGACCAAATCAAAGTGATAATTGAAGAAGATCGTCATATAACTGTTCGAGAGGTTGCGGAGAGGCTAGATGTATCGCACACAACTATTGAAAAACATTTAAAATGTCTTGGGCTAGTTAAGAAGCTTGATATATGGGTACCTCACGAATTGAAAGAAATTCATTTAACACAAAGAATCAACTTTTGCGATATGCACCTTAGACAAAATGAAACCGACCCTTTCTTAAAAAGAATCATCACTGGTGATGAAAAATGGGTCCTGTACAGTAACATAGTTCGAAAACGATCATGGAGCAAACACGATAAACCAGCTCAAACCATATCGAAAGCTGAATTGCATCCAAAAAAGATCATGCTGTCAGTTTGGCGGGATTACAAAGGTGTTGTGTTTTTTGAGCTGCTTTCAAGGAACCAAACGATCAATTCTGATGTTTACTGTCAACAATTAATAAAACTGGATGAAGCAATCAAAGAAAAACGGCCAGAATTGTCAAATCGGAAAGTTGTAGTTTTCCACCAAAATAATGCAAGACCTCACATATCTTTGGCAACTCGTGGGAAACTATTAGAGCTTGGCTAGGAAGTGATGCCACATCCCCCATACAGCCCTGATCTAGTACCATCTGATTACCATTTATTTCGAAGTTTGCAGAATTCTTTGAATGGTAAAACTTTCACAAATGACGATGACCTTCACTCGCACCTAGTTCAGTTTTTTGCTGATAAGGACCAGAAATTTTATGAGCGCGGAATCATGCAGCTGAAAGAAAGATGGCAAAAGGTCATTGAGCAAAATGGAAAATATATAATTGATTAAAAACTAATCTTTGTTTAAAAAAAAGTGTTTTATTTTATACTACAAAACCGAAAGTACTTAGTTGCCATCTTTTATCGAACGACAAAATTTATTGAACAACCTGGTACATGAATGGTGTACCGGTTCATAATGTAAAAATTACAAGAGCGTGGTTGCACGTACATTTTTCAAATACGGGGTTCGCGCGTTGTGGACCAATACCTGCCTGAAATACACCAAATTTGAATCTCCTTGGCTTCTTTGTTTGGGTTTTTTTGAAGAAGTTTACGCGATGCTTCCGATCCATGAACAGGAAGTAATAAACGAAATTAACGCCACAATACAAATAATTGCGTCAGGTACGTTGAAGTGCGCTCTAAATTCAATTGTTTTGTCATCAAATCAATGGCTTCCAGTTTCAGCATTTGCGTTAATTATTATTGTTATTTTCACTAGATTTTGTCATATCATTTCTATCAACACTTCTGAAATATGATTATCGACTCGTAGAATCATCCTACGTAACGATTATCCGTGAATTTCTGAACATTTCGCCAACGAAAAAACATTTTTCTCTGTCGCAATTTTTCGAAAAAAAATCTTTCCGTAATTTTGCCAAAAATTAATATAATATATTAAATCTATAAATTGAAAATATAATTGGCGATTACTGTCGCGTCTTTTATTTCCTAGATTTATAATTTAAAAATATGTTAATAAACGGGAAGGATTACATTTTTTTACAAATTTAACCTTTCGAATAATTAACCGTTCCGCGAAAACTCCACTTCTATGTATTACAGTTAAGCGAAGCAAAAAAAAAGAAGTAATCTGACACGAAATCGAGTGCAAAAGTCGTCCACATGAGTCGCCCCAGCGTCTAACTGTATTCTCAACTCAGAAATCCGTGGAACTTGTAAAAGCGGATCACCAATTGTAACCTTGCGACACAAAATAAGCTTTGCTGGAACCTCTGGCGTTCGTATCTCTTTTATTCGACTTCGAGTAGTCATCCGGTGCGGTTAAGTGTTTTGCGATGTTTCAATCAATCTCCACGATCGTTTGTTTCTTCGTTTTCGCAGTTACTCACTTACAGGCTTTACCGCTCGATAGCGGAAACATTATAGAAGATATTGAGAAAAATGAAACTAACGCAGATTACATTATAATTGATCAAAGACAGAACGGGTCGGAAAATTATAGAATTAATATAGACGGTGTTATAATTGCTATTACACCGGTGGAAACACTATTTAGTGGCGCTTTGGACGATTTCGATTTCTTCGAAGAGTTCGAAATTGGTAAACCAAGCAACTCCACCACGCAAAATTCTACAGAAACAAGTGAAGTACCTCCAGCTGCGAATTCTACAGAATCTGCTAAGAGTAATGGAAAATTGAAGAGGTATGAATGATGATTGTTGTAATAACTATTTGTTAAATTAATTTGTACTCTTCTAGGCGGAGACACAATGGAGTTTCTAGCTTAATGAGGACGATATTTAACCAAAGAAGAAACGTTTCGTCCAAAAAACAATAAAAATGAATGATACGTATTTATAGATATTAATTTAAATTATTGTTAATAAAATAATGTTATGGATGAGTATTGTGGATTTTTAATTTAAAATAATTTGTTATAAATAAATGACTATTAAACGGTTAATTTATTTTTCTGTTATCCCCCCACGCACAGCGCAAAAAAAACAGCATTCGTTCCAAGAATAAACCATGATTAACCAACATACTTATATATCTTTGCATATTTTGAAAGCATATTAACTATTTTACTACCAGTCTTCAAAAGGTTGAGATACATTTCCATCAAAAAATTCACTTTATGTCACACAATTTATGTATACAGAAAAATTTTTGTTTAAAAAAATACATTTTCTTTGTACTGTAATATTGCTTTATATCTGGTACGTAGATTTCCGCGGTCGTGGTCCATACTATCTTCTTCTGGGCTGGAACCGCGTCACTGGTATAAACTGGAAAACAGTTTCAGTGCGACAGACAGTAGCAGTAGTTGAGTCCTGAAGATGTCCCATACGAGTGGGTACGAAACTTCGGCAGCTATACCAGTGACGCGGTTCCAGCCCGGAAGCCCAGAAGGAGGTAGTATTGCTTTATATGTTCCGCGTTCTATAATAGAAAAATTTTGATTTTTTTAAGAAGTTAAACTGTAAAATTATACTTTTGATAAAGAACTAATTTATAATCCTGCGCTTGATATTTTAAAATTATAAAGTTCTTTACGAATAATTTAGTATCGTCAAATTATTAAAGGACTGTTTTTACAACATTTCACTGTTCACAGTTTTAAAACAATAATAATAATGGTTTAAAAATTTTAAAAAATCGGAAAAAAATTAAATGGTTAGAAGAATTTCAACGAGTTTATCTAAATCACTCTCAGATTAGCAAATAACGTTGTATATTCTATTTTCAACCTATATTTTCTCTCATTCATTATATTAAATATAAAAATTTAAAAAGAATTTATTGCGAGGGTGATGGATCTGTGGTAAGTCATTGTCTAATCGGGCCGACGGTCTCGGGTTCGAATCCTATAGCCCGCTTTAGAAGTTTGTCGCAATTATTCTTTCCCGTTTAAGTGAATGCCGATAGATAAAGATTTTAAGTCGCACTTCGAGCGCAGACGTAATAAAAATTTATGGTCTGCCAAAGCAGCACTTTATAAGCTATTTGGGGATGTAAAGGCATGAATTACACAAATTTTGTTGACCTAGATCTGGCACTTGTTTTTGACTCTAACTTTTGGCATCTGAATCCAAAAATGACACCGGTTTTTCACCTATCGCGTCAACTTTTTAAACTACAGAATACCTTCTCTTTGTCCCAAAAGTTATACGAAATATGCGTACATAGAAAAATAAAAGAAAAATTATCAAATATATTGTACGCGGAGAATAATTTTATTCATCCAAACGCTAAAAGTAGTTTTTGTAAAGTAAATTGTATTCATACAAGTAATAAAGTTCCTTTGCCAAACGGCAAACATACATATTAAGTTAATCACTAAAGGTTGATAGTGTGCGTCTTAGCTTTCAGAGATACGGATCGTGTGCGGATTAGTTTTTTCGTACGGGTATTTCTTGCCGTGGTTTTCCAGGTGCAACACTGCTTAATTATCTGCTGATTACGACAACTTAGTTGTCGAAATACGTATATAGAATTACGAAAATTAATGTGGAAAGGGGTTATATATCAACCTTTAGTGATTAAGTTAATCAACCACAGACTCTATCAAAATCACCACCATGCATATTAAGGTACAAATTTTCGCTTATAGATTTTCCTGGACAGTTCAATCTGTGGATAAATTGCTTGATACTCCGACAATAATCAGCCGTTATATGTACCTCCCATCTACCCTAAAATCGTGCCTCCGTGATTTTCAAATCTTGGTAGAAGCGCTCAGCCTCATCAGTGACTGCAGTAAGATTTTTCGGGAAGTTAACAAGATGACTATGTAGGAAATGCAATTTGCTCATATTACAACCAAGCATTTTGAAGCTCTCCAAATGTTGCTCTGGTGGCTGTAGAGAAAAAACTTGACGTTATAAAAGAAATTTACTAGTTTTGATATCAAGATCCCTATTTAACTTTAAAACAGCTGAAAAATCGAACTCAATATAAATTGTGTTAAAATTTGTTCCCCAGTGTTATTAATTACACTATTTGTTCCACGAAATATTTTAATTGTTGCTGACTATTGATAACATGCTCATTTCAAATATACAAGTGGTTTTTGCTTTTTCAGATTTAGTTTTTGAATTACAGGTAACCTATGTTTAAAATAATTATGTACATATTTTCTGTGCTTCCGGGCTGGAAGCGCGTCACTGAATATAACTGCGGACGTTTCGTACCCACTCGTATGGGACATCTTCAGGGCTCAACTACTGCGACAGACAGTAGCAGTAGTTGAGTCCTGAAGATCTCCCATACGAGTGGGTAGGAAACGTCGGCAGTTATACCAATGACGCGGTTCCAGCTCGGAAGCAGATAGTATGGACTACGACCGCGGAAGTCTACGTACCAGATTATGTACATATTTCTTAAAATATATCTGTCGATTGCATATAATTCTAATTTAACCGCTTCGTACATCGTATATGTAATGCAGAAATATTCGATAAAAATACCTGTTCTCCATGTGCGACTCCAACTTACAATCTCATTCTCTCCGGGAACATACCCGCACCATTAGACCACGGAGACAGTTAATTCAAGTCCTTCGACTATAAATTGCATTAACAACAGTTACTAAGTAAAAACCCACAGAACGCTGTTAATTAGTATGCGCTTTTACGATGCCAAACTGAAATATTATAATTTTAACCGCTTTATACGTCGTATACAAAATGCGGAAATTTTTTGAAAAAATTTCTGTTTTTTGTGTGGGACTTGAACGCACGAACTCGTTCTCTCGGGGAATGCGCCCCGACCATTAGACCGCGGAGACAGTTAATTCGAGTCAACAACAAATGATGTAGATTAAAGGTAATCAATAATGATAGTCGATCAATTTATTTAGAAAATAGTGTACATATATAATCTTAATACGTGGTTGATTTTTCAACATAAAATACAATTTTACACAAACAACAACTACGATCAACTATAAATTGATAAAATGTCACACGTAGATAAAGAAATCAAAGGGAATTGTAGGTACTAATTAATTACATCAAGTAAACTAAATATACAATATCTACTTTAAAAATATCACTGTCACTGTTGGCATTAACAGAAATAATAAATGGTTCAATCGGATTGTCTACGATTCCATCTAGTGTGTATATTTTTGTTTCGTCTGTATATATCTGCTCAATACAAACTTTCCAATTAACATATTGAATATATTCTATATTTGCAATAGACGTTCCTTCACTCACTCATTCACCCACATCAATTCTATTTAATCAGATTATCTACGATTCCATCTAGTGTGCACATCTTTCTTTCTGCTGTAATTACATGCTCAATACCAATCTTCGAGTTAACATTTTGAATATTTTCTATATTTGCAATAGACATTTCTTCACTCAGTCATTCACCCGCATCAATTCTGTTCAATCAGATTATCCACGATTCCATTTAGTGTGCACATTTTTCTTTCCTCTATAATTATATGCTCAATAGAAATCTTCCAATTAACATTTTGAATATTTTCTATATTTGCAATAACAGTTCTTCCACTCATATCATTTCTATTAGATTTAGTTCACAATGCTAAGGTGACGACCATAATACAATTTTATTGTTAGCTTTTTCCATTTCATCAATCACATATTAACTGTATTGTTCTTTATTCATTTTTATTAAATTTAGAAGTACATATTGAACCATATCTTCTTTGAATACAATCTGCTTAGTAATTTTTTCCAGTTTATGGGTACAGTATGATGCATTATCCATTATGATAACACCATTGTTAGGTAATTTTGGTAACAAATTATTAATTCTTTTCCAAAACACTGCTGCGTTCATCTCCTCATGATACTATTCAATTCATCAACAAAGCTGTACTTGAATCCAATGTGTAAAACAATAAATCTCATCCCCTTGCCTGATGGGAATGCAGTAGCTGTGCCAGTCTCATCATACTTCTTTATGGTCCGATATACTGTCAATTTTGCAATTCCTAAAAGCAGAACATTAGAACACTTATTCAAATTACCAAAACTTACTCATGGTGTTGCTAATGAAAATAATATAATAATAAGTTTTGTTAAGATCCGTTTCGTCAGTTCGTAGCTGTTTATATAAATTTAAAATATATTATTTATCAACTATTGACAAATGTTCTAAATCTAAACGTTCAGGTAGTATAGTATCTATATTAAGAGCAAAAGAATGTTACATTAAAAACTGCAAATTCTAAAAATGAGTTTGTTTACGTTTGAAGGAGCAATTGACAATGGAAACATAAAAAGCATAATCGAAAACTGACAAGCCTTTGAATATAGATACAAATCTCAAATGCGTTATTTATTCATCATTTCCTCAGTATAAATTTGTCTGCGGAACATGCAATCACAGATGCAGATAATTTGAAACGTCCCTTTTAATTTAAAAATATATTGTAGGTATATTTTACTATTAAAATATAACATAGTAATCTTAACTAATCAGAATTTAAAAATCATAAACCTACAAGTGCCCACTTAAATTGCAATATTATGAAACATGTTAGAATTCTTTAAATAAATAGAATACCTGAAACCAAACAATTTTTTTTGATGGACGTTTTTAAAATCTTATTTATCCAAAGTTAATAACAGACTTTTACTAATAAATATGAACATCTTTTTACTGTGAATACGCTTTGTTATCACTGATTAATAGGTTCCCTACATATTTAATATTTTGTATTGTTTCTTACTAGATACATAAGTAAAGACGCGATGCTAAAATCAACTTCATTATAATGAGCTTAACTTTATTATGTAAAATAAGCGTTTTTAACTTAATATGTATGAATAAAAGAAAACAACGGAAAAATAATCAAATCGCTATACAAAACATGCAGCAATAACCATTGTTTCTCATGTATTGTAGTAAAAAAGAAAAACATTTGTGATGATGGATAAATTGACAAAATACCCTAGTATTGTGACCATTAACTGTATGTTCACCGAAAATAACCGAATACAAAACGATGAACGCTGAGCATTTTAAACTCCATATGCGTACAATATTCACTCCCACTATTGAAATCGGACAAGATTCCTTTATCAATACAATATTTTTGATAGCGATAGATACGTCAGTAAGCAAACAACAAATATTATTTATTGTCATCATTCACAACCTCTTTGTGTTGAATTTATTATATACATCAAAAGTAAATCAAGTGAATGTATGTCGTGTAATTGGGTAGAACTAGTGACCTCAGCAAAATAATACAAAAAACGTGAGTATCCTCTCCCATTGCAATCCTCTCTTTCTCGAATATAATAACGTTGAATTTCGCGAGGAAACATATGTAACAACTGTTCTGTTATCTATTTATTACATTTATAGCATTGCGATTATTTTGTTAGTTGTATAATCATGTCGCACTCGACGAGTAAACAAAATATTCGACATCTAATTTTTAAAAGGAGACGGTTAAAGAGTTCTTTAAGGAGATTTATGGATTTTATGTCAAAATTCGACGAAACGCAAAAAACAGAATTAGAGTTGAGGTTAGAAAATCACATCCCCTTACTTAATGAATTTGAAACGTTACAAGACGATATTGAAATTTCGGGTTCTGGTAGCGATAACGAGAAAGAACGGGAAGAATTCGAAAATACTTATTATAAGGCGATAGCTTTAGCTAAACAGTTATTGAACCATACCGATGCAAATGAAGTAGCTTCGTGTTTGACAGGAAATTTTCAAAATGGTGAATCAAACTGCTCTGTAACTAATGCACCCGACATAGATACCATGCAATTACCTAACATAGATTTACCGGAATTTGATGGTAATTACATGAATTGGTTCCAATTTTACGACGCTTTTGATAATTTAGTAAACAACAACTCTCAACTAACTGACATTCAAAAATTAGTGTATTTATTTCTGTCGTTAAAAGGTCCTGCTATCGAAGTTATTGGATCATTAGAAATATCATCTGATAATTACCAGATAGCATTAAATTTACTGAAAGATCAATTCGAAAACAAAAAATTAGTCGTAAATAACCACATGCGAGCGTTGTTTAAATTAAAAAATATCTCTAGTCAATCATCAGTGTCGGTGCGTCATTTTCTAAAGGAATTTTCGAAACATTTCGAATCTTTAAAAGCGTTAGGATTGCCAGTAGAACATTGGGACGTTCCCTTAGTGTATATATTAACTAATAAATTTGATGACAATACTAGAAAGCTTTGGGAACAATCTTCTGGTGAAAGTGACTTGCCTACAATTGATGACTTAATTAAATTTTTACGAGATAGGTGTAATGTTTTGAAACCTGGGTTTCAGCAGAAAAAGAAAAAACTCTCACTAAGTAAATCTACATAAATATCATATCTTGGTTTAAATGTTAATTGTTTAGAAAGAATTTCTAGGCGCAAATTGAAATGAAGCGACAGAAAATAAATTACGTCAAGTGAAAAATTGCCTTATCTTAATTCTTGGTATCTTCTGCCGGCTGTGCGAGTGTTGAGGTAGCTGCTGTTCATAGTTAAGCATGTTTTCAAAGTCTTTCTGTCTCTTGCTTGTACTGCTGCCTCATTCCATTCCATATTAATCTCATTTACTATAGATGCTTTCCCACTTCGTTCTATTTCTTGCGCGGTCTACCTCTTCCTTTTTTTGGTCTTCCCATTATCCAGACTCTCCTTGTTAACCTTTCCGGGTTCATCGTCATTAGGTTTCATACTAACGCAATGCGTTTTCCTTTATTCTTTGGGTTATTGGTTTCACTCCCAGTTTTGCTCTTATTTCTTCATTTCTCACTTTGTCGAACAGTCTTACACTTGCAATCCCTCTTAAGTTCCTCATTTCCCTTACCTGTAGCCTTCTTCTTCGCTCCCTGGACAGCACTCATGTTTGTGTGAGAATGTATAGCGCATTAAGAATTCTTATCTTAGTCTTTGCTGATAGCTCTCTTCTATTGGTTATGTTTTTACTCAATTGATTGTATACTCTAGTTGTAGCTTTAATTCCCTTCTCTATTTCCTCCTCCATTCTTCGATCCTCCTAAAATGTGACTCCTAAGTAATTGAATTTGGAAACTTGCACAATCCCTCTATTCTCTAAATTTAACTTTATGTCTTCACCATTCCCATTTTATCTGAAATTTGATGCTATTCATAAAATGTTTGCGCAAAAAATCGTGTGAAAAATTATGGACTTTATTTGAGGCTACGAAAAAATCCATAGATGTCTAATAATAAGCAAAGTTCTGATTAGCATTTGGGAATATCTAGAATTGTTCATTGAAGTACAAGGTTTATTATGGATGGGTCTGAAATGCTGAGATGTGATGAAACAAAATATTTTATTGTCGAAGTATAGACAATTAAGATCGGATTCAAGCTTTAAGATATACAGGCAGTGTTTGTGTGGAGACCTCGTAGAGTATTTCACGGTTTATGTTATGTCGCTTTTCTGTTAGCCGATTTTCAATACTGCGTTTACTTCTTACTAAAGATAACAACTTAGTTGTCGAAATATGTGTCTAAAATACAAATATTGATGTAGTTAATAGTTAGGAGTTTTTATAACTGTAAGACATTATTTTAAATTAATGAACCCTGCGTCGATATTTTGCATATCTCGTAAGTGCAAAATACTATCGAAAGCGATCACCCTGGCATTTTTTTTGTACATTTTGCTTGTATAAATTTATTAAATAGCAGAATTAAAACTATTTACGTAATTCTTTTTTGACGGTGCGATATATGTCATATATACGACTAGCAGATAGACCCGTAATGACTTCAAGAATATAGTAAATTATAATAACTAATATAGCATTTTGAAGAGCGGCAAGAAGGGAGTCGAAATGTTCAAAAAAAAAAATTGTTTCAATTATGTTTGGCCTGTAAAAATTTAATGACATTATTTTGTTAAATAGAATCCTTCATAAAGTCCTGCTTCTTTTACCTCTATACAATAACCTATCCTTGTCAGGATCTCACTTCAAGACATTTTTAATTGGTTACTTTTGTATGCTTGTGGAGATGCTGTAATGGACACATAATCAGAACTAAATAGGCTCAGGACAGCTCAAACCTAATCAAAATCAATGTTATAATGCGTGCAATAATAAAACATTTTTTGGTGGAATTTAAAGTTGGAGAAAAGAAAAGAATTTATAGATACAACGGTGTGTGATTAAATGGATACAAGACAGGTCCAGGTTGAAAAAAATCAATGATTTAATTGTGAAAATAATACAAATTCAATATTGGAGGAAGGACGAAAATGTATGAATCCAATAGTGTCAGCCTTAATCTGGCGAAAAATTAATAAAGAAGAGATGACAAAGCAATAAAATTAATGGATTCAGTGGTGTCGAATAAAATGGGTACACAACTGCTCTAGCCTGACAGAAACTAATGATGTGATTCTTATAATAATGCAACTTTAATAGAAAGAATTTGGATTTGAAGATATGAAGAAAATTTGTGGATTCAACGATGTGTAACTTGGACACGAAACAGACACAGTTTTAAAAAATAATTGATGTGAAACTCAAGGAATTCAATATTGGAGAAACGAAGAAAATGTATAGCTCCAATAGTGCCAAATTAAACAGATGCAGGACAGCCTTAACCTGACGAAAAATCAATAAAGGAGAGATAACAAAGAAATAAAATTATGGATCCAATGGTGTCGAACTAAATGGGCAATGATCTGCTCTAGCCTGATGAACCAGTGATGTGATTCCTTTAATAATGCATCCTCGATAGAAGGAATTTATAGTTGCAGAAATGAAGAAAAATTGTTGTTCCAATGATGTGTAACTTGAATACAAAAAAAGACCCAATTTGAAAAAATAATTGATGTGAAACTCAACGAATTCAATATTGGAGAAGAAGAAAATATATAGGTCTAATAGTGCCAAATTAAACAGATGCAGGACAGCTTTTACCTCACGAAAAATCAATAAAGAAGAAATAACAAAGGAATAAAATTAATGGATTCAGTGCTGTCGAATTAAATGGGCACAGAACTGCTCTAGTTTGACAGAAACCAATAATGTGATTCCTATAATAATGTAACCTCAATAGAAAGGATTAGCAGCATGACCCATTGCTTACGCTTGGACAAAGCGGAACACACTATCTTGTTTTATTACCGGAGATCCTTTCAGCTAAAAATTGTCGAATTTGGGCTGTGAATTTAGAGTTGTAGAAAGGAAGAGAATTTATATATTCAATGATATGTAATGAAATAGATATAAGACGGTCCCTTGAAAAAAAATCAATGATGTAATTCTTAAAATATTACAACTTCAATATCGGTAAAAGAAAGAAATTTTATGGATGTAATGGTTTTGAAATAAATAAATACAGGATAATCCTAACCTGATGAAAATCTAATAAAGAAAAGAAGAGCAAGTAAGCCAAGTATCTAATCGTCGGCGTCGAACTAAGTAGAGAAAGAACTGATAAAAATCAATATGATTCTTCTTCTTAAAACTCCCATAGATAGAATTTGGAATTGGAGAAAGAAAGAGCATACCATAAATGCTTTAATTTGTGGATCCAATGATATAAAGGCAAGAAATGGTGCTATTATTTTTACGTTTAAGAAGCAATATCTACCTAGATAAAATTAATGAAGACGAAGAACAAATAATTTCCATATACGGAGAAAAAATTAACTCACAAGAAAGCATAAACGAAGATCTTGAGACTCTACATGCGAGATACAATAAAAATATATGCGCGAAATGCCATACTATTCATTACACAGACTGTACTGGTTATATCCGTTTGCAATACATATGTAGTGCATGTTATAAAACTGAAAATAAACGTTGTGATACTTTTTTACGTACATATGATACTGCAGTCAAATTTAGGTATTAGAGAAACTTTATATATATATATATATATATATATATATATATATATATATATATAACTACCACCGAGATATTGAAGACTTTCTAAGTTCTTATATGCAACTATTTTTAATTTTTTCCAATAAAGGGAATCAAACGTTTTACATGAATTTTATTTAAATTGTCAACCTAGCCTATACAAAATTATTTATTTCTTACGAAAACAGAATTTAAATACTAATTGAATTAATCAAAAAAAGTTCAATAATAGAAAAGTTTATCTAACAGCCATTAAACATAGAGAGATTCAAAGCATCAAAAACGTTTTGCTTTGAATGTTAACTTAAAATTTTTAGTAGTAAGTATTGTAGATATTTGTATACAGACAATGCTGAAGAAAGTCAGTGTATTGTCCTAAAGAATTCATAGAAAGAAATATATATATATATAAAATTCATTTTAAATTATTTTATAATAGATATTTATTACAATAAAGTCGGAAGAAACTTGTTGTTTTTTTGTATATATGTTAATTTGAACCATATCTCTTCAAAGTTTGCACAATCCCGTGGTCTTGAGACAGAGTAAAAGTAAATAAATAACTTTAAAATAAGAAAAAAGTAAGTATCTATTCATTAATACGTTTTACTATACACACAAATACGTGGTTGCAAGTTAACTTGAGTCTTACATATAATATTAATTCATATATATTCACATATTAAGAAATTGCATTTTTTTTACACAGTCAAATCAAAATATATTAAATTTAATTTATACACTCATTAATAATTAACCATCAATCGCATATAAATATTATAACTATATATACACAGTCTGTCGCAGAGAAAACCTAACTTTTTTAAAAAAAATTCTTGGTGTCGCCAACATATTTGACATTGGTCGAAAAATGAATTTTGAACAAAGAGCAAATATCAAGTCCTGTTTTAAACTCGGTAAATCGACTGAAACGTTTAATTTGATGAATCAAGTATATGGCGATGCGTATTTATCACGTACGAGTGTGTATGAGTGGTATAAACGATTTAAAGATGGTCGTACGGACATAAATGACGACGAACATCCTGGTGCAAAAAAATCTGTGGTTACGGAAAGTAACATCGAACTTGTGCGTGAATTTATCAGAAATGAGCCGAAATTCTCATTACGATACAAAGAGTCAATTCATCGTATTTTGACACGGCATTTGGGACTGAGAAAGATTTGTACCACACAAGCTAACCGAATTCAATATTTTACAGGCTTGATTAACGACCCAAAAAAACGACGGAATCTTATTGTATTGTAATGTATTCTATTGTAACTGGCGATGAGACTTGGTGTTTTCAATATGACTTAGATACCAAGCACCAAAGCTCGGAGTGGAAGCATCTAAGCGAGGAAACACCGAAAAAAAGCCGTTTGGAGAAGTCAAAAGTGAAGACAATGTTGATTTGCTTTTATGATTCGAAAGGCATAGTGCACAAAGAGTTTGTACCAACTAGTCGAACAGTCAATGCTATTTATTATTGTGGTGTTATGAAGAGTCTTTCGGCGCGTATTCGTCGTGTGCACCCTCAATATAGTGAAAATGATAGCTGGCGTTTATTACATGATAATGCATCACCTCATCGCTCGACGCTTATCACTGATTTTCTAATTACGAATGGCATTTTAACCATCAACCATTCACCGGATTTGGCCCCCTGTGATTTCTATCTTCCAAACTACATTTGCCGATGAAATGGTTATGGCAACGTCGTAGCCATTAAAAAGGTGTCGACAGCGATCTTGAAGGACATCTCTAAAGATAAACTTACAAATTCATTCGACTTGTTAATTGCCGTGCTAAACGTCGTATTGAAGCCGAAGGCGACTACTTTGTATAAAATAAACGAATTTTACCAAAATAGTAAGCTTTTGTTTCTATTTTAAGAAAGTTCGGTTTTCTCTGCGACAGACTGTGTATATATACACATGTACGTTTGTATATAGGTCATGCTACTAATTACATAAATATTGCAAGAACATCATTATCAGTAATGATTATTCCAAGGAAAGGAGAAACTAAATATCAATGTTTAAATTGTTGTATTAATGTTAGCGAATTTATTTTTAGAATTGCGATAACTTGTAAATGCATACATATAAATATCTAATGTAAATATTGTGTAGATTACGGAAAATTTTACGTTTGATTTTTAATATTTTTCATAAAAAATATGAACCTTTGATAAAAAAAATGAATTGGAGACAACAGATGAAATGCGCACATGTATGATGTCAAAACAATTTTTTTTAAAATGTAATGATGTACTTGTCTGAGATAACGCAGCAAGAAAAAGTTAATTTTAAGTTATATTTGTAAATATGGTTACGAAATTTGAAAACATTTTCTTAATATAAATAGAATGCAGCAATAAATTGTAAAACTTGGTTCGTTTTTAATACTTACTATAAATCCAGTTTTATTGAAATATTATAAACACTTTTTACTAACTACAGAAATTTAACAGAAGCATTTTATTAACAATCAATGACATAATAAATATATTGCTTATGATACAGATGCAGGCAGTTCAATTCTCATATTTACACAAATAGCATATTGATATACGATTATATAAATAAATAATAAACAAAAATAAATATAATATATTTACAGGATTAATTACAAGTTCTTAACAGGTCTACAAATTCCCAATTCGTCTCTAGCCATTTCAGGACCGCACTGTTCGTTCTCCGCCCCCAATAAAAGCAATTTTTCGGTAATTTTCCTTGTCTCACTCTCATCGAGCTCTTTTAAAGTCCGCTCCTTTTCATATAAAGGCATCGAAACAATGTAGGCTTTCGCGAATCTGCCCAGTTCGCGTTTTTCCTCGCTTTTCGACCTGGAATTGAGGATTTCTTCGTTCTTCTGGATTTGCGGTTGCAATTTTTCGGCGGTTTTGGAAATGTCGACGTGGTATGGTGCCGTTTTCGATTCGATAAAATTCTGCGTGTCCTGCGATTCGTGGTGTTTAACGTGGTGCCGTCGTTTTAGCGATTTTATAGGTAACGCCTTCGAGAATAGATTGAACAGACGTAGATTCGACGATGCCGTCGGGATGATTAAAATGACGATGTTTTCCAAGTCGGCTCTCACGTTTATGTCGCCCTCTTGTCGCTGGTCGTATTTAATATTCGCCTGTGGTGGAAGCGGCGTCGAGTAGACGCATGTTGCGGATATAACTACGCAAAACAACACGGTAATCATCTTGAGCTGTGTACCGCACGATTGGCCAAGTTCGACTGATTCTTATAAGCTAGGTCACAAGATCTCGCCTCTGAAATAACCGTAATATTCTCTTGTAACGGATTGTCCGGGTTTTTTTTTTTTGTTTAAACAGAAGAACTATTTGTTTTATTACTACTTTTTTGCTGTTGTGCCGTAATGAAGTTTCGGGAATTTACTTTGGAACATTTTGAAGACATTTTATTTGTTCCAAATATTTTGTGTAACTTGACAGTTATATTCACCTGTATTCAATTTATTAAGATCAAAAAGACAATTTATATTCCTCAATGATAATCAAATTAGGAACGCAATAGAATATTCATTTGGAATTTTGCCTATTTACCAATTGCTTGTTTAGTTTTCTCTTGAATTTTGATATTGTACTGCCAAGAGTGAAACGGTAAAGTTTACTCCTGGCTAACAGTAATTTTATTTATCTAAGCGTTTTTGCATAAAATAGTTTTATATGTTTGTCGATGATAAGTGGTTCTAATATATACAACCGGTAATTGTTCGGTTATTGTAATTATAGATTTCATGTTTTAATTGACAGAATAAAAGAAATACTAACAGTTGATTGATGAGGTCGTTACTTTGTGAAATTCCAATACACTAAGGAATAAATACAACATCAAGAAATAAAACACTGTCTAAATTTCACACAGTATTGTACGAGGGTAGTTTGACAGGTAGTGAGAATGGAAAAGAAAAACCAATTTTTTAAATACAAAATAATTTTTATTTTTCAATATATTCTCCTAAAAGAGCACTACATTTATTCCAACGGTGTTCCAATGCCTTATGCCATCTCTAAAATGCGATTCCGGAAGGCTTGCAATATACTCATTTACGAAGGTAATAAGCTCGTCGTTAGACGAAAATTTCTTTCCACCTAGTGCCGTTTTCAATTTTGGAAAAAGGTGGAAGTCGGAAGGGGCTAGATCCGGCGAATAAGGCGCATGCAGTACTAATTGGAAATGCAACTCGTGGATTTTGGACATCGCAACTGTGCTGGTATGCGAGGGAGCGTTGTCTTGGTGAAACGGAATCTTTTTCTTTGCCATTCTTGACCGTTTAGCACGAATATCAACATTTAATTTTTGTAGAAGTTCTGCATAATATTGTTCCTTTATTGTGGCACCCTTTTAAAGGTAATCAATGAGCAAAATGCCCTTTGAATCCCAAAAAATTGATGCCATCACCTTGTTTGCCGATAAAGTGGTTTTCGCTTTCTTTGGAGGTGCAGAACCACGTTTTACCCATTGTTTCGACTGTTGTTTAGTTTCGGGTGTAGTGTACTGTATCCAAGTTTCATCGCAAGTAACAAATCGCCTACAAAAATCAACCGGATTCCGCTTATACAGGTCCAAAACACTCATTGGAAATGCGCAAACGAGTGAACTTTTGATAGGCCGTAAGCAATCGCGGTACTCATCTTGCCGAAAACTTGGAAAGGCACAATTCTTTCGTTAAAATGTGGTGTACGCGTTCTGTTGAAATGTTTGCCATGTCTGCTATCTCTCTCACTTTTAGTCGTCGATCATGCGTAATAATATTATGGATTTATATAATGATTTCCTTAGAAGTCACGATTTTGGGTGCTCCAGAGCGCGCTTCATCAACACATCTTGTTCTAGCACTTTTAAATTCATTTACCCATCTACTTATTGTGGCGGATGATGGAGCAGATTCATCTAATGTTTCCCGTAACTCATCTTTTATTTCGGTAGCTTTCATACCCTTAATTACGAAGTATTTAATCACCGCACGATACTCTGCTTTTTCCATTTTAACAAAACGACGTGTTGCTTTTTTTCAATCATCTGTCAAAAATAAACTAATCAACCGATTTATCTAAATATCGGAATGTAAACATATAAATAACCAACCCAAATTACAGTGCATTTGTTTTACCAATTAGAGCGCCACCTATGTGTCATTCTCACTACTTGTCAAACTATCCTCGTATATTATATATAGTGTCTATATTAGCTACTCAGGGAGAACATTTAAAATTAGGACAAAAGAACATCTATGAAGCCTAAAATATCAGAGAAATGATGCTAAAGTAAATTTTAATTGAAACTGTGGTTGATTAAATTTATCAATTACGTTTAATATAACCTCTTTCCACAATAATCTTCGCATTTTGTATATATATATTTCGACAACTATTACTTGTTGCACTGAAACTGTTTCAGTGCAACGAACAGTAGCAGTAGTTGAGCCCTGAAGATGTCTCTTACGAGTGCGTCGGCAGTTATACCAGCGACGCGGTTCCAGCCCGGAAGAAGATTGTAAATGGATTATCTCTAAAGTTTGAATGATTTTTTTCTATGAGTAATAGAAATTTCATATTTTGCTAGCTAAGAATTGCGTTTTGCGTATTACGAAGTCTAAATCCAAAACTTTTTATTTTGATGAAAATCTCAATTTTTTCAGGAAATTTTATTTTCAAAAGTTGTTACACATTAACGACAGCTCGCAATTTCGAAGGCCCTAAAAACGATTTTGATGTCAAAATTCATCACACTTTATTGGCTTGATCTGAGAGAATAGAAAACTTGAAAAACCCAGTCAAAATATAAACTTTTGAATGTGTAAATGGGTTATCTCTAAAGTTTGAATGACTTTTGCTATGAGCAATAGAAATTTCGTATTCTGCTAGCTTAGAATTGCTGTTTTACGTGCTGTGAAGCCCAAATATAAAATTTTTTATTTTGACGAAAATCTCAATTTTCTCAGAGGGGTATACTTGCAAAAATTGGTACTTTTCAAAAGTTGCTGCACATTAAAGAAACCTCGCATGCTGGCAATATCGAAGATCCTAAAAACGATTTTGATGTCAAAATTCATCAAACTTTTTGGGTTGATCTGAGAGAATAGAAAACTTGAAAAACCCAGTCAAAATATAAATTTTTGAATGTGTAAATGGGTTATCTCTAAAGTTTGAATGACTTTTGCTATAAGCAATAGAAATTTCGTATTCTGCTAGCCTAGAATTGCTGTTTTACGTGCTGGAAAGCCCAAATTTAAACTTTTTATTTCGACAAAAATCTCAATTTTTGCAAAGGGGTGTACTCGCAAAAATTGTTGCACAGTAACGAAACCTTGCATGCTGGCAATTTCGAAAGGCCTAAAAGCGATTTTGATGTATAAATTCATCTAACTCTTTCAGCTTGATCCCGAGAGAGAAGCAAACTTGAAAAACCCAGTCAAATTATGAACTTTTGAGTGTGTAAATGGATTATTTATAAATTTTGAATGATTTTTTTCTATGAGCAACAGAAATTTCGTATTTTGCTAGCCAAGAATTATTGTTTCACATACTACGAAGCCCAAATTCAAAACTTTATTTTGACGACACCTCGTGTTGTAATATGGCGGAGTTACGTTATGCTACACTTCGAGTTGTAATAGGATGGAGTTACGTTATGCTGCATCTTGAGTTCTCATGACAACAGAGATCTGAACTTTCTATAATAAGTATGTTTAATGATAGAATGATGTAATTTTTATGTTTATAAGAAATAATAACATTAATTACTTAAGGCATAAAATACACATTTAAAGAAATAGAATATAATAACGTTGGAAAACTGAAGAAGCACAATGTGGTTGAAAGATTGGAGATTTTTTTCATTATACACATAATTATTGTTAGCATCACATAGCTTCTCTGATAAAAGTTCTAGTGAAAAATTTCATCGTAGCCTCATAAAAATGAATAATAAAAGAAAAGAAACAAACTTTGACAATTGAAAAATTTAACAATAATAAATATCCAAAGCTCGTTAATCGTAAAGGAGTGGTATTTTATCAAGCCATCCACAAATTTGATCGCCCGTCAAAAATTTTTAGGTCTTTGACGGTATGTGCAGCCACACTCTCCATACTTTTGTGACAACCCATTGTATTACTATTTCATGTATAAATAATAATAAATGCTTACTGTTAAAACCATATACAGAAACTATTGGGTTGGCAACTAAGTACTTTCGGTTTTGTAGTATAAAATAAAACACTTTTTTTTAAACAAAGAATAGTTTTTAATCAATTATATATTTTCCACTTTGCTCAATGACCTTTTGCCATCTTTCTTTCGGCTGCATGATTCCGCGCTCATAAAATTTCTGGTCCTTATCAGCAAAAAACTGAACCAGGTGCGAGTGAAGTTCATCGTTATTTGTGAAAGTTTTACCATTCAAAGAATTCTGCAAACTTTGAAATAAATGATAATTAGATGGTGCTAGATCAGGGCTGTATGGGGGATATGGCATCACTTCCCAGCCAAGCTCCAATAGTTTCCCACGAGTTGCCAAAGATGTGTGAGGCCTTGCATTATTTTGGTGGAAAACCTCACCTTTCCGATTTGACAATTTTTGCCGTTTTTCTTTGATTGCTTCATCTAGTTTTATTAATTGTTGACAGTAAACATCAGAATTGATCGTTTGGTTCCTTGGAAGCAGCTCCAAAAACAAAACACCTTTGTAATCCCACCAAACTGACAGCATGATCTTTTTTTGGATGCAATTCAGCTTTCGATGTGGTTTGAGCTGGTTTATCGTGTTTGCTCCATGATCGTTTTCGAACTATGTTACTGTACAGGACCCATTTTTCATCACCAGTGATGATTCTTTTTAAGAAAGGGTCGGTTTCATTTCATCTAAGGTGCATATTGCAAAAGTTGATTCTTTGTGTTAAATGAATTTCTTTCAATTCGTGAGGCACCCAAATATCAAGCTTCTTAACTAGCCCAAGACATTTTAAATGTTTTTCAATTGTTGTGTGCGATACATGTAGCCTCTCCGCAACCTCTCGAACAGTTATATGGCGATCCTCTTCAATTATGACTTTGATTTGGTCATCATCAACTTCAGTAGGCCGACCAGAACGTTGCTCATCTTTGAGGGAAAAATCTCCAGAACGGAATTTTTTATACCAATTCTGACACGTGCGCTCTGTTAAGCAATTAGCACCATAAACTTCACATATATTTTTGTGAGCCGCAGCAGCTTTCTTTCCTTTACGGAAATAAAATAGTAAAATATGTCGAAAATGTTCGTTTCTGCACTCCATTTAAAATTAACCCACAACTAATAGCTTTAATAAAAATCACGCACTACTTGCTTCTGAAGTTACGTCAAAGTGACTAGTATCTCGCGACAAACGGTAAAGTACAGCGCTAACATACGTTATACAAAAAATAAAGCAACGCTCTCTATCAGTAAAAACCGAAAGTACTTAGCTGCCAACCCAATATTATATAATTTTAACAGTAAGTTTTTATTACAAAATGTGATTTTCACGTAGCTTTTTTTAAAAAGGCTACAGTAGTGTTTTATCTATCGTATCCATTACTAGATAAAGATGTAAATACTATAATTTAGTGCTGAACCAATTCGGTGAGTTATTTGTGAATACGACGTGAATATTTATTAAAATTCGGATGCCTTTTTACCGAGTAATGGAAATGAATAATTTCAAAGCAAAGCGCCGCCAAACTAATAAAATATCCGATGAATAAAGCGACGATAGCTCCTATAAATTTCTGCATGTTCATCAAAGCTTTAGTGGTATCCGAAGTGCCAGGTGTTTCAGCGTTAAGAGTAGGTTGCATAACGTCGTCCAACCATTTTTTGATCAAACCAGCTTCGAGGACTCTGCGAATGTATTTATCAGCCCTAGGTTTTATTGGCGAGTTCTTCTGGAGGCCTATTGATATGGGCATGTTTACCGCACAATCTTTCATGATGTGGAAGTTCCTCTCATCTGGTTTATTAGATTGTTGAGCCATCGTTTCGTTTTCCGTCTTTATTAAGGATCGAATTTGCAATTGGCGAATAACAGAGACTTCTTTAAGGAAGTAAATGTTTTCATATAAGGCGAAATTACCTTGGGATACTCTTTCTACGGCCTTACTTGAATTGCTGATGATTTCGAACTTTCCACCTATAGTTTGGCTAATCGGATCCGACGATGTCTTGAAAAGATTTTGGTTGACTTCGCCCCAACCACCGTAAGACAATTTGCTGTTTACTAATTCTTGTAACGTGTCTACGGTAACTCTAAAAAATAGAAAACACTAAATATCGTCATAGAATAAATAAAAAAAAGTCGAATCAACGGTTTTAATTGTTTTTGCAAGGATAAAGGTGCTTCGATGTAATATATACCTTGGAGCTGGACTTGCCAGGATCGCGGTCATACTGGCTCTGTAACTGACCACAACAAGTACGCAATATAACCAGAACCATCCTGTTAACATTCGCAACGACCAACCGGTCGGTAATTTAGGTAACGACACCATAACCAACATACTGTACGTGTACAGCATACTGTTAAAAAGATCAGAAAACAAATACAAGCCTTGCGGATCATTTTCCTCTCTTCTTGTAACAAATTGCTGTTTCATCAGAGAGTATTTCGAATTGGGATTCAACTGTTCCATACCAATCATCGACAGAGTCACAATTTGTCTCCTTCTCGGGAAAATTATAGGCCTTTGCGTATTTCTTTTCATTTCGTTAACATTGTCATGAAATTTGGCCAAGTAGTGAAAGACAATCCCACAGAAGAGCAGGCAAAATATTACTGAAAGCCACATTAACAAACTAAAATGTTAATTATTACGTTATAATCTCGATATTGACGTATAGACTGGGTGTACCGGAAAGTCATTACCGATTTTTCTAACAGATGTCGCTAGCCTTAAGTATGCAATGTTATGGTTTGACACATATGTCATTTTATTCTACTGACATCAAGCTTCAAAGCTAGACATGTTATATTTTGCGAAAGTAACACTGTTATAGGTTTATACCTCTTTGAAAATATCGAGTTTCGTGCCTGAAAAGTGCATTTGCGACACGCACTACTTTTCTTATTTAATCAAAAGAAAAAAGCTGCTGAAAGTCATCGTTTGCTGGTAAAAACTTACGGTGAGCATGCTCCAACCATAAAAACATGTGAGGCATGGTTTTGACAATTCAAAAATGGTGATTTTAATGTGTAAGACAAAGAACGTTCTGGTAGAAAGAAAAAGTTTGAAGATACGAAATTGCAGGAGTTCTTGGATGAAGACCCAACACAAAATTAGAAACAATTGGCAGAAGCGTTAAATGTGATCCAAGAAACGATTAGCGCCCGATTACGAGCAATGGGAAAAATCTGAGAGATGAAAAAATGGGTGCCACATCAATTGAATGACAGGCAAATGGAAAAGAGAAAAATCATCTGTGAAATGCTGCTTCAAAAGTATGATCGGAAGTAATTTCTACATCGAATAGTGACGGGCGATGAAAAATGAATTTATTTCGAAACTCTATGCGCAAAGAATCATGGTTATCACCTGGCGAAGCAGGCCCATCGACTCCAAGGCCAAATCGTTTTGGTCGCAAGACAATGCTCAGTGTTTTGTGGGACCAGAGTGGCGTAGTGTATTACGAACTGTTCAAACCTGATTAAACAGTTAATACTAATCACTACCGACAACAATTTTACAGCACGATAACACGCCGTCTCATACAGCAAAACCGGTCAAGGAAGAGTTAAAAGTACTTGGATTGGACATAATATCGCCCCCCCCCCCCGTACTCTCCAGACCTTGCCACGTCTGACTATCACCTTTTCCCATCAATATGACACGGACTTGCAGAGCAGCACTTCGCCAATTTCGAAGAAGTTAGAAAATGGCTCGAAGAATGGTTTTATTCAAAGGACAAACTGATTTTTTGGGATGACATCCATAAATTGCCTGGGAAAAATGTGTAGAATCGAATAAAAATTATGTTTTTTTACGAAAAAACCGGTAATGACTTTCCGGTACACCTGATATAACGTACTTAAACGGTAATATTAAAGTTTTCCAGGAATTATCCGATAGTGACTCCGGAGTTAAGAATGTTAAACATTCTGTATTATAAGGAACGGTTAAATCCATGAGTTCGAGTACGTACGAAGTATAATATAAGTCTCCTAAGGCTACATCTGCTTTATTGCCAACCATCTCACCAAGCAGACCCGTGTATTGTCCACCAGCTTGTCTTATACCCCAAAAATCTTCATCCGCATTAGAAACTTCGTATAATACACATTTGAAATTCATAGCTTTAGATACTGCTGCTAGAATCTAAGAAACACTATTTCGCATGAAATCATAGTGCAATTTTGAGTTTACTTCCACTTCTAAGCCGACGAAACCATCTGGACCTTCACCCATGACGGCTCTAACAGTACAGTCCTCCGAAAAGGGTATTTTAATTGTCCCTGGTGTATGTTTTATGACAACCGCAAGCATAGTTTGATTTTTTAAATCGACAGTCTTATCTTCAAATAAATTTACACCTGCACAAGCATAACAAATTACATTTGGTACACTATAATATGACTTGAATAAAGAACAGCTCTATTGTCGACGAGATACTAATTTAGACGCGTTTCGCCTGTTGAAGACTCATCAGTTAATCCTGATCTCGTCGACGAATCGCTCATTTCTCGCGTTTTATCGTATGGAGATGGCACACTATGGTAGTGAAAAGAAACTCCATCTTTCGAATAAAAATGAAACTATCCGAACTAAGGAAAATGTGGTTGCCCTTACCCCGTAAAATAAATAACTTATTTATAACTGCACCTATATGGACAAGAAACAAGAATACTATAATAGTCAAATAAAGAACTCTATTATCGACAAGATATTAAGATGAGTTTCGCCTCTCAAAGGCTCATTAGTCCTCAATCTTGTCGACGAATCATGACTACTTGTCTGTATCCAACAACTTGTATCGTACGACCATTATATTTCCCCTCGTTATGATAATTTAATTCCTATTGGAAATATTGAAATAGTTTCTTTCCACAATAATACGCATATCATTACCAAATCTAAACTTAGATTTTCGCCATATGTCAAGCCGTTTTGGAACGAACACGTTCTGTATGGGCGATGGAAATGGAACTGTCGATATTTCGAACCAAGGAATTGCCACGGTGGTACCGCCCGATTTCTTAATGCCAATATATTCCTTTATAAATATCACATTCACTATCCTTTTCCATAGATAATGAAGCGATTTGTGAAATAAACGGTAGTCGTGCAGCATAATAAACTTTGCTCTGGTATCTAAGACCCTGTACCTATTAAAAAGGAAAATACACATAAACGTGGAAGTATAAAATAGTTAAAATAGTTGGTTTGGGTAAAATGGTATCATTGAAATATGAAGCGATGCGCGTGACGAACCCTAGTTACGTAAAAGCTTCAGAACGAATACTTAATTTATGTAATGTATCATGGTGTGGTCTAAAAATGGAACTTGACTCAAATATCCCAAGATCCTTCATTTCGTTCGTTTCTCGAATAATCATCCTTGTAGACCACTCGGGTTTGGATTCGATGGCCTGCTGTTCGGGAAGACTTTTCGTGGTTTCCCTTTCTCGTTCAAGCGAGTGCTGATAGACACAGATATTAAGTCGCACCACTAGCACGGGCGTAAGAATAATCCATGGTTTACCACAGCTTCCTGTAATTGGTGTTAAGCTGTTGGAGGATGAGGAGGCATGGCTTTGTCTCAATCAGTTTGGCAATTAATCGCCGACTTCTCTCTTTCAAAGTATATAATTTGCAAACAAGTTTTGGATATCCAAACAAACACCAATCACAATTTTTACCAACTTTCTTCATTGTAATTTAGTTAGTTATTTATGAGTAGATGGATTCAAACATGAAATATGATGATTTCATGTTTGAATCCATCTACTCATTCGTAGCAACCAGCATTTGTCAAGTAACAGTTTTGTCTCAAGTCACATGATGTCCAAATTCGCCTGAAATTACGAATGCCATAACTCTTATCCTGAAGTGATCTTTTCAGATATATTGTGGTCATCATTT
Organism: Dermolepida albohirtum; assembly: GCA_031893035.1. Lineage (NCBI taxonomy): Eukaryota > Metazoa > Arthropoda > Insecta > Coleoptera > Scarabaeidae > Dermolepida > Dermolepida albohirtum. The sequence goes on along the minus strand of JAVIWB010004274.1, from coordinate 286,698 downwards.
ACCCCTGGAATCTCTCGGTTCCTTTACAAATGCCTATTAAAGTTAGCCAAGGTGCCTATATAAGTTTTTGTGCTTTGACCTTTGAAATTCCAGATTATCTAACTAACTAGTCCTCTCTGTCGCACATCAGGTGCATTCCCTCCACGATATGAATCTTCATAGCTTTATTTTTATCTGTGTAAATCACTGATTCATTCTTCTGCCTTGTTTTTCCCATGGAGGATTCTTGTCTTGCAACTTTAGACTCTTTCACATGTTCTTTTCTCCTTTTTTGCTTTTGGATTTTGCTCTGTGCATTTTCGTTATTATTTATATACGCAATAAGGGAAATAACAGTCCGGCTAAGCCTAAATACCAAAACAAATGTACCTAGTACCCTCAGGGAAACGTTAATTACCATGCAACCCTAGGGTTTAACTTTAATTCTCCAGTAATACTAGTTTCGGCATTCATACATTAACTGCAAGCCCCCTGGTGGATATAATAAACTCTACTTTTACCTGTCTCCAAATCTCAATAGTCGCGACATCTGTTGTCCGTTCGATATCAAAATAACATAAATTTGACAGTCATCGTACTTAATTTCCATTAAAGATTTTTGAGTTTTGTAATATGGTGATAACAAATCTTCAGATTCTTGGACACGAATCTATGGGAGAGAAAAGTATCGGGTTAAATTGTTTAAAAAATATTAGGTCAGTTCTATATTTAAAAACAGAAATTTCAACCACGATACGATTAAACATTAATGTGTCTTGACTTCCTTTCGTCAACCGTTCGCCATCAATACGTCACAAAGTAAGCGAAAGTCAAGTTGCTGCCCTTTTAGTGGATTCGTAATTTTATTTGATATTGCATTGTACCTAAGATCTTTTATGTGTACGTCCTTTACATACTCCTACTTGTTCCACAAGCGTAATGTTTGTGTTTGCGCCGTTAGAATGAGCAGTGAAAAATAATAAACTGTAACTGTATTTGGCGCGTAATACAAATTATTGTTTTTTTTTTGGAGTCTTAGTTGATACTTTCATTAATCGTCACCACGAGATAGATCGTAAAATACAAGAATACGTTGAAAAGTTCACAGAATGATGGATAGATGGCGCAATTTCAGATTGTTTTTGTGGTGTACCGATTGTCTTGTTAACAACGTCAACTGTCAAATTTCAGCTCGCGACGTTGATGTTTCGATGTGAAGTCTGTTTATTAAACGCGTCTTTGTGTTTTTGACGAGATGGATGTTGAAGTTTGTGCAGTCATTAAGTACTTCTTTTTGAAAAGTCACATCAGTGCAACAAATATTTAATTTAATACTTTTTCACAAAAACAATAGTCAAAAATACATGAATATGCATTAATAATAGTAAAAAGTAAAAGAAAAAATAAAAACAGAATCTCTGCAACTATAATAATAATCTATTTATTGCATTTTTGAAACAAAATTTGCTCATTTTGTTATTAGAACGGCGTGAAATTCTTACTAATTCAAGCAATTTCACTTTGAGAATACAAACCGGTCTCTGATAAAGTTTCTATGCTACTGAATGTTAAAAGTTCACAGAATGACGGATAGATGGCGCAATTTCAGATTGTTTTTGTGGTGTACCGATTGTCTTGTTAACAACGTCAACTGTCAAATTTCAGCTCGCGACGTTGATGTTTCGATGTGAAGTCTGTTTATTAAACGCGTCTTTGTGTTTTTGACGAGATGGATGTTGAAGTTTGTGCAGTCATTAAGTACTTCTTTTTGAAAAGTCACATCAGTGCAACAAATATTTAATTTAATACTTTTTCACAAAAACAATAGTCAAAAATACATGAATATGCATTAATAATAGTAAAAAGTAAAAGAAAAAATAAAAACAGAATCTCTGCAACTATAATAATAATCTATTTATTGCATTTTTGAAACAAAATTTGCTCATTTTGTTATTAGAACGGCGTGAAATTCTTACTAATTCAAGCAATTTCACTTTGAGAATACAAACCGGTCTCTGATAAAGTTTCTATTCTACTGAATGTTAAAAGGAATTATTCAAACGTTAATACCACCCTGTCTACTACATATGTTTCCGGGAATTCACTCATCGTCAGGCAGACTTGTGTTATAAACGAACGATTCCTTCGTAGAGTTTATCGTATCTTTTCGATACAGAAAAATAATGAATAAACATTGCCTCCCTCTCTCATCCAACACAAAAATGTATTGAACGATAAAGCGAGAACGCGCGGGACGAATATCCCAAATCTAGTTATTAACACATGGATCAATATGTCCCGAGACTAACAATGAAAACAACATTTTTTTTTGCAAATTTTTTTTTTATTCATCAACGTAATCACCTTTTAGGGTGATACAATGGTTCCAACGCTTTTCCAATTTTTCAATACCATGTTTATAAAAAAATTTATCTTTCGCTTCAAAATAAGCTTCAGTTTCAGCGATGACCTCCTCATTTGAGCCAAATCTTTTTCCCTGGAGCATTTTTTTAAGATCAGCAAAGAGCCAGTAGTCACTGGGGGCTAAATCTGGCGAATATGGGGGGTGGGGAAGCAGATCAAAACCCAATTCGTTCAATTTTGCCATTGTTTTCATCGACTTGTGGCAGGGTGCATTGTCTTGGTGAAAAAGGATTTTTTTTCTCTGCATGTGCGGTCGTTTTTTTGCGATTTCCTCCTTCAAACGCACCAGTAAGTCAATATAATAATCACTGTTGATCGATTTACCTGTTTCGAGGTAGTCAATGAAAATCACGCCATGTGTATCCCAAAAAACTGACGCCAGGACTTTGCCAGCTGACTGCTGCGTTTTCGGACGTTTCGGACGGCTTTCGCCAGCTGTGCGCCACTCAGATGACTGCCGCTTCGACTCTGGAGTGTAGTGATGTATCCATGTTTCGTCCATGGTCACGTAACGACGCAAGAAATCTTTTTTGTTGCGAGTAAATAGCGATAAACAGCTTTCTGAATCATCGACTCGTTGCTGTTTTTGTTCCATCGAAAGCAATCGCGGCACCCACTTTTTTCATGCTCAATTTTTCATGAAGGGTAGTAAATACACTTCCATATGATATCTGTGTCATCTCAGCAATCTCACGGAGCTTCACTTTACGATCTTTCATTATAATTTTTGTCACTTCACTCACATTTTCCGGTGTAACGGCTTCCACAGGTCTACCCGAGCGTTCCGCGTCATTTGTGTCGGTACGACCACGTTTAAACTCGGCAAACCACCGACAAATCGTTGCTTTTGATGGACAAGAGTCCGGGTAACATTTTTCAATCCATTGTTTTGCTTGCGTGGTTTTTTTACCCATTAAAAAACAATGTTTTATCAGAACACGAAACTCGGTTTTTTCCATTGTTTAAACAAACTACAAAACGACTTTACTCCAACCTCGATAACTCAGCTGTTTCTGGTCCGATCGACTTAAAATTTTGACACGTTTCAAGCAAAGGTTAGTACTCTAGAAAGACGTGGTTACTAGTTTACTACGAGCGCCATCTATGGGTTAGTCTCGGGACTTATTGATCCATGTGTTACGAACACATTCTTCGCGAGTTTTATTAATCTGAATAAATTTGACTTGCATAAACGCATTATACCACCTGTTTATCTTCCTAGAATTTAGTGAGTACAGGTAAACATGGATTCAGCAAGGGATTAGAGACTCCGAAAGTTAAACGATGAATGAAATAAATAAATATATGTAGACGAGGGTAGTTTGACAAGTAGTGAGAATGGAAAAAAATAGCGAATTTTTTAAATACAAAATAATTTTTATTTTTCAATATATTCTCCTAAAAGAGCAATACATTTATTCCAACGGTGCTCCAATGCCCTTATGAATTAAATACTCATTTACGAAAATGATAAGCTCGTCGTCAGACGAAAATTTCTTCCCACCTAGTGCCGTTTCCAATTTTGGAAAAAGGTGGAAGTCGGAAGGGGCTAGATCCGGCGAATAAGGCGTAAGCGGTACTAATTGGAAGCAACTCGTGGATTTTGGACATCGCACCTGTGCTGGTATGCGAGCGTTGTCTTGGTGAAACAGAATCTTTTTCTTTGCCATTCCTGGCCGTTTAGCACGAATCTCAACATTTAATTTTTGTAGAAGTTCTGCATAATATCGTTCGTTTATTGTGGCACCTTTCTGAAGGTAATCAATGAACAAAATGCCCTTTGAATCCCAAAAAATTGATGCCACCACTTTGTTTGCCGATCAAGTGGTTTTCGCTTTCTTTGGAGGTGCAGAACCACGTTCTAACCATTGTGTCGACTGTTGTTTAGTTTCGGGAGTACTGTAGTGTATCCAAGTTTCATCGCAAGTAACAAATCGCCTACGAAAATCAACCGGATTCCGCTTATAAATGTCCAAACACTCATTGGAAATGCGCAAACAAGTGAATTTTTGATCAGTCGTAAGCAATCGCAGCACCCATCTTGCCGAAAGCTTGGAAAGGCCCAATTCTTTCGTTAAAATGTGGTGTACGCGTTCTGTTGAAATGTTTACCATGTCTGCTATCTCTCTCACTTTGAGTCGTCGATCTTGCGTAATAATATTATGGATTTCCTTAGAAGTCACGATTTTGGGTGCCCTAGAGCGCGCTTCATCAACACAGCTTGTTCTACCACGTTTAAATTCATTTACCCATCTACTTATTGTGGCGGATGATGGAGCAGATTTACTTAATGTTTCCCGTAACTCATCGTTTATTTCGGTAGCTTTCATACCCTTAATTACGAAGTACTTAATCACCGCGCGATACTCTGCTTTTTCCATTTTAACAAAACGACATGTTGCTTCTTCTTCAATCAGCTGTCAAAAATAAACTAATCAACCGATTTATCTCAATATCAGAATGTAAACATATAAATAGGTAACCTAAATTATAGTGCATTTGTTTTACCAATTAGAGCGCCACCTATGTTTCATTCTCACTACTTGTCAAACTATCCTCGTATTGTAGGCTAACAGCGTTTAAAAAATATGTACATTTATCTTTCTGGAAGAGTACAATATGTGAATTAGTATGTATTTAAAATGTATTATTCATTATAACTAAGATTTGGGTTAATTTAATTAATAGACGCTGTATGTTGAGAAATAAACGTAATCTGAAACCGCAGTTGTTTTCTTTATTTTCATTCCACGAACTTTTCAGCGCACCCTGTATAATTTGCTTGCCAAACCAGAATATTTGCTTGTTCCAACACGGCTTACGTATACATAAATGCTTACCACAAAGAAGGACAAATATATTCCGAATTTTTTAAATAAGCTGTCTTTAAAGACGTAATAATATACATCATCTGTAATCATTGCAACGCATTTATACGGTAAGAGGGTGTTTAATAAAATTTCCAAAATTAAATTGCTAAAATCGTCTTCATCCACATCTATGTCTTTGTATAAAATACTAACACTAAAAACAAATGTTTTTTTTTAATTTCACATCTCAGAAAATTAAATTTTCACTTGTACTTACCCGTCTTTTCCAATCACATAACTTAAAATACATAAAATGTATAGTAAGAACGTCGTTGAACGATGCATGGTACACAGAAATGTCGACGAAAAGTCTAGGAACTTAAAGGGTACTCACATATGTAAATTAAGCATAAATATTAAATAGAATCTGATATGTAATTTATATACAATCAAGTACATAATGAACTTGATTTAGGAAACTGAAAAGGTTAATGGGAATAACACAAAACCTATAAATTTGTATATAAATATTTATTTTCATGTTTTATTTAACAAATTTAGAGATTCTTTTCAATAATTATAGCACTTTAAAATTCCGTGTGAATGTTATTGGTATTTGTTTCGGTATCTTTTAGCCAATCGTTGTAAATTGAAAATGGATTCGCCGCCCAATGTTTGTGAAAAGACACCAGCATTTGTGTTTTTAGGTAATCCGCGGAGTAATCTACAGGTCGAGCCTAAAATTAATGGGTTATATGTGAGAAGTACAATAAGTTATCGATCTGAAATTTTCACTTCAAACTAATTGCAGATGCACTTAGTGTTAAAATAATTTACTAGTTCAATAATAATAACAATAATTGCATTTGTTGTCCGACAGATTACTCTGTTAAGAATACATTACAGTAATAAAGTACAGTGTTAAACTATAATCTATAAAGTCAGTTTTTAAAGTTGAAAATTAGAATTAAAAAGGAATAAAGAACATAACGGGTCTTTCATTAAGCGCTTCCTATCTTTAAATATAAATAAAACAAAGTGTGTGTGAGATATCATCGAAATTTTTTATTCGTTTGAAAGGCCTATCGATGCCATTATGTATGGAATATAGCATCGTGCAAATGTCCGCCGTGGCTTCGCTCGATTGGTGCGCATAGGAAATGTCCAATTTTCCATGACTCTGGTGCATAATTCAGGCTGAATTTGATCGATGGCATGGGCTATGTTGGCTTTGAGGGTCGCTGTGGTTTGTGGCTTATTCGCATAGATCTGCGACTTAAGAAAACCCCACAAGAAAATGTCTAACGGGGTCAAATCGCACGATCTCGGTGGCCAGTTCACATCTCCTCCACGTGAGATGACCATGCCCTCAAATCGCTCGTGCATAATGTTCAATGTGGCACGTAGCGCCGTCCTGTTGAAACCACATGTCGTTGACGTCCGTATCATCCAATTCAGGGCAAAAGAAGTTGGTAATCATCGACCTATATAACTCGCCGTTGACGGTGATGGCCTGGCCAACGTCGTTCTAAAAGAAATATAGACCGATGACGTCGCTAGCTTAAAATTCACACCAAACAGTGACTTTTTCGGGATGCATTGGACGCTCCTGGATCTCGTGTGGATTGGTATCGTCCCAAATTCGACAATTTTGCTTGTTGGCGTACCCATTCATCCAGAAATGGCCCTTATCGCTGAAGATGATTTTTTGATGAAAATTACGGAACAGAACACCCATTTTGATAAAACAATTTCATCCTTTACACGTGTTGTTGAACGCTATATCCGTCCATGTTGATTTGGCAAAACAAACTGAATAAATGACAGCCAATTTGGCATATGTAGCTTCAACAATATGTAGCGCTAAAATATTTGAAAGATGTACCATCAACATGAAATACGTATACCTCGTAAATATTGTTTCACATCTTAGATAGAGCTGCGATAAGTTATAGAACTAAAAAAAAATATGTATTTATAATCAAGCCTCACTTGGTGAAAAAATGGCGAATGAATAGTAATGCCGTTAACTCTTTCGATGCATATCCCCAAGAACATATCGTCTGGTGTGGAATTACTAGGACATTCACAAATACCCGGCACTACCAATATGTCGAGCAATTTTTTGCTAAAAACAATACCACCCCCACCAGTTATGTAATTATATCCATCTGGATTTAAAACATTATAGCCATATCTCTCGCCTAGGACCATAGAAGTCGATGGATTGTAACAGCTCAAAAGTTTTCGTAAACGTGGCACACTAAAAATAATTTTAAACAATTATTATTAGAGTTGGGATGTCTTTCCGCGGGCCAGGTTCGTACTGAGTACATAGGGCTCCCACCAGTATAATATTATAAAACAGAAGAAGTGTAGTATTATAAGATAGTACCGAGATCTTTATATAAAGCGAACATATTAAGTATGGCGGACATGCGTAAGGGCAAAACAAGGAAATTGGTTGACGCAGTTGCTAAATGAATATATTATAATGGAGTTAAGATATACTGTAAAGTTTGTAATAAACGGTTGATGTGTTGGGACAAACAAATTTGTGATGGTGCGTGTATAAATCCATCTATTTCTAAAGATTATTTTAATTATGTTACGATCCTGGCCCGCGGGAAAAACATCCTAACTCTAATTATTATTTACATTAAAAAAAACAAATGATTACCTTAGAAGTGTATCATCATCCACTAATACCAACCATTTTATGCTATCATTCTTCTTCATTATTTTAGCCGCATATTTCATTATAGCTATAGTCTTCCCACAATGACCCACTTTTGTGTTCGGTACTCCTAAGTCTATAGTGGGTATATCTTCGTCTGTGTAAAACCTAAGAAAGTATTGTAAAGTACACGTTGAAGTATATATTTACCGCGTAGATCACTGAAGAAGTCTATTTTAGATGTATCTCTTGCCCAAGTTTCCTTTACAACAGGTATTCGATCTTTGTGAAATTCAGAACAAGTTTTCACAGCAAAATAAAGTGATTCTATCGGAACAGATTTATCCTAGGATAATACTAAAATTTAATTCTTGAAATCGGTAAGAAATAAGTCACTTACACAAGCTTCGAAAGGTTTAGGAATTGTACTGCAATTTTCGCTATCAACTATACAAAAGGCTGAGTCATGAACTAATGCTGTGCCATTACCTTTTTCCCATATAAACGACGCTAACTCATGGGTACTATCGATACTGAAATCTGTCATTGGATAACCTTCTTCCAATAGCCTTTTGGCTAATCTATAAAATAGAAATGTTACTAAAATCGTATGTAATATGTAGAGCTGTCAAATTATGTCAGCAAACCAGCGTGGCGCGTAGGTAGAATACCATACGTAACTAAAATACGGGATGCGATTTTAGTACATCGATCCAGCTGAGAGAATTGTGATATGTAATATTTTTTGTTGAGAATAGTGCTAAATACATTGATAATATTTTAATTCTCAGCAGACCAATTGTTAATGTTAATGGTACCGCAACAATGCTTTGTGTGGGTCGTTCTTTTAAAAAATACGTATTAGTAACTTAATATATGCAACGTATAAATTTCATGCTATACAATTCGCAGCAGAAACTATCAGAAAGTGTTATTCAGAGGTAAATAAAGTAATAGCTCAAACAAAAGTCGTGTTTCTTAAATCTCCTGAATTCAAGAATTTCACATAGTGTCTCGGCATCCCACAGTCGCCACAGTCAATGCTTTCATGTTGAGCAACATGGTTACAGGCAGCGTTTTATTATTTTGAACATTTTCAACATGCAAAAAATTTCATTTTACAATGTGGCCTTAAAAAAGCAGAGGCTGATAAAGAAAGTCATCAAAAGTTTCAAGATATTGAAGTTTTACATTTTTGAAAACTATTCACGACAATAACAAGGGAATAACTGATGCAACGGAAAAAATTAAAAAATCTTTCATTGTCGTTAGTTAAATCATTGGAATACTGAACAATTTACCCTCACACTTGAACACTTTTAAGTTATTGAAAAATTCAAAAGATTGTAAAATTTGTAGCAATAATGATAGTGCTCCTACAAATTCCTTAAATAATTTCAAAGATTATTTCAACTATGTAAATGTCACTGGATGTGGAACAGTCGTTTTCTTTGTATAAGAAAAGTTTCTCAACGCGACGAACATCGTTGTTGGAAAGATAACAAAAACTGCAAGTGTATAGCGTAGTTCATTGAGTTTAATACGTTAATCAGTTGATGAAGTTTCGCAGAAGGCTTCAGAATATTCTACATATTACTATGTTCATCTTTGCTTATTATTTACTCTGATGCGGACGGTTATATATCCCGACCTACTTGGCGGGTCTTATTCATAATATTAAACACTTCGCTAGATATTACACGGACATTCTGCATCCGGTATTCTCGTACTTGGACACTGATGTTATCCGCGTGTCATACGATCGATTGACTGTTGAATAATCAATACGCCGATAAGGGTTGATGTGCTGTTAATGGCTTTACATTCTCTATAAGGCAAGGCAATTTTCTAACTACATAAAATATTAACTAATAAATGAGAATGAAGTATTCTGTACATCCGGAAATTAATTTGCATTTATAGTAAATTAAAAAAAGCAGTTATTAATTCTACTTACTTCCGCAATAAGCTGGAGCTAATTGCAAACCCTGAGGCAAGGTTTGGATACTTAAAAGATTTCGGATTTTGATAGAAGGCGAAGTGGTGGATGATAGTGGCATCTTCATCGTATAACTCATAACCTAACCACAGTTCCTTAAAATAAATTGCAATACACTGAATACACGTCCGAAACTTTCGTAGTATACAAACTAAGGTTTACATTCAACAAATACAAGGGTAGTTTGGCAAGTAGTGAGAATGGAAAAGAAAAACGAATTTTTTAAATACAAAATAATTTTTACTTTTCAATATATTCTCCTAAAAGAGCAATACATTTATTCCAACGGTGCTCCAATGCCCTTATGCCATCTCTAAAATGCGATTCCGGAAGGCTTGCAAAATACTCATTTACGAAGGTAATAAACTCGTCGTTAGACGAAAATTTCTTTCCACCTAGTGCCGTTTTCAATTTTGGAAAAAGGTGGAAGTCGGAAGGGGCTAGATTCGGCGAATAAGGCGCATGCGGTACTAATTGGAAATGCAACTCGTGGATTTGGGACATCGCAACTGTGCTGGTATGCGAGGGAGCATTGTCTTGGTGAAACAGAATCTTTTTCTTTGCCATTCCTGGCCGTTTAGCACGAATCTCAACATTTAATTTTTGTAGAAGTTCTGCATAATATTGTCCGTTTATTGTAGCGCCTTTCTAAAGGTAATCAATGAGCAAAATGCCCTTTGAATCCAAAAAATTGATGCCATCACCTTGTTTGCCGATAAAGTGGTTTTCGCTTTCTTTGGAGGTGCCGAACCACGTTCTAACCATTGTTTCGACTGTTGTTTAGTTTCGGGTGTACTGTAGTGTATCCAAGTTTCATCGCAAGTAACAAATCGCCTACAAAAATCAACCGGGTTCCGCTTATAAAGGTCCAAATACTCATTGGAAATGCGCAAACAAGTGAACTTTTGATCAGTCGTAAGCAATCGCGGCACCCATCTTGCCGAAAGCTTGGAAAGGCACAATTCTTTCGTTAAAATGTGGTGTACGCGTTCTGTTGAAATGTTTGCCATGTCTGCTATCTCTCTCACTTCGAGTCGTCGATCTTGCGTAATAATATTATGGATTTATATAATCATTTCCTTAGAAGTCACGATTTTGGGCGCTCTGGAGCACCCAAAATCATTCATTTACCCATCTACTTATTGTGGCGTATGATGGAACAGATTCACTTAATGTCTCCCGTAACTCATCTTTTATTTCGGTAGCTTTCATACCCTTAATTACGAAGTATTTAATCACCGCACGATACTCTGCTTTTTCCATTTTAACAAAACCACGTGTTGTTTATTTTTCAATCAGCTGTCAAAAATAAACTAATCAACCGATTTATCTAAATATCGGAATGGAAACATAAATTATAGTGCATTTGTTTTACCAATTAGAGCGCCACCTATATGTCATTCTCACTACTTGGCAAACTATCCCCGTAAGCAAGTAAAGATGATTTATAGATTTGTATTGAAAACGACTAATACCATATCTTACCTCGTTTTCGTTGTATTTCTTTAGAGCTTTTAGCAATTTCTCCAGTCTAACTTCCGTTCTTTCTTCGATGAAAATAAACCATGGATGTCTGTTAGGGTGTAGTCTTTCTAATTTTGGAATTAAAGGCATTATTGTCCAATCACCAGCAATTTGAAAGTCTATGTGGGACATATAAATGATCGGTGGCGCCTATAAAATATTTAATTACAATTTATTTTTTAAATTTTCTTCATGTGTACACTACCAGGTCATAATAATTATTTGCAAACATTATACCACTGAATGTGTTTTTTTTTAAATTAAAGCATTAAAATTTAGAGATCCTATGTGTGCGTATCATATTTTAAGACTAATTACAACACTCACTATTCTTAGTGAGTGTTGTTGTAGTTAGTTCGGTACTGTTATAAAATAAACATATTGCTGTGTAACTCAAACTAAGCAATTTTGTAGAAATAGTCAGGAATCTAATATGCAAATGTACAAAAAATGTGGTGCAATATTAAAGTCACACGCAATCCATTACGATACATCAATTCATTACGTAAAATGTTTAAAAATTTAGTAAAAAACGTTACATCTATGTATATAAAGATGTTCACTGCATTATTAATAGTTTAATTTGATTTTACACATAATCATTAGTTGATTATCTTATTTCGAATACAATCAATGTAGCGAGATATTTTTATATCTTTCACAACTTGCAAGATTTTTTTTATTATGTGAAATTTGTATTCCATAACCTTAATAAAGGATAAAATATTGGCCTAAACACTTTCGTCGTGAATACTTCTGAAAGTTCGGCTATAGTTTCTTGAAATTCTAAAAAATGCACCATACTGTAATGTACATCGAATTAAAATATCAAGCTATACCAATGCAGTTTAGCAATTTCATAGTAGCTTAGATCCATTAGAGTATGTTTCAACGATAGTTTAAAAATAAATATACGCCTAAAAAGATAATATTATGAAAGATACGTACAAAATCGACATGGTGTACCTAAACGATGTACAATGATAATAGGCTATTTGACCAATTTTGGGAAATTGTTTTAAATTATTGTTTATTACATAATAAGGACATATCATTGATATTTCCGACATATCTATTGTATTATCAATCAAAATCAATGTTGAAGTTTAAACGTCCAAGACCGCGCCAAAAACGCTGTTTGTGTAATGGCGCTGGTCATATGGCATGCGTGACGTCACAGGCTAGGACGGGATAAGTAAATCTAGTAAATCAAGAAGTAAACCTGAATAAAACAGCGTCGCTGAAGTTAATTTCATGTTTTCTTCAAATTTATTGGATAGAATGGGGTATAAATGGTGTGTAGTACCACAATGTACAAATACATCTATAAAGAGTCCACACAAACTGTTTGTTTCTGTTCCAAAGAATTCCCAAAGCATGTTATTTTTTAATCCAGTTGATGCATAAACATACAAATATAAAAGTAGAACACATTTTGTTATGCTTGAAAAAAATTAGATTGAATAACACATTTTCTGAATTAGAGGATAATTTTGGAATATCACTATCTTATGCTAGTAAATTGTTTTTGCGAAATATATCTATAATAAGTTGTTTTTTAAAACCCTTTATCATAAACTTAGACAAAAAATTAATTAAAAAGAATCTCCCAATTGCATTTAGACATAACTATCACAATGTGAGCTGCATCATTGATTGTTTAGAAATCGATGTACAAATACCATCAAAGGCTCTTCATCAGGCACTGACATGGTCAGAGTACAAAATGGGGAATACGGTGAAGTATTTAATATCCTGCACTCCGAATGGTTTAGTTAATTATATTTCAGAAGGGTTTGGGGGTAGAACAAGTGATGTTACCATACTAGAAAACTGTAACTTTCTAGATGGGTTAGAACAGGGAACTTGTATCTTAGCTGACAGAGGCTTTAAGCACCTTGAACAGGCACTTCATCAAAAAGGCATGCAATTATTAAGGCCACCCAGTGTAAACGCTGGTGTAAAACTATCAAAAACAGAAGTTCGACAAACTAAAATAATTGCTAGCCTGCGAATTCATATTGAGAGGGTGATAAGGCGATTAAGAGAATTCCATATGCTAAAGCAACATTCAGTTATAAATAATAACATTCTCCGTGTACTTGATCATGTCGTTATTATTGCATGTGCTCTAATAAATTTGCAGGATTCTCTTATTAAATAATGTAAATATCTAAATAATGTAAAATAAAATAATAAAACAAGAAATACAGAATGGTTTTTTATTTATCACAAACTGGTGTTACTATACAAAATAGGATATATATTTGTTTTCCAGAAAATAGCTAACGTTTCGCCAGTATCGCCGTGTATGCTAGCCAATGACGTCACCAGAGTTGCCACCAATGACATAGTGTTCCCGTTACAGATAAAATTTCAAAAATTATGAGATTGTTTTTTGTGTAATTTGTCAAAGATAAACATAATTTAGTATAAAATAAAGTGAAATATGTTCCTTTACGATATTACCCGATAGGATGACCACATATTGTGGTATATTTTTAATGTAGTCAAATACCCTATTGGAGATATAAATCTATTAATATTCAAGCCCTATGTAACTTTGTAAATAATTAATTTGTTTATAAATTAAATGTCAACTGTAATAGAGGTTAAAGATTCAATATAGATCATATGCAATCATATTACGAAATCAGGAATCGTTAGATATTTCTTTAAAAACGGTGTACCAAATGTAGTAAGAAAAATGTCCGGTAGATGACATAAGCAAATCTAGAATTTTATTTAAAAATGTTAAAAAACAAAAATTTAATGTAAAATTTCATTTTTTAGAAATAGTATTACCAAATGTAGTAGGATAAATGTCCAGTAGATGATATAAGCAAATCTAGAATTTTATTTAAAAATGTTAAAAAGTAAAAATTTAATGTAAAATTTCATTTTAAATGAGGTACATTATATTAGAGAGAATTAATTAATAGAATTAATTTGAGACGTTTTGAAAAATGAAAACAAAATTATTAGATCGATGACGTAATTAATATTTAGGTTGCGTGCAAAGTAGACGCCTAGTCATTTTGGCTCTGTTGATTGCGTACAGCGCTCCGGAAAGATGTGGTGTGAGATCTATAAAGCCTAGACACCATAGATCGGGAGAATTCGTCTACACTTCAAATCCCTCACACAATTGTCAATATTTAATTAGTTCAATTGTATTTCATAGTGAAATGTCTGAGGATCTTATGTTTCGTTTAAGGTACTAATGTTTTAAAAATATTTTAATTAATTTCAATTCATTTAAATTTTAAATTGACTGCTTGTTTGGACTTCACCGAAATAGATTCAATCATAATAATTCAATAACTGACACTGAAGATCCCTAATAAGCAACAGACTAGCTCAAGAAGATGACGAGTGACTCCTCGGTGAAACGTCGAGAGAACAGCCTTTCCCAAGACACAACTCACACGCGGTTCAGAACCCGAGAAAATACATCATCGAACGTCCGAGAAGACAAGTGCAACATGGATGCTAGGCTTATTTGATTTAAAAGAATCCCAGCTCAGCCCTTAAAATGTTTATAAAAAAAATTCACTAAAAAGAGTCTCAATTCAAAAATATTATGCTGTATCAGAATATTTATTTGGCAACGTAGATTTTATTTTCAAAAGATATACATACTTCCTCAATAAATGCAAATGTAAATGTCTAAAAACTTACCTCGCCTAATGCATTGGCCTCGTTGTGTATCGTCGTCCAAATATCTGTCGCCAATTGCAAATCATAGTCACTCTTTTGACTTAATATAATTATCACCAAATCATTAGCATCTGCGGTAAAATATTGAATTTGCGATTAAGAAAAATCTAACTTGACAAATCTTAAAAAAAAGTGGTGATGGAAGATAGAAATAGGTGATTCTAATGAGCTTGCGGATTCAAATTCATTAATTTGCGAATGGCTTTTAAATATAATTATGCATGTCCATTAAAACTTAAAAGGGTATCTCACTTACAAGAATTTTAGTTTTGGACCGGATGTGGAACTGTAATTATATAGCTTTCTTAAATAAGACTATGACAACGAGAGACATGGGTCGAATTATGTATTGCTCATTTTCAAAACATTAAATTCTCAGCACAATACATTTTTTACTCTTTAAATGTACACTCAGTTAGAAAAGTGTTCACAGACACCATGAATGTTGAAAATCACCAAATGTAAAGATTCGACTACGATAATAAAAACATATAATAGCAATATAAAAACTGTTATTATTTACAACAAGAAACGAATTTGTTAAACATTCTAACATCGAATGTCACAAAGTTGTTGTACATTTCATTTTGTAAGCCATAAATTTAAAACGAATTCGATAAATTCCCTTCATAGTAACACGTATTTGTGAAAAATAAGCATTTTAAGCTTTTGCAAAGATGAGCTCTAAAAGTAAACACATGTCCTGGTAATATGTGCAAGTTAACACTACACAAAGAAAAAAAAAACGCTTTGGCCAAATAGCCAAATTTTACGACAAAGCGAATTCTGCACTGTTGAAATTGTATCAAGAAATAGGCATTCAAATATTCTAAATAAGTGCGATCATAGCACTGTTGTGTAATGTGTGTAATGGATAAGTACACTGAAGATAGCCATACAAATAGAATTTGATACTGAAAAGAAAGTACATTAAGACATAAAGAGAATTTCGAGAATTACTGGCTATAGCGCAAAAGTATCGCGTAAAAGATCTTTCATTAAGCCTCTTTAATACTTATTGTAAAGCATTTCAGTATCTGAGGATCGAGATACAGAAGGATGGTGGAAATGAAGCAGAGATAAATAGAAGAGTAGAAAATGCCTAAAAGCTGGGTTTTAACAAAAGCTACAAAAAGAAGACAGGCAAGCAGTTTGAAATGAAATATTTGCGAGTAGTGGAGATCACCAGAAGGGTTAATATTCGAAATGATGTTATCCGAGCATAACTAGAAGTGGAACACTTAGAAAGAACAACAGAAAAAACACAATTAAAACGGTTTGGACAACTAATACGAAAGTCGGATAAACACTTTTTTAAATACGCAATACTATGAAGATGATTTACTGAATTCGTTGTAAATTTACACAAGATGCCAGAATATTTAGCAAATTCTTTTGTAATTGTAAATAACAGTTTTCATATTGCTAGAGGTTTTTAGCTTTTTTAACGTTGTTAAATTGAGGTAAATATGCTTTAACATAGCCCGATGTTCTCATTTGATGATACAATCATGCTCAGATGTTTTAGACACCCCAGGAAAAAACCCTTATTCTCGGTATTATCCAAGTCTGACGGAAATTAACCGTAAAAATAGTTAATGGTATTTACAGAAATGCGTTTTTGAATACCCTAGTTAATCCCCTATTGAAAAGAATAGGTGGAAAGGGGAAATTGTGGATTTTAGAAATTTAGTGTCATTCTAGCAGTGTGTGAGCAACGTGCGTTTGTGAGTTTGTGGTAGAGATCAATTAGATTATCCTATTTTTTCACGTTGTCAGTTATTTGTTGAAGAAAAATGCCTAAAACACGCTAGTTGTCGGTAGGGGAACGCGCCCAAATAGTGCTACTGCATTCCCAGAAGTTATCAATAGCTGCAATTGCAAAAAAAAAAAATGTTCGCGATGTGCAGTCCGTACAACCATTAGTCGCTATCAGGAGGAGGTTAACAGACCAAAAAGTGGCAGAAAACCCTGTACCTCGATTAGAGAAGACAGAATTTTACAAAGACTGGCTCTCAGTGATAGGAAAAAATCGTCGAAACAGCTCGCCAGTGAGCTAAAACAGCGTTATCGCGTAACAGTTTCTGCGCAAACAATGAGAAGGCGTCTCCAGCGTGCTGGTTTACGAGGGTGTAAAGCGCGACGTAAACCGCTTTTAACGGACGCTCATAAAAAGAAGCGGTATTTATGGGCCAAACAACATGAAAATTGGACAATCGAGAAGTGGTCGAAGATGCTTTGGTCTGGTGAATCGAATATCGAGGTATGTAAGTACATCTTCATGAATAATATTCTTATCGTTGTATGCAATTCAGTCTACATGTAACATTAAACAAAATTAATCCTGTCTAAGTGCTAACTTTCTTCTTTTGCCTGGCACCTTTGGGGACTACCTGGGACGCTATACGTTCGGCGTAGGCAAGGGGAAGCTTATGAACGACAATGTATCATTCCCACAGTAAAATTTGGAGGTGGTAGTATCATGGTTTGGGGTTGTATGTCTGCATACGGTGTTGGAGAAGTGTACCTGTGCGATGGACGAATGAATAGCCAACGCTATTTAGCCATGTTGGAGGAACTATTAGAACCGTCTGTGCTAAAACTATTCGACCAGGATATTCCACAATACATTTTTCAGCAAGATAATGCGCCCTGCCACAAATCGGGAGCTGTAATGCGTTGGTTCGAGGAAAACACAGTGGAGGTATTGGATTGGCCTCCACAAAGTCCCGATTTGTCGCCCATTGAAAATTTGTGGCGTATCTTAAAAACTAAGATCACGGAACATAAATGCCTGTCAAAAGCAGAATTATCAAGAAAAATTCGCGAAATATGGGCTGCAATACCACCGGCAAAGTGTTAAAATTTAGTAGCAAGTATGCCTCGACGAGTGCGAGCTGTCATTAAGGCCAAGGGCGGAGCTACAAAATATTGATAAATTGTACTATATTACTAAATAACACTTTGTACATAATTTTCACAACATTTTTATTTTCCTCACCTCTCTTTTGACTAAACTATATAAACTATATATGTATGTATCTACATAAATTCGTAAGGTGTCTAATACATTTGAGCATGGTTGTATTTAATATTCAGGGGGTATACGAAAGCTTTTGTGACTGACTGTATAACGAATATTACTTTTTGACGCAAAAATTTCATATTTGAACTCGCTAGATCATAAGATGTTTGCCTATGTCTCTACTGCCCATTTCTTATTAATTCCCATAAACTAAAACTGTGTTTCATCATTTATTAACATTAAACAGCAGCTGTGTCTTACGACATACTAAATAAATCTATGTTTAAAAACACATATGCAATATTACTTGAAATACAGGTTCACTTAGCAAAGAATCTCTATCAAAACAATGTAAATACAAAATTTACATTTAAATAAAAATTAATACAAATTTTTAAATCCATAGTGATTTTTTCATCGTAATATAAAATCTTGTGGTAAATGTGGTTATTTTTGTGACGGATAAACGTTGCTAAGATACCGAACCACTGGAAACACATTTTACATGCAGAACTTAGTGATAAAGTTTATAATGATACCGTTGCATATTAAATAAATTTCTTGTATTTCTAGTTATTTCCATTAAAATTCAAGTTTTTAAGTTGCGTAACTATTATTTAAATCTAACCAAACCTGTTTGGTCGACCTTCTGAAAAACTTAATCATAGATATTATCTATTTGTGAGGGGTTTGTGATTGAATGTAGAGTGTGTTATATTTGAAACAAATGTCAAAAAATTGTATATAGGCATTAAATAATAAAGATTTAGTGAAAATGTACTTACCTAAAGCATAATTACAAAATATACATAAAGAAAACACTAGGTACACATATAATATACCTGTAATTGCAAAAAAAATCAAAATAAGTAAAAAAATAACGTAGTAACATTATACGAAACTTCATTTTATGAATTTTAACTACAAATTTATATGAACTATTAATTAAATTAATTAACCCTACTTAATGGTAATTATTACCAATATTACATCTTTCTAAAATTAAAGTTTACATGTTTAGAGTTTATTTTATTTAAACTACGATTTTCTAAATAATACAAATATAAACAAACAAATGTTGTCAACATAACATACTAATTAATAAATAAATATTTAGGGTATAATTAAATGTCGACTTACATTTGATGGTCATCTTTTACTTATCTATTAATTATCAAATCTCATCACTAAAAAAGTGTACCATTGTTTTGTTTATACAATACGTTTATGCGAGCATGTAAGGAACCATCTGAAGATTCTGAAGAGTGGAGACATCTGTTATGATAATATAAAATTGTAAATTGCATTCCAGTAGTCAATAAACCAAATAATACTGAGGTAACCTATGATATGCTTAGTTCTGTTATCAAAATTTTATCGAATGTAATGTGCCGGTGATATATAGTTAATTGGTCCATATACTTACTTCTCGTTTCTAATGCCACGTACGTAACTAAACCGATAAAAATGCCGTGTAATTCCATGTGGGCAATGTTGATATTTAGTGCTTGTTTGTATTTTCTCATAGATCATGTATCTAGTGTAGGTCAAATAGTTTATGCCGTAAATTGTGGTGGTGATGCACACACGGACTCGTATGGTGTTCACTACGAAAAAGACCCTTTACATAATAAAATAGGAATTGCCTCTGATTATGGAAAAAGACTGCAAATTGGTAGGGTTTCTTCTAATGATCAAATATTGTATCAAACAGAAAGATACCATACGAATACATTCGGATATGATATATCTTTAAATGCTGATGGGGAATATGTATTAGTTTTGAAATTTTGCGAAGTATATTTCAATTCACCAGACCAGAAAGTATTTGATGTGGTGCTAAATGGTGACCATACAATTGTTTCAGATTTAGATATATTTGATAAAGTTGGACGTGGTGTAGCACATGATGAATATGTGCCATTTAAAATATCTAAAGGTAAGTTGCATTTGGAGGATTATATATTCTTATTAATATACTAAAAGGTTTTCAAAATACTTGAGTTGTGAAGGAACAAATGAGTTTAATATGAAGTCTTTGATTTAGTTGCTTCACCATCCTTGAAGTAACTAAATTAACAATTTTTTACAGGCAAGTGACCAGGTAGCATGTAAACAAACAAATGTCTCGACATGAAATTTGGTGGAAACATAAATGGTGGTTTATAATAAATGAAATACTAATAAGACTATAATATATTTACGGCTAGCTTTTATATAAAATATAAAATAAATGTAGTTACCGCGGATATTAATCATACTTCCAGTAATTTCTCTATTCAAAACTAAGATTATGTTATCTGCATTTTCATGAATTTTTTTTTAATTTAAATGTATATTCTTATTTTAGGCAAACTTTACTACAATGGTGAAGAATCAGAAATACATGGTAATAAAATAAGAGTAGAATTCATAAAGGGCTACAAAGATAACCCGAAAATAAACGCCATGTATGTCGCAAGAGGTCGCTTAGATTACTTACCAAAATTGCCTCCCCTGGAGCCCGAACCTATTGAAGAAATTAGGGAAGAACCGGAGATTTTTCAGCCAAAAAACAGACGACCTAGCGGTCCGAAACAACCGGACCCTTACGAAATGGATGACTCGTCGTCGATGCTGCCGGTATTCATAGCAATCGGGGCGTTTATACCGCTACTATTTTGTTTATGTAAATTGTGATCGTTTTAGAAGTGATTAGTATAAATAATAATATGTACATGTTGTGATTAAAGTCATTAATTTATTGGACGAGATCGAAGAATTCCGCTTTTTTATATGGTTTTTTAATAAATAATTGGTGAATTTTTCACTATGGTGTTCTCTGTTAGGTTTTTTTTTTTTTTTTACTTTGGGGAGAGTATTTTTCTAGTATTAACAGCCTTATTATTTTTTTGAATAATTTATTCTATTTAAGACTTTTTTACAGCACAAAAACGGTACTTAAAAGTCAAATATGATTGCTGATCTTGTTTATTGATGTGCTGTATATACTGAGGTTGGCCCAAGTAACTAGACAGTTGACAGTTTCCATTTTGTGTCTAGGATTATTATGATCTAGTATTATTAGTAAATTTACTATGAGTGATAAATGTACCACACAAATTCTTCAAAAATAAAAACTCGTTTGATAAAATTTATATTCTAACTTTGAAATTCATTTTTCAATGTTAATTCATCTTGAAACAATGATTTTTTATAACCTAGTTTACGTTTCGCAGTTGTTAAAATGGTTGTATTTGAACTTTGTTACTTTACATACCGAAACAATTTGGAAAACAAATACATATTCGAGAGAACAATTCATATCGTATTTGTGAATTTTCACAAAACATTCGTTATTTATAGTAGAATGCTGATCTCTGAACGTGTGAATTTAATTTGACTTCTAATTATTTGGGACATTTTTGTATTATATTCAGCGACATTTTTTGAATAATTTATTTTTGTTTTGGAATATCGTTTTAGATTTTATTTAAAATCCAAATGTTTTCTTTGGATTGTTGTTTAGTTATATAGTTTCTTATATAATAAAATATTTTTAAAAGATCCGTCGTTTTTTTTAAGTTATTAATACCAGTTATGACAATAATTTAAGTCTAACGTTAATTCAATAATAATTGTATTTAGGTAAAGTTTAATGGAGACTGTGGTTGGTTGAATTAATCAAAAAAGGTAAATAAAACACCTCACCACACCAATGTTCCTATTCTGTATACGTATTTCGACAACTAAGATGTGGGTAATTTTGATGGAGCCCGTGGTTGATTAACTTAATCACTGAAGGTTGATATATAACCCGTGTATGCGTTTTGGCTTTCGACGGTACAGATCGTGTACGAAATTTGTTTCGTGCGGGCGTTTGCCGTAGTTTTCCAGGTGCGATTTTGCTTAATTATCTACTGATGATAACAGCTTAATTGATTCGAGAACACGTATACAGAATACGAAAATTAATGTGGAAAGGGAATATACAACCTTAAGTGATTAAACTAAGATATGATTAATCGCGATGTATGTGTGGTGGTTAGCTAGGAAAGTGGTGCGGATTTATTCTGTACGAGTTTGCTGGTGGTGACAACTTAGTTGTCGAAATGCTTATACGGAATACGAAGATTGGATGTAGTAAAGGGTTTTATTTACCTTTTTTTTATTAATGATTACATTGCCTATTTAATAAAGAAAGTTGTATAAATTATATTTTTGCACTAGTTGATTGCAAAATAACATTTCTCTAAATTAACATCGTTAACTGCGTTCATACGAAAGCTCATTGTATGGGGATCAAACTTTATAATGCTACACCTGGCTACATACTAACTGTAACCATCTTGAAACTGTTGGAGAAAAATTGAAGCAGCACCTGACAGAGAATATTTTTTATTCTATAGATGTATATTTGAATGCATTAATCTTTTTGTTTTGTCTTGTTTGTATGTAGATTGTATGTCTTTTTTCAGCATGCTTCTTTTTTAAATTAGCTTTTCTAATTAATCTAATATTTTCGGATCAAAATCATTGTATCGTAATATTCTTCATAAAATTTTATTCTCTTTCGTATCTCATTTTTTTTAGTGGAAAACTAAGTAAATGATTGATAAGAAAATTGAATGAAGCCATCTTTCGTTACATGCTTTGATTTGAATCCGCTGTGATTAATCTAGTAACATTAGTTTTTTATTTTATGATTATTTCTAATTACTAGGGTATCTAAGAAAGGTAAGGTGTCATTGTTTTCTTTTTCCACCTTAAATTTAATCGTCCGAAATTTTGAATTTAATTGCTTGACGAAATCGTCTTAAGTTACATTTATATGTGTCAAATATCGTCTACATACTTGGATCAAAACTCTTGGAAAATATTTAGCCTTGCGTTTAAATTCAACTTTAAAATTAGTCATGAATAAGTCCGCCATAAATGCAGAGAAAAATTGCTTATTGCTGTTTCTTGTTTCTGTTCATAGAACTTATCTTCGAATTGGAAACTATTTTGAGACATACAAAGGGTCGTCAATCGCAAATATTCATGTACTTTTACCGGTTTAATTTTATTTTTATAAAGAAAATCTAAACATTTTAAAGTTTCTGAAATCGGTACCGATGAAAACAATGACGTTGTGTCGAATGACACTAAAACTTCCTGCGTTGGCGATGGGAAAATTGCGGGATTTGGGGTACGATTTGCTCGGCCCTATTCTCCTGATTTGGCACCCTCAGACTTCCATCTATTCCCAAATTTGAAAAAATTTGTTTCTGGAAAGCGATTCACATCCAACGAAGAAGTTGAAAGGACCGTAGAAGAATATTTTGACAGCCTTCCAGACTCTCACTTCCGGGAAAGAATATTAATGTTAGAAAAACGCTGAACCAAGTGTGTTGAACTCAAGGGAGATTATGTAGAAAAATAAAATCATTTTTTAAATTTAAATCGCAGTCTTTCATTGTCAGGCCGATAACTTTTCACCTTGCCCACATATATTTTCATCCTTTTTATGGAGTGAAGATAGTAGTTTAGGGAAATTACTAGCAATTTTTAATTTTGGACATCATTTCACGTTCCATTTTTGGTTATTAGTAATTACTATGGTTGAATAATTGTCCGGATAATCAACAACAGGAATCAATGGGAGGCCACCACGTGCAGACATTGCCGACAGCTAGCATCATGTAACTGATGCGAAGATGCCTCGTAAAGGTGAATTTGTAACTGTGACGGATGTAAATAAATTTCTAAATCGTTTTTCTATTTTTTTTTTTGATTAATTCAATCAACCATAGTCTCAATTAAAATTTACAATCACATTGGATCCCTATAGAATTCTGACGGATGTAAATATCAGGTTGTTACAAATGTAATGTCCGTTTTTTCCTTCAGTCTGAACTGAATCGCACCTGTGTGAAGACGTGTATGTTTTTGTTGAAAATTATTATTGTATTTGTAGAAAAGGGTATTTATTTTGAAGTGTGTACCTGTTCCATTTCTTGGAAAGATTAATACACCTGTCCTTGTCTCGCCTATGGAAATGCTGTCGGCAAGAGATATTCGGGCAATTTACCTCTTTCAATTTAAAAAGGGATTAAATGCAGCTGCAGCAACGCGAGAAATTAATCAGACGTTCGGTGGAACCACGTGTAATGAACGCACATTACGGCGATGGTTTAAAAAATTCAGCGAGGGAAATTTTGATTTGGAAAGTGAGCCTCGCGGATATGCGCGTAGCACCGTTAATGACGACGAGTTGCGCGTAGAAGTTGAAAGTAATCCGTCGACAACAGTGCGTAGCCTTGCAAAAACATTTCAAGTGTCCATTGCCACCATTAGTCGTCATCTTTCTTCGATTGGCAAAGTGAAGAAACTCGATCGATGGGTGCCGCACCAATTAACGGAAGCCAATAAGCTACGTCGATTAGAGGCGGCTACCTCTTTGGCTAATCGACAGAAAGTTGAACCGTTTCTTCATCGAGCGGTAACGTGTGACAAAAAGTGGATACTTTATGATAATCGGAGACGGTCAGGACAATGGTTAGATCGAGGTGAAGCACCAAGATAGCATGCACGAGCATCACTTCACCCGCGAAAGATTATGGTGACTGTGTGGTGGACCAGTAAGGGTATTATTCACTATTCATTTTTGCAACCTGGTGAAACCATCATGGCAGCGTCCTATTGTGCCGAACTGGAAACTATGCATGGAAAATTGAGCCGCTTGCAGCCCTTACTAGTCAATAGACATGGACCCATACTTCTTCATGATAATGCAAGCCCTCATGTTGCACGACAGACAATCCAAAAACTTTCGGAATTTGGTTACGAAATTCTCCCTCACCCACCTTATTCACCTGACCTTTCGCCAACTGATTTTCTTTTTTCCGAAGTTTAGACAATCACTTAAAAAATAAGGACTTCCCTGACCGGGAGTCTGTAATAGCAGTGTTTGAGCAATATGTGAGACGTCAAAACCTAGATTTCTTTTCAAAGGGAACTTTTCAGCTTCCAGGCCGTTGGCAACAAACTATTGATGTAAATGGAGACTATTTTGCAGAATAAATATTTATATTTTTTTAAATTTAGACTTTTTTTTATTCCTTACAAAATCGGACATTTCATATGTAACAACCTGATATTAATATAACACACTGCGAAAGATAATTTTGGTGTGGTCGTGTATTTGGAACTCTGGGAATACGCTTGTTACAGAATATAAATCAAAACTACACTTTTTGAACGTTTATTTAAGAATTTAAAATCTTAAAACGTACACGTAAATTACATACCACATATTTTGGAATCAAATAAATACATAATTACATATATGAACAAAATTCAATAATCGAAGGAATGGTTATCGTTGACGTGATTCAACCCGTTTTTCTTGGGTTGATTGGACGCGTTACTATCATCACTCAAGCTTAGACTCCTGACTTGCTTATCAGAGTTCCTCAGAAAACCACTAACAGCTCTAAAAGGACCCACTTTTGAGTTTTTCGTAGGACTAGACACGTCATTGGGAAGAGACAATTTAAGTCGTTTTTTCCCATTTACTTTTCCATTATCTTTGACGTTAAATATACTTATAGTTTTACATTCGCGCTTCTCTAAATTATTCAGTTCACTCTCGACTAGAAACAAATTTTGGGATAGTTGCGGGGACGACGTCGATATACAATAATTATATTGGGTGTTTAATTTATTTAAAGCAACATCTTCGCATTTATTTTCTTTGGTAATTGTTGGTAATACATTCGTATCGGTGATTGGTAACGTGTCGTCTAGAAATACATCATCATCTTCATCGTAATAATTCATTTCGTTTAAATACGAACAGTTCTTAACGCTACTGGAACTGGATGGAACTTTATTCAAAGGACTGGACTGCCGAGTTTGGCCATCTGAGCTTTCGTTATTGGAATGCGAATTACTTTCCGCCATCGCACCTTCCGATATCCGCCATATGTCTTTCTTTTCGACACCAGCTGTGGCCAAATTCACGGAAGTTGTTACGATGGACGCGATTACTTTAGGCGGTGACGGTAAGCTCATGGATTTCACCGTTCTGTTCATATAAATAGGCGACTCCATATATCTTCTGTTTTGAGTATGTACCAAGCGAGAATCTCTGAGCGAGTAATGTTTATTGTAACCACAATTGTTTAAATTAGATACTATGGACGCTCTGTTGGTCGAAGGATACGGATTTCTACCAACCAAACTGTACAAAAAATTCTTTAGCGCTTCCCGGAAATCCTTCAGGTGGTAAGCGTAGAGTATGGGATTCCCCGCTGAATTAGCGTGAGATAGTATGATGCACACGAACATGAACTTCTCGTTGATCTCACATTGACTGCAGAACGCCATCACGCAGTTTATGGTGTACAGAGGAATCCAACAGATCATGAAGAACAGTACGATTATCGAAAGGTTCTGGGTAGCTTTGACTTCCCTCTTCTGGGCGGCTCCTAGCATTCTTAACATCGTACCACTGCTAGCGGATTGAGTTGAAGAGCTACTGCCATGCGTTGGACTTATAGTAACTATTTGACGAAGCTGAAAATAGAAAAATTATTTTAATTTCTTCATATATGAAGTAGGATAATAGGCTTGCAGGTAAAAGAATGGCTATAATCGTAAATACATTGCTCAAAAGAATTAGGGGATATGTGGATAAGTGGTAATAGAATAAATAAATAAAGAATGTAGCACCTCGCAAATATTTTTATAATTAACTACGTTTTTAAATAAGAAACCGAACGCATTGACACGTTTGAACTTGTTTGTGTACATTATAAAGCTACTAAGGCACTAGAGTGAATAAATATCATTAAACAATCAATTATGAGACTTTATAAGAAGTTTTATTGGTAAAATGACGAAAAATCTATTGTTAGTAGTGTGTATGATCTCCACGAACAGCAATAAAGGTTTGACATCTCATCGGCATTGATTGAATCAGGACATCAAAAAATTCGTGTGGAATTTTATTCCATTCCTCTATCAGAGCAATTTAAAATTCCTGAATTGTACGCGGTGGCATATTTCTTGCTGCAATACGTCTTCCTAAGGCATCCCAAGTATGTTCGATAGGATTACCATCAAGAAAATTTGCTGCCTAGTCCATTCTGCTGATTACTAATTGTTCAATTCAGTTCTTCACGATGTTTGGTCGATGTAGACGAGCATCGTCATCCATTAAAACGAATCTTTCATTCATATCGCCAGCGTACGGAAGAACAATGGGTCACAAAATTTCATCCGGTTACCTTTGAGCAGTCGGGTTGCCATTCTGTATCACATAAAGATCTGTATGACCTCCTGCACTTATCCCAGCCCATACCATTACACTCCCACCTTCATATTGCGGCCTTTCTCTAACAGATTGTGGCTGATTCCGTATTCCAGGTTCAAGCCAAATTGAAATACGCCTATTATCTGGATTTAAGGCGAATCTGGATTCGTCGCAAAACAATACTTGTATCTAGTCATCGTGATTCCAATTTCTATTCTGCTCAGTACATATTCTTCGCAACCTTTTTTGAAGAGCAGTTAGTGGAACGCATACTAGGTGGTCTTCGAGCATACATGCCAACGTTATATAGACGACGATTTCTTATTGTTTGAGTTGATACTACTCTTCCCGTAGCAGCAGCAAACTCACTTCTAAGCTGCGTTGTGTTGTGAGCGCGGTTTTTACGTGCAAATACTGTTAGGTATCGATCATCTCTTGGTATTGTAGATGCTGGGAGTCCTTGTCCTCGTCTTCTCTGAACATCTCCAGTTTCTAAAAACCGATTTCGCAAACACGAAATCACACTTTGGCTAACTGTCAAGTATCCTCTAATTGTTTTGAGCAGGGTAGAATAAGATAAGGTGGGATACGTATAAAAACAGTGAAAGTGCAATCATGTGGCTAAGTGTAAACATAATTTCTAATATTTGATTGATATACGTATTTGATGAATTACAACTTCTAATTCTTTTATGTACATGATTACATTTACCACTCCATAAAAACTAGTAAAGAAACTACAATCAAAGTGGTATGGGCAATAGCAATCGATGATTGCACTTCTTCATTTAAAGAAAATATGATATTTGATCTAGAAACTTGAAGAAATGATTGTAATATTTTCTAAACCAAAATGACAATAAAGAATTGAATGAGAAAACAGTACCTGCCTCTCTTGTCCAAACGCATTGTTATGCTTCGTATATGTAATAATTTTTTTTATAAATCATGTTTTTAAATTAATTTATTTTAATTTTAATATAATTCGATTTCGAATGCATAAATTATTATTTAGACATTCTTCGTGTTATATTCAGATACGAAATCTGTTTGTTTTCGTCACGTACGGTCAGGCTGTAAAACCGATGTCGTTTTCCAAGAAGCCAAGTACCTTGAACTGAACGCCTTTTCTTGGAACAGTCTCAGTAATTTTCCATTGATTCACTTTCGATATTAACAAATCTTCTAACATTAAAATGCAAATAAAACAACGGAGAGGTTTATAACCCTTCGATAGTACTGATTAAAAACCTAGGCTGACAAATTCGAGAAGACGTTAACAGGAACAAAGAATAATAAGACGAAAATTGATCGAATAATTATTCTCTAAATTTTGCAGTTCCACAATATACAGCGGCGTCCGCAAAATATGAACACAGATATAAGTTTTGCATGTAACATTTCTCCTCTTATTTGGGAGTTCAAATATGGCCAGTCCCTCGCTCTTCAGTTTACCGCATCTTTACTTAAAAGCGTCCGCTCTTCAGTTTACCTCTTGTTTTCTTACAAGCCTCAACTTGTAAGAAAACACAGACTCTTCTACTCCAGCCATGGCCAAGGTTATACACGTTCATTCTACGAGCTTGTGCAGTTAAGTTTTATCTGTACATGCAATGTCCACGTGTTTGTCTTGCGACTACAAAATATACGTTGCATCTATCCTCAGGATGGATGCATATACACACACACACACACATACAAGTACCTCACGTGTTGTTCGAGACATATTTTAATTTAACCCTTTTTATATTTTAGTCCACAGCTGAATGATAAAAAGCTGTGAAATAAAAATTCCACAACTTTGTATCACTCGGCTTACTGTTATTACATCATTTGCGATTACGTATGTCTCAGTTTCAATGTTTAATAGTTTTATACCAAGATTTTAAGACTAATGTAAAGTATGTTTAAACACGCTAAATTGATATCGCTTTGGTACGTATTTATTTACTTTAATATTGAAATAAATTCATATTTACGCAGTTACATCAAAATTTTCCTTTATCGTTTATCCATTCAATTTAATGTGTGTACTTTTTCTGTCATTTAATATATATTGTATTATTGCATCCGTTGTCGTGCCTTTTTATTAATTAATTAACAATCCACGTAGCGTTTTTTATGCTACAAAATTCCGAGAACTTTATTATGAGAGTAAAGGTAGACTACTATTAAATGTGGAAGTAATATCGTTAATGAATTGTATGTTCTGCACTTATACACGTTATTGTGCCTGCGGTGCAATAATATTAAAAATGTAAGGGCCATTTAACTCTCAAATGCAAGCGGAGCAAATGGGTAATAGCATGCTTGTATGTTTCATATCCTAGTACTACGAGGGTGGCCTGAAAAGTTTCCGACCTAACAAAGATACAAGATATTTTCTCTTAAAATTTATATTTATTTTTCTACATAGTCTGTTTGTAACTCTACACACATCTCCTAGCGATGCTCCCATCTCATTAACCCGTCCAAATAGTACTCGGCGTATTTGTTTGTAAAATAATTGTTCACGAAGGTAATTGCCTCCTCATTTGACGAAAATCTCTGTTCTACGAGCGCAATTTTTAGATGAGGGAACAAAGACAAGTCGCTTGAGGCTAGATCTGGTGAGTAAGGCGGATGGTCAAGCGGTTCAAACCGTAATTCGTGGATTTTCGCCATGGTGTGAGACGGCGCGTTGTCTTGGTGAAACAGGATTTTCTTTTTCGGCAAATGTGGCCGTTTTTCCACACTTTCTGCCTCCAGCTTGTCAAGTAATGATGCGTAATATGCTCCTACAATAGTTTTTCCTTTTTGACGGTAATCGATTAAGATAATTGCATGACTATCCCAAAAAGCAGTCGCCATCACTTTCCCAGCCGAAAAAACAGTCTTTGCTTTTTTTTGCCGGTTTCCCCTTTGCAGTCCATTGTTTTGACTGTATTTTTATTTCGGGCGTATAATGGTGTATTCAAGTTTCATCTACAGCAATTAATCGGCGCTATAACTCGGATTTATTGCGCCTAAACTGTGCCAACAGAGCCTTGGAAATGTTCATTCCAACACGTTTTTCGTCTAACGTTAGCAAACGCGGCACCCAACGCGCGGACAACTTTCTCATACCTAAATCTTGATTTATCATGTGACAAACACGTTCTTTGGACATATTCATAGCCTTTGCTATCTCTTTCACTTTAATTCGATGGTCGTCTAGCACTAATTGGTGAACTTTAGCGATGTTATCGTCAGTAGTTACAGTTTTTGGACGTCCCGAACGTTCATCGCCTCTTAAACTCTTACGGCCACGTTTAAATTCAGCTGCCCAAAATTTCACTGTGGTAAATGATGGTGCAGCGTCCTCGTACACAGAGTCCAACTCATCTTTGATTTGGGTAGGCGTATTCCCTTTCAAAAACAAATATTTAATGAAAGTTCGATACTCGACACTCACATCGACTCACTCAAACGACTGTCAAATAAAAACTGCTCGTACAAAATGGTTGAAACTTTGGTGAGTACCTGATAATAGATACACAACTATATTCCTAAGATTTTATTGATGAGTGCTGCCATCTTCACGTTGAGATCGGAAACTTTTCAGACCACCCTCGTATACCTGGGCGTGCGATACAATTTCAAGAGTTTGTTCTGGAATAATACACGTTTACTTTGACAATCTGAGACTTGCGATAATTTAGTACTTTTCAGTGAGATCTAGCCAAACGCTAGTTGCTTGAAATCAATTGGAGAATGCATAACTCTGGTTATTGACAGTTAGCAACTAGTCGATATTTAAGATCAATTCTCTTTACAAATGTACTCACACTATTCAGTAATTTAGTGATTAACTCTAATATAATTTTACGTTAATAATTGTTCTAGGACCAAAATTAATAATTAAAAATTAATGCGTGGCAAAGAAGTCATTTTGTGAGAATAAGAAACTGTTTAACATTTGCCAAGTATAAATATTTAGTCGAACCAGGGCGAGATATTACTTCACAGACTGTACGTAATTAAAAACGAAGTGCAAATATTGTGGTTTATGACAAATTTACATTCTTTTCGCGTTTGCTGTAACGTCGTCTGCCACTTACGAAATTATACTTACTTGCTTCAATACGACTCTGTATATATGAGCGTAAAAAGCTGCGAGGACGAGAGCTGGGGTTATAATGGTCCCGAAGTAAAGGAAAACGAGGTAATTCATGTCGACGACTTTAAGGAAATAACACTCTTGGTTCACTTCACTATTCCCGTTGTACCATCCCATGAGGGGTAAAAAGCCTATTATCGATCCAGCAACCCAACAGATACCAATTATCACTGAAAATAAAAACGAGTATTAATTAATAAAATATTAAATTTTAATTACATTTTGCTTTCAAATGTAATCAAAAATAGTATTATTATCCTTTTCTTTTTGTTTTAATAATAATAACAGTCTAATGTCTAGCAGGATATTCATAATTATAGGGCACAAGTGTAATAAATATGCTATAATCACTTAAGGTTAATATATAATCTCTTTCCACAATAATTTTCGTATACTGTATACGTATTTCGACAATTAAGTTATCATCAGCAGCTGTTTATGACAACTTAGTTGTCGAAATATGTATACAGAATACGAAAATTAATGGGGAAAGGGGTTATATATCAACTTTAAGTGTTTAAGTTAATCAGCCATCAAAATTATAAAGTATTCCAAAAAATAAAGATAAATAGAAGGTTAGACAATTGATATAAAGAATGAAATCAATATAAATAAGGCAGAAGAAGGTTAAAGTAACACAATAAATCAACTACTTCACCAACCAGCTAAAAGAAACCTTCAAAAAGTTTAATCACTAAGGTTGATATGTAACCCCTTTCCACATTAACTTTCGGAATTCTGTATACGCATTTCGACAACTAAGTTGTCATCATCAGCAGATAATTGCAAAGTGTCGCACCTGGTAAAACACGGCGAAAAACACTTGTACGAAAACAAACTTCGTACGCGATCTGTACCGTTGAGAACCAAAATATACACTGTCAGTGTACATTTTGGTTCGAAATTTAACGTGGAAAGGGGTTTTATATCAACCTCAGTGATTAAGTTAATCAACCACAGGCTCCATCAAATTCAACTTCAAAAAGTTAGTTAAATAAAAGGTTAAGCAATTAAAATAGAAAACGAAATCAATATAAACAAAACAGAAGAAAAATCAGCGAAAGACGATGCCTTTCGCTGATTTTTTACCCTTTTATGGATCTAACAGAAAAGCTGGTCGACCGAACGATGTAATGTCTTCCCTCGTTAGATGACCATGCCATTAACATACATGACTGAATTTTCGACATGTGCCATAAATGAATTTAATCAGTTGTTGTCGATAGACACGCGTTTCTTGGAATGCCACCACTCTTTAGTCGATCCGACTTTATTATATCAATCGTTTCATTCATCGTCGGTAGAGCCAGACCGGTTAAAGAGTCACGGCCTTACATAAAACGGGTATCGATCAATTTTGTATCGACAACGAATGATTAATTTAGCGGTTTTTTAAATCGCGGTGGCACATGTCGAGAAATCAGTAACGTGTGTTTATGACTTGTCCATCTAACGTGGGTTAAAGGTGTTACATCGATCGATTGACCAGCTTTACTGTTTGATCCGCAAGAGGGTGCACTGATTTTTATGTTATTTGATTGTATGCTAATCGTTCTATTAATCGTTATCGATAGAATCTGACCGGCTGAAGAATGGCATTCCACGAAACGTGTAAATATCAGTGCTCTATCGATAACGATTGATTAAAGTAGAAGATAAAAATAAATCAACTAGTAACTAACTGAAAGAAACCTTCAAAAAGTTTGTTAAATAAAAGTTTAGACAATTAATGTAAAAATGAGATCAATATAAACAAAACAGAAGGAAAATCAGTGAAAAGTACCGTGTACCCTTGTACGGATTGAACAATAAAGCTGGTCGATCGAACGATGTAATGTCTTCACACGTTATATGGCCAAGCCATTAACATACGTGATTGAATTCTCGACATGTGCCATCCCGTTTTAAAAATCCGCTAAATAAATGAAATCGATCATTTGTTATCGATAGAGAACTGAGTGACACGCGTTTCGTGGAATGCCACCACTCTTCAGGCGGTCTGACTATTATATCAATCGTTCCTTTCATCGTTGTCGATAGAGGCAGACCGGCTGAAGAGTGGTGGCATTCCACAAAACGGGTATTGGTCAGTTCTATATCGACAACGAATGATTAATTTAATTTATTTAGCGGTTTTTTAAATCGCGGTGGCACATGTCAAGAATTCAGTCACGCATGTTTATGGTTCGGCCATCTAATGTGAGTTAAAGACGTTACGTCGTACGATGTACAGTGCCTTTCACTGATTTTTATGTAATTTTTTTGTATATCAATTGTTCCATTCATCGTTATCGATAGAATCTGACCGGCTGAAGAATGGCATTTCACGAATCCCATAACTGTCAGTTCTTTATCGACAACGAATAATTAAAGCAGAAGGAGATAAAAATAACAATAAATCAACTAGTCCAGTAACTATCTGAAAGAAATCTTAAAAAAGTTCGTTAAATAAAATATTAAACCATTAACATTAAACTTGACATGACTATAAACAAAGCGAAGTAGTTAAAAATAACAGTAAATTGACTAGTTCAACAAGGAACTGAAAGAAATCTTCAAAAAGTTTGTTAAATAATAGGTTAGACAATTAACATAATAAAAGAAAACGTAAGTAAATCAGAATAATATAAAAAATAACACAATAAATTAACTAGTCTAACAAACAACTAAAGGAAATATTTTCGAACAGTTTGTTTGCAATATTGTTCATAGTGTTGACAGGGGAACGCTGAAGTACATTCGTTATTGCCGTAGGAACATGAACCATACAGCTAAATCTTATATAAAGCCTTAGCATGTGTAAAGAAATTTTTTACAAAAGCAACGGGCATTCTAGTCATTCTAGTTATTTACAAGTTTCCACGACAAAATGGCATATTGGCGATCTCTTCTGTTATATGGTGGAAGCATGTTGTGATGCTGCAGAGATTACTCCTGCTTTGTACAAATAGGACAAACACCTTCCATTCTGAAAAGTAGAAACTTTAACAGTCGGTGTATTCTATCTAGAAGTAATCGATGGTATACGTAGAAAGAATAGGAAACAACGGCTGTATAATCCATTTTGCAGAGAACAAATGCATAATACAGCACATTAAGTAGTTCCATATTCTTAAAATCTGAAAATACCCATAACAAAAGTCAGAGTTGTACAAGCAGATGAGCAGACAGTTTCCAGTTGTGGTTTAAAAAATAATTCCAAATCAAATAGTACGCCCAGGTCTTTAAAGACTTCTTTTCAATATATGTATTACTGATTTTACTGATTTTTACTTTTTTCTTAATGTGTAATAAGATTTTAATTTAGTTTATGGGATTTTGCTTTTTAAAATGTGATATAAATTAAAATTTTATTAAAACAATACCAAGTAAACGTAATATAATAAATATTTAATTGAAAGAAATTCCATTTGAACTGAGATAAAATTGTGACGAAAGGTATCCCAATTTTCTCATCCACAAACTTCAATCTTGTCACTTTTGTTTTAATGTGAACGAACGAGTGGCGATGAGACGTAGAAACGTGTAATAAAATCCGAAATGTTCTGCCTCCTTTATTAGAATACTCATGTTTAAGTGCCCGACAAGAGTTGAAACGAACTTGAAAAGTTTTAGTTTTACTAAATGAGTTTTAGTTAATACTTCTTTGGTATGACTTAGGTTAATCTTTTTAAATATACATTTAAATTAACTTGCTATCCAATTAAAATGAACCGATTTAATTAATTTAACTGACTCGTTTCACCCCAGTCTCATCAACTGCTTAAAAATTAATTTTGAATATTATAAATGATATTCGGCTGTGGTTCTTGTTCGTCTTTGTTTATCAAACAAATTAGTTTTAATAAGAAAAATATGTACAATTACAAGCAAAATAGAGTAATATTAACGAAAAATTCATGTCATAATCAGAGTTGGGATGTTTTTCCGAGGGTCAGGTTCGTACTGAGTCCGTAGCGCCCCCACCAGTGTAATGTAATAAAACAGCTGAAGTGTAGAATTATAAGTTAGTACCGAGCGAATTTTTATATAAGCTGATCATATTATATAAGGTTTTCGAATAAGGATGATATGATTTTGAAGTGACATTTCGGCCATTTGTAATATGTCATGATCTGTCATTTGTTTTTCGTTGTATTCAGTAGTGTTTACAATTTCATCATGGAGAGATATACGCAAGAACAACGTTTACAAATTATTCAGTTTTATTATCAAAATAATCGTTCTCCAATTGCAACTTTTCGTGCGCTTTTGCCATTTTATGGTCGTAATAATCGTCCAAGTGTGCTCGCTATTCGTCGAATTGTTAAAAATTTTGAGGTTACATTTTCTTTACATAATTTTCAAGTGCCAATAAGACAAGGAACCGCTCGAAGTAATGCAAATAATGCTGCCGTTCAGGCAAGTGTTACTGAAGACCGTAATTTGTCGATTCCAAGACGTTCTTAAAAATTGCGACTGTCTCAAACCACAACCTGGCGGATTTTGAGAAAGGATTTGGGTTTGCATCCCTATAAAATTGTTCTCACTCAAGAACTGAAGCCATTGGACCACCGTAAACGTCGTGAATTTGATGATTTTGCCTTGGAACAAATTGAAAACGATAACGATTTTTTTAAGAAAATCATCTTCTCTGATGAGGCTCACTTTCATCTGGATGGTGTGCTAAATAAACAAAACTGTCGATTCTGGTGCGAAGAAAATCCACAAATTATTTATGAAAAACCATTACATTCACCTAAATTGACAGTTTGGTGTGGTTTTTGGTATGGTGGAATCATCGGTCCGTACTTCTTTCAAAATGAAGCTGGTAACACCGTTACTGTCAATGGAGAGCGGTATAGATTGATGATAACCAACTTTTTATGGCCGACATTGGAAGAAGTTGATCTTGACAACATTTGGTTCCAACAAGACGGGGCTACGTGCCACACAGCAAATGCAACAATAGAATGATTGCGAGAAAAATTTGGAGATTCGATTATTTCAAGAAATTGTGATATTGAATGGCCTCCAAGAAGTTGTGATTTAACACCATTAGACTATTTCTTGTGGGGTTATTTGAAGTTATTGGTCTATCGAAATAAACCAGACTCTCTTCAAGCTTTACAAGTCAATATTG
The DNA here is from genome assembly GCA_031893035.1 of Dermolepida albohirtum. Taxonomy (NCBI): domain Eukaryota; kingdom Metazoa; phylum Arthropoda; class Insecta; order Coleoptera; family Scarabaeidae; genus Dermolepida; species Dermolepida albohirtum. The sequence goes on along the minus strand of JAVIWB010004274.1, from coordinate 250,000 downwards.
AACGTGCCATTCATGGCATACGACTAGATTTAGTGGAAAAAGTGCTCGAAAATTGGGTTCATCGAATTCGTTCCTGCAGAAGAAGTCGTGGAGGCCATTTGAATGACGTTTTATTTAGAACTTAATTGTGTCGATTGTACTTCACATTAAATAAAAAACTTTTGAATATTCTTAACAATAAGTGTGTTTTTTTTAAAGAAATCATATCACTCTTATTGGAAAACCTTGTATGTGACGGACGTGCATAAGGGAAAAACGAGACCATTTGTTGACGCAGTCCGAAAGCTTACTGATGAATTTCTCGATTTATATTATAATGGTGTTAAAACATATTGTAAAGTTTGCGATAAATCGATGTGCTGGGACAAATGAGTCTGTAAAAATCATATACAGCGTGTACAACATCAAAATAATAAAAAATAACGTGCCACCAAAAGTGCAATTTATGTTTGATTTACTGTTTACGGTAATCGCCTGTGATTTGAGACTTCATCTACTCAATAAACAACCGTTTCATGACTTCTGGAATAAATAAAATTCCAACTGCAAGCTACCATCCCGGAGAGCGTTACAGAGACGTATGCTAACTGTGCGTAACGACATCGAAAAAATGATCAAAGCTATAGTAAAAGATAAACAGCTGTGGTTACGCGTCGACGAACCGACAGATCGAAAAAACATTCTATTTCGAATATTATAGTGGGTGTTCTTGATCTTGTTGAAGCGACATTTCCCCATTGTATTGACTAGCAAAAGATTAGAAAAGTGCACTGGCGAAACAATTATGAAGCTGGATACGCTATAAAAAATTCAACTTTCAATTTATCGACTGTTGATGTTTGCGAGTGATGGTGTAGCGACAATGTGTAGTGTAGGCCGTTCCCTTAGAGACAAGTGTGAGGGACTTTTAAATGTGACGTGTAAAGTTCATGCTTTACATCTTGTAGCACAAAGTATTCAACAATGTTATCCAGAGGTGCATGCATTAATTTCAAGCACCAAAAGTGTTTTTGAAGTCTTCCAGATGAATTTGAGAATTCCACCAACGGTGCTCCGGTAGTCCTGAGCCACCAGAGCCAATTCTCACACGTTGGGGAACGTGGTTGAAAGCGGCTTCCCATTATAGCGAGAATTTTTCACAAATAAAGTCTATGATTTTACGATTCAAACCCGACGAATTTGTGGCACTTGGGTTGAAATTGATTTAAAACAAATTTACGACAATTGTAAAGGTTTATTTGACTCAATAGAAAAATGTTAAAACACTGGGTTGTTATTAGGTAGGGTGAATGTAAATTGTTGACGATGTATACTCAGTGCTACGTGCTATAGGTGACATAAAAAATGTACGTGTTGTAGAAAAGTTCGAGAGTGTTATAAACAAAGACTTCGATTTTACCAGATTAGGACAAATTTGTGATGGTGCATGCATACATCTGTCATTAATTTCTAGTTGTTGGATAATTTCACTTGAAATTATCCGACAACTAGGCATTTTTGGCAAGTAAGCATTACAGTGTTTATTCTTAATAATTAAAATTGGGTTTAGATTAGACGTGGGAAATGTTAATTTAGTCGGGTGGCAGCACTGAGTAGCTGTCAAACCTTTGCTCGATTCCCAGCGATCCTACAGCAGAAGAAGCACAAAACGAAGTTTTGATGGGAAGCGAAAACGATACTACAAGAACTATTGAACAAGAAGATCATTCTCTTTTACTAATTTTGTGTTGTTTCTATGTAAAACGTTTGCTTACTTATAATTTTAATAAAATGTAAAATACAATATATGTTACATTCCATAATTTTTTGTATTTGGTTTACTATTCCTAAAATACATCTGTGTTTTGTGAGAAAACCTCACGCGATAGAAAAAAACCGTTTTTGTTTTTGAGTATAGCATTGGGCAACGCACAAAAAAGTGACTAAAATTAAAACAATTTTTAAAAAGTATTTTTTTTGCAGGCCCATGTGTTATCTGCCGATGATGAGAACTTAGTTGTCGAGATACATATAAAGAATACGTACATTGATGTGGTAAGGGGTTTTATTTACCTGTTTTTGATTATAATTCGATCAACCACAGTCTCCATTCAAATTTACCTTTAAAATTCATTTGCTTACACTTAAAATTATTCGTCTCATGTTATACTCTCTATCACGAACAAATAGACTAAAAAATATGCGTAATCACCACGTGATTATTTTCTGATTGGTTAAAGACATATAAACATTGCGAAGTTAAAGGCGGAAACGCTCAAAAATAGTAACTTGAGAATTAATAATTAAACGGACAAGAAAATAAAAAGATATAATTATAAATGTACAATTTTGAATTTCTGAAGCCATTTTGTTCACACCTCAGTTAAGGAAGTGCTTCCATTTTTAATCTTCGTTCGAGGATTCTTTCAAAACTATACTGACCAGTAATAAATGGAAGGAAGTGCGTTCGAGTGTAGTAACTATTATGATATAGTGTCCATTATGTATTTAAAATGTAAAATTTATTTGCTAATACTTAAAATTATTCATCTCACATTAATATTGATTTTCTTCAACAAAAATTTCAAATTTTTTGGCTTCCAAAATAGTTCCCATTAATTCGAATTTCTATGGATACTAGTTTTACTTTCGAACACTTAATAAATTGTATAGTACTTGACAGCGGGTGTCATATTCTAAATCTTTGTAAAAATTGTTAAATTTGGACATTTGCTTTTAGGTGAAGAACAAATTTCAAGTCCAAAATGCGTGAAATTATCCACATTCAGATTGGTCAAGCGGGTAATAACATCGGTTCTAAAGTAAGTAATTAATTATGTTTTAAGCCGTATGAACGAGAATGACAGCGCCCTTAGTTTGTCAGAAAATTCCATTCAAGTTATTCAAAATTCTGTGTATTATTGCTTTACATGAAAAGTGAAGAATTAAATTAGGTTTTGCAATATTTAAAGGTTGTAGGACCGTTAGTTTTAAGTAAAGAGATAGTTCTTTAAAATATACCAGTTTACATAGCTATGATTTGCATTTTGTTACTTAAGTTGTGTTGTTGAGGTCCCAGTTTACCGCACATATTTTATGATATCTTGCAAAAATATGTATTTATTATTTTCTTCACTGGACATTTAATCAAGCGTAAGTTAGTAATCTATATCCTTTGAAAATATGTTTATTCTATGCCTTGTGTCAGAATAAGGAGTGATTCAAATATACCGCTAAAACGCGGAACACGTAGCTTAAAAATATAACTTACTATCAAAATGAAATAAACAGTTGTGAATGTAGCAGTTTATCAACAATATTAATCTTTTTCTTTATTATATAAAAATAAATGAAAAAAGATCATTATAATTGAATTATGATTGTACAAACGATACTTTTTGGATTTATATGTACAACCTATACAAAATTAAGATTAAATATTATTAAAATAAATAAAAAAACAATGCAAAAATGTAATTAAACGTTTACAGGTTATGAAAAATGGCGGGTATCTGGTATTCATTTATCCATATTAAACTTGCCTGTTTAAGAACCAATGAAATCTCTTAAAAATATGTACTATTTTGGCGCAATATTTGAATCACTCACTTCTTATTTCGAGGCAAGGTATAGTTTTTAAACAATGCTTTGTTTTGCACAAAGAGCACTATGTAAGTTTTGTAATGTGACACAACTAATGGCCGCACGTTGCACGATGGGGTCAAGCACATCAATTCTTGACAATAATTCTTTCCACGTACTATTTATAGTTTTATAACGTAATATACCAATAATCACTAAATCTGATAAGAATATATTAATAAAAAAATTATTACGAAGAAGTTTTTGTGTTACAGGTACTGCGTTTGTTTATAAACAAAGATTTATTGTACATTATATGATTGTACACAGTCTGTCGCAAAGAAAGCCGAACTTTTTTGAAATAAAAAGTAAATAAAAGCTTACTGTTTTAGTAAAATTAATTTATTTTATTCAAAGTAGGCGCCTTCGACTTCAATACAACGCTTTGCGCGGTCATGTAACATGTCGAATGCATTTTTAAGTTCATCTTTAGAGATGTCCTTCAAGATTGCTGTCGACGCCCTTTTAGTGGTTTTGATGTCGGCATAACGTTGTCTTTTCATCGGCAAATGTAGTTTGGAGAATAGACAGAAATCACTGGGAACAAAATCCGATGAGATGGTGCATTATCATGTAACAGACGTCAGCTACCATTTTCACGATATAAAAGACGCTTCATAACACAAAGATAATATGACTGTTTGACTTATTGGTATAAACTCTTTGTGTACTATGCCTTTCGAATCATAAAAACAAATCAACTGTGCCTTCACTTTTGACTTCTCCAAACAGCTTTTTTTCGGGCTTTCTTCGCCTGGATGCTTCCATTCAGAGTTTTGGAGCTTGGTCTCTGGATCATATTGAAAACACCACGTCTCACCGCCAGTTACGATAGAATATCTTCTTTTTTGAGTCTTTAATTAAGTCTGTACAATGTTGAATTCAGTTAGCTTGTGTGGTACAAACCCTGCACAAATCTTTCTCAGCCCAAATGCTGTGTCAATATGCGATGAATTGAATCTTTGGAAATATTTAATTCCATTTCCCACGTATCGCAATGAGGATTTCGGCTCATTTTCATGCACAAGTTCGATGTTATTTTCCGTAATCACAGATTTTTTTACACCAGGATGTTCGTCGTCTCTTATGTCCGTACGACCGTCTTTAAATCGTCTTTACCACTCGTACACACTCGTATGTGATAAAAACTTATCACCACGCGCTTGTTTCATCAAATTAAACGTTTCAGTAAACGATTTACCGAGTTTAAAACAGAACTTGAATTTGCTCTTTGTTCAAAATTCATTTTTCGACCAATGCCAAATACACACTGTTACTTTATACGCAATTTCTCTGCTTCTAATACTGTAAATATCATGATATTTTGACATAAGATTGATGAAAGATCTACCTTACCGATGCATAGTTTTTCAATAGATGGCGCCACTAGAATTACTATTTTAAAAAAAGTTTTCTTTGCGACAGACTGTGTATAACGAATATAAACAATCATATATTGCATATGTAATTGTGTAATATGTAATATTCTTCTTGCAGTTTTGGGAGGTAATTTCGGACGAACACGGTATCACTCCTCAAGGTTCCTATCATGGCGACACAGATTTACAATTGGAGCGAATAAACGTTTATTATAACGAAGCTCACGGCACCAAATTTGTACCCAGGGCGGTTTTGGTGGATCTAGAACCCGGAACTATAGATGCCGTGAGATCGGCCCCATTCGGACAACTCTTTCGACCTGACAATTTTATTTTTGGCCGCGCCGGAGCTGGTAATAATTGGGCGAAGGGGCACTACACAGAAGGAGCTGAGTTATGTGACATAGTATTGGACGTTATACGAAAAGAGGCGGAAGGATGCGACTGTCTGCAAGGTTTTCAAGTCGTTCACTCGATCGGAGGTGGTACGGGATCCGGTATGGGAACGTTACTACTAGGGAAGATTAGGGAGGAATATCCGGATAGAATCATAAGCACTTTTTCGATTATACCAAGTCCTAAAGTGTCCGATACTGTTGTGGAGCCTTACAATGCTACAATGTCAATGCACCATTTAGTCGAGAATACTGATGAGACGTATATTATTGACAACGAGGCTCTGTACGATATATGCTATAGGACTTTAAAGTTGTCAACGCCAACCTATGCAGATTTAAATCATTTGATATCGGCCGCTATGTCTGGAATAACGACTTGTATACGTTTCCCAGGGCAACTCAACGCGGATTTACGTAAAATATGCGTTAATATGGTTCCTTTTCCGAGACTTCACTTCTTCATGCCTGGATTTGCCCCGTTAACCGCCAGAGGGAGCCAGCCGTACAGAGCCCTGACGATTCCGGATTTGGTGAAGCAATTATTCGATGCCAAAAACATGATGTGTGCTTGTGATCCGCGCAGGGGTAAATATTTAACGGTGGCTTCGATTTTTCGCGGTCGAATGTCGACCCGGGAAGTTGACGAGCAAATGTACAATATTCAAAATCGAAACAGCACCTATTTTGTGGAATGGATACCAAATAATGTGAAGACCGCAATTTGCGATATACCACCGAGAGGGTTAAAAAACGCCGCCACGTTTATTGGTAATACGACCGCCATACAGGAGCTGTTCAAGAGAATTGCAGAGCAATTTTCGGCCATGTTCAGACGTAAAGCGTTTTTGCACTGGTATACGGGTGAGGGTATGGAGGAAATGGAATTTACTGAGGCGGAAGCTAACATGAACGATCTCATTTCTGAGTATCAGCAATACCAAGAGGCCGGCGCGGAATCGGAGGGCGACGAATACGAAGATTCCGAGTACTAAATTTGTTATAAATATTGTAATAAAATAAATTAAATAAAATATCGAATGCGTTTTTATAATAATAATTTCCAAAATTGATTAAGATTTTCAACTTGTGGAGGATGCGGGCATTTCGAAAAAATTAAAAATATTAATTCTTGCGTATAATTATGCCCTTTTGCGATGCTAAACTGAAAAATTCTAGTTTTAAACGCGGAAGAATGCTTTTTACATTGTACATGTAATGCATAAATTTTCGAAAAAATTTCAAATTTTTCCAAAGTTTCTGAATGACATATACAACGTACACTGCTCAAAACAATTAGGGGATATTTGAAAAAATGGTGATAGAATAAATACATAAAGAATGCAGCACCTCGCAAATATTTTTATATTTAACTACAACGTTTTTAAATAAGAATTCTAACGCATTGACACGTTTGGACTTGTTTGTGCACATTATAAAGTTATTAAGGCACTAGAGTGAATAAATATCATTAAATGAATACAGTATGAGACTTTATAAGAAGTTTTATTGATAAAATGACGAAAAACCTATTGCTAATAATGTGTATAATCTCCACGAACGGCAATAAACGCTTGACATCTCATCGGTATTGATTGAATCAGGGCATCAAAAAATTCTTGTGGAATATTATTCCATTCCTCTATAAGAACAATTTGAAGTTGAATTGTACGCGGTGGTATATTTTCGTTCGATAGGATTACCATCAGGAGAATTTGCTGGCCAGTCTAATCTATTGATTCCCAATTGTTCAATTCAGTTCTTCTCGATGTTTGCTTGATGTGGACGAGCATTGTCATTCATTAACATGAATCTCTCACCCATAGTATCAGCGTACGGAAGAACAATGGGTCTTAAAATTTCATTCAGATATCTCTGAACAGTCAGGTTGCCATTCTGTATCACATAAACGTCTGTATGATCTCCTGCGCTTATTCCAGCCCATACCATTACACTCCCACCTTCATATTGCAGCCTTTCTCGAATAAAATTGTGGCTGTTTACGTGATCCAGGTTCACACCAAATTAAAATACGCCTATTATCTGAATTTAAGTCATCGTGATTCCAATATTTATGCTGCTCAGGCCATATTCTTCGCGACCTATTATGAAGAATAGTTAGTGGAACGCAAACTAGAGGTCTTCGAACATACATGCCAACGTTATGAAGACGATTTATTATTGTTTGAGTTGATACTACTCTTCCGTACCAGCAACAAGCTCACTTCTAAGCTGCGTTGCGTTGTCAGTGCGGTTTCTACGTGCAAATACTGTTAGGTATCGATCATCTCTTGGTGTTGAGATGCTGAGCGTCCTTGTCCTCGTCTTCTCTGAATATTTCCAGTTTCTAAAAACCGATTCTACAAACGCGAAATCACACTTTGGCTAACTGTAAAAACTTAGCAACAGCTTACTGTTTCCTTTAACCTTCCAATTGACCTATGGCTCTCCGAGCTTGAGCATGAGTCAAATCGCGTTGCCTTTCTATAGTACCCGTAATTATAGTAAAAAAATTAGCTATGATGCAGAAAATAGTAAAGTCTAACTGTAGTCGAGATCGCTCGGATACGCGCTTTCATAGCCTCAAGCAGTGGCGGCTGCACCGAAGCGCTGTGCAAGTTGAAACCCGTCCATGCATTCTGTTTCTTATTTAACAGCGTTATAGTTGCAATATAAAAATTTTTGCGTGTCTTATTTATTTTATTTTATTACTGTTTTTCAAATATCCTTTAACTATTTTGCGCAGCGTGGAAAGTAGTTAAAATTAGAATTTTTCAATATTCTTTTTTGAAAATGGTTTAATTTACAGTTACGCCTCTCTACACACTATTGTAGAGAATAATATTACAATGCCCGTAATTCCCACCTGAAGTATATCCTTCTTCTTGGGCTGGAACTCGCCAGTAACTCGGGAGGTTAGAGAGAGTTCTCCTCTTAATATATTATTAATTATAAACGTTCTACCATACGTCATAAGCAAAAAAACACGTGATAAATAGGGCATTGCAAATGTTTATATATGAGAATTGAATATGAATGATGCAGATGGCGCACCATGTTCTTTTTGGAGATTAAATATAATATTAATATCGGACGAATATTTATTAATACAAATATATAAAAATAACGACCCATACTCAAAATGAAGTGAAATGCGTATTCGTGAATCTCGCAAGATAGCGAAAGTGGGTAAGAATTTGAAAACGTTCCCGATACAGCAAGGAATGAAGAAAACGATCCCTCACTCATTCGGCGGGACAAACATGAACTTCGCGCTTTGGGATAATTGCATGTTTGGAAGTTAGAGGGAGGTACTGTTTTTTTCATTCTTTACTTTATCGTAAACGATACGATAACCCATACAGAGAAAAAGGTCGTTAGTAAGGCCACAGTTTACCTGATGATAACTAGAAGCGCGTCGTAAACGGGGTCTTATTAACATATGAATTATTCTCAGACGTTACAGTCTATATTAATTATCACCGATCGTCGTAATGTAATTTGCATAAATGTTAATACGTTAGTACTCTTATAAAAAGTATAAAGCGATTAATTTGAATTGTAAATGAAGTTTTATTATACATAAAATCTTTTATTTGAAAGATTTATGTTGTTATCGCCGCATAAGAAAATATTCCAGATTAAGAATTAGTGATTCGAAAGAATTTCGTCGTAAAATGAAAATTGAATTAGAATCGATTCGTAGCGTTGAAAGGGCTACAAGACATTTTTCTACTGCAAATGCGTAAAGTAGAGAGATTTTTTAGACGAAACTAATAGCTACTTGAATCCATAAATTATGTATTTTATTTTGTTTAATAACAATAATTATTTCATAATACAATAAAGTATAAAATAGGAACCACGGCAAAATTCGCACAAGGACAAAGTCCGTACTAGACTTACACCGGGTAAAGTCAAACGCACATTATAAATTCGTTCGAAACGAATCTACAGAGTGTTTGGCTTTCGATGGTTAATGTCTGGACAGTTGAAAAGGAAGGAGATCTAAAAAGAAGAAGAAGAGGGAGTTGAGAGTTGTGGCAATGCCGAAATGGTAAGCGTTCAACCCGAAGTGGACATAAAGGAAAGGAATAATAGAAATCCGACAAGTGATCTCACAGGGAGTAACGCAAGTAACCAACAACAGGGCGAACCTAACACCCAAATACAAAAAAGTAAACAAAAATCGTCAAATCCAAGCTCGGAACAAAATGTTAAACTACAGTTAAGGGCACAAAAGAACTGCCCTAGGCTCGGTCAGATTGCTAGGTTAGAGACAAGTTCAAAGCAAAAATCCTGTGTGCCAAAAAGAAGACAACTCTTGTAATCGTTAAAAGCGAGAAAACCATAAATATACGGAAACGTATTCCAATCAATCCAATATCTCGTGAGACACAAATGAACAATAACCTCAAAGAGTAAAAGAACATCATTTCGTATCTGCAAATCCTTAAATGAAAGACAGTTTGAAACGGTAAAAACGACGACATATTAATCCATCAGCTTATAATCGAGATCGGAAGGCCTGCTGTGGTATCTTTATATAAAAGGTCTGCAAAAGAGGTAACAACTCTCTGATGGAAGCATGTCTATTTTGTAAAGCAATATTAATAACTTTTCTATTCTGTCTTTCGGTGGTTTTGCGTGGTCGATGACAATGTTGTTGACCACTTGGTGTTGAGAGCAAATTTTCTTTGATAAGTGTTGCAATTCTTGCCTCCTTTCTGTGTAAAACTTTTACTTTTCTATCAATTCCGATTTAAGAATACGAACCAGTCCTTAATAAAGCTTCTATTCTAGTTTTTACACTGTTTGAAATATCATTCGTCTTACCCATGATTCAAAAGTTATAAGAATACAAAATTAAAGACTAAATTAGAGAACCACTAATCTAATACCAATCTAAAAACTGTAAATACGTCATTACAAACATACTCATCGAGAGTTCTAACAATTCTGAATATTTACTTGTATAAACTCATTATACCACCCCTTCATCTTTCTAAAATCTAATGAGCCTTGGTAAAAATTAGTTCGGTAAGCGAAACTTAATATTATGAATGAACCAATAAATATATGTTATATTATAGGCTAACTGTCTGTGTATTTAATAAATATATTATCTTAACGCGAGGATATTATAATATGTATTTAAAATATTGGGTCTGGGAAAAAGTTCGTGGCGTTTTTTCAGTAAAATTCAACTTGTCCCCGCATGGCGCGTGGACGAATTCATTTAAACCGAATATGCTCCATTATTATCGACAATGTTTCGCCATTTTTTTGGTAGATCCATGATCCATCGGTTAAAAACTTCTGTGGTTTCTGGTCGAAAAACTAAATCAAGTAGTTTTCACAGGCTTCTTTTGAAACCAACTTAATTCCATTGAGAGAGTTCTGCAGAGATCGACACAGATGATAGTCAGAGGGTGCTATATCCGGACTGTAAGGTGGGTGCATCAAAACTTCCCAACCAAACTCTCTCAATTTTTGACGGGTCATCAAAGAAGTGTGTGGTCGGGCGTTGTCATGATGGAAGACAACACCTTTCCTATTAATCAATTCGGGCCGTTTTCTTTCAATCGCCTGGCGTAATCTCTCTAGTTGTGCACAGTAGAGTTGAGAATCAATCGTCTGACCAGTTGGAAGTAGCTCGTAGTGGACGATTCCCCTCCAGTCCCACCATACACACAGCATCACTTTTTTGGCGTCAATGTTGGCTTAGCGAACGCTTGTGACGGCTCACCATCCTTTATCTACGATCTTTTACGCTTCCGATTATCGTACGTAATCCATTTTTCATCTCCGGTTATTAAACGTTTCAGAAACGGCTCGATTTCATTCCGTTTCAGCAGCGCATCGCAGATGTTAATTCGGTCCATCATGTTTTTCACGCTCAACTCATGAGGAACCCATACGTCAAGCTTTTTTTTGTAACCAGCTTTGTGTAAATGGTTCAAAACAGTTTTGTGGTCAATGCCTAGCTCCATGCCAATATCGACACTGCTGATATGCTTATCTTGTTGGACTTTTTCAAGAATTTCATCAGATTTTTCAGTGATTGGACGACCGGAGCGTGACTCATCTTTCACATTGAAATTTCCAGAACGAAAGCGAGCGAACCATTTCCGCGCAAGAGATTTCAATAAAGTACCTTCACCGTACACAGCACAAATTTTATCACAAGCCTGCGCAGCGTTCTTCCCCTTATCATAATAATATTGCAGAATATAGCGAAATTTCTCATTATTCTTCTCCATTTTCAAGTGCGAATAACTTTTCAACCACTGCACCGATTACAATGTTTCTACGCTCAAACTAACGTTCGGAAGATCATCTAAAAAACGAGCCGTCGGTGGTGTCGCTGTGACTTGTTGTTCTTTAGTTATCGGCAACCAATGCCATCTATCGGGAAAAACGCCACGAACTTTTTCCCAGACCCAATATATTAGTTAGCTGTACTCTGGATTACTTTAATTATCAGTTACTGTATAATTTTTTTTAACGTTTGACTGTGTATATAAATATAACTATAAAATATTTGCTGTAAAGGCCTATATCCTGTTTATTATTATTATTATTATATAGGGGGACCCAAAAATAATGAAAAAGTGGCAGCGCTGTGGGTGGGGCTTGCCTAATACGCATTTCTGCCGCTAGGCGCATGACGTAACTTGCTCTGTGTTCGGTGCAATCGGTTCTTTCGCTGAATAAGGTTGTATCTTGTTACAATGCATTTTTTTTGTAAAACATTGTCGCTTGCTCGTTGTTTTTTGTAATATCGGGCTTGACTGAACAGTGTGCCACAGATTAGGCATTCTATTTTGGAGTTCCGAGAAGTTGCGTAGCGGTGTGCGACTAAAAGGCCCGATTTATGGTAGACGGGGGAATGGTTTCTCCGCCATGATAATGCACCTGCTCACATAACTTTATCAGTGCTTTGCCCCGCGCCTCCTACTCACTTGATCTTGCTTCGTATGACTTTTTTTGTTTCCACGAATGAAGAGGGACATGAAAGAATATCGTTTTAACGACATGGAAGAGGCGAAGGAAAAACGACACAGCAGCTCGCAGACATATAGAAAAACGAGTTCGAACGTTTCCAACAATGGAATCATCCATTAGATAAGTGTATAAAGGTAAATGGGGAGTATATTGAAGGTGTTAAGACTGTTTCGTAATAAAAAATAAAATACAAGTTTTTATAAAGAAATGCTTGTTATTTTTGGATACCCCTCATAGGGATATTTTTAGGTCATGCCATATTTTGTGTTGTTACATTTTTCACGCAGTTTGGTGCTCTTTTCGATTCTAGTACTGTTCCAATAAAATTGAGAAAATTATCATTCTATGAAATTTTAACTAGAACAAAGTATATAAATATTAAAATTTGTGTAGAAAAATAAATAGTGTATGAAATATAAGAAATCTAACCAAGAAAATGTTTTGGACATGTAAACAAATTTATTACTACTTAAAATGACAACACATGACGTGGCATACTAAACTGTCGATAACGTGATTCAACTGCTAAATAAATTCGACTATAACGACACTAATATTTTGGCCAGGCATTGTATACGTTGCCTTTTTATTACGACGAAATATAGAATCTTTCTACTAACATTAAGAGTAGTTGTTTTTTGTTTTCATGGCCAAATATGATATATTTATGTTTATCCGAAATTTTGACATTTTTGTCGAGGAATTAATTTGAACGTCAAGCAGCAGTTATCTCATCGAAAAAAAAAAACAGATTACATGAAACAATATTTCTCAATATAAAACAGACGGGAAATGTTCGAAGGAAAATTTATTCTTGTTTTTGTTAGATCCTTTTATCTTGTATACATGTGTTTGAATATATGTAAGTTTTGCGGACGGGAAAGGTTATAAGCTCGGTGAATAACATATCGTCACGTATAAAAATAATACCCTAATTTATTATTTTAGGTTTCTTTTTTGTAAAAAAAACTTATTACGATGTACGAAAATTTTGTTGGAATTAAAAAGAACAATATTTTTGTATTTACGTAGAGATATTGATGAATTCTTTGCCTATTACACAAGCAAATAAAATTTTGTATTTGAAATGTTATATATATATATATATATATATATATATATATATATATATTACGTTATTTTAACAATAACAATATATATTAGAAGGAAAATTAATTCAATAACTTGAAATATAACAATACAAAATTATTAGTCATTGGATTTGATAACACACTGAATGTGGATTGAATTTGAAATAATATACATACATATATATATACGAGGGTAGTTTGACAAGTAGTGAGAATGGAAAAGAAAAACGAATTTTTTAAATACAAAATAATTTTTATTTTTCAATATATTCTCCTAAAAGAGTGAGTTTTTAGAAAATTACGTGACTTTTATAGTTTACATAATCGTCCATCTAAAAGCACTATTGGTCGAATTATTAAAAAATTTCAAGAGACCGGTTCCGTGGAAGATCAAAAAAGTGAAAAATACAGTCCTAATGGTCGTTCACAAGAAAATATTGGCTTGGTTCGTGAAAGTGTTGCTGAAGATCCTGAAATATCCATTAGACGACGTTCACAACAACTTGAACTTAGTGGATCAACAACATGGCGTATTTTACACAAGGATTTAGCTCTGAAGGCATATGAGGTTCAAATAACACAGGAACTGAAGCCATTAGATCATTTAAAACGTAGTTCATTTGTCAATTTCATCAATGAATAGCCAGCCGATTTTTCTCAAAAATTAATGTTTTCCGATGAGGCACATTTTGAACTTGGTGGCTATGTTAATAAACAAAATTGCTGTATCTGGGGTGAGGAAAATCCACGAATTATTCATGAGAAACCTATGCATCTTAAATGAGTTACTGTTTGGTGTGCATTATGGTCAGGCGGTGTAATTGGATCTTAGTTCTTTGAAAATACTGTTGATGAAGCTGTAACTGTCAATGGTGATCAATATTGTCGGATGATAACCGAATTTTTGTGGCCTGAATTAATGAATATTGATCTAGAAGATATGTGGTTTCAACAGAATGGCGCTACACCTCACTTTGCACACGAACCAATTGATTTATTGAGAGAAAAATTTCCTGGACGTGTAATCTCAAGAAACGGTGATGTTAATTGGCCACTAAGATCATGTGATTTGACACCGTTAGACTATTTTCTTTGGGGTTATGTGAAAAGTCAGGTTTATAAAAACAATCCACAATCAACTCCTGCTTGAAAGATGAAATTATTCGTGTCATTGGTGAGATACAGCCTCAATTATGTCAAAATGTCATTGAAAATTTTAACAAAAGAGTGGACGTCTGTGGAGCTGCAACAGGGGGCCATTTGGCAGATATTATTTTTCGCATGTAAATGTCATAACTGATACTTCGATTACCAATGAAAAGTTTTTGAAAGTGAATGCAAATTATGTTTTTTATTTATTCTTTAAAAAAAACCGCGGAATTCGAAACACCCTTTATATTTATTATGTTTAATAATAAATAACATCAAAACTAGGGATTAAATTTAGAAATGATTAATTTTTTGAGCTCAAATTGGAGCTGTTTTGTGAATTGTACTTTCAACCTACTCTAGTATGCGTACTTTATACATATATATATATATGTCTACATTCATTACGTTTTGTATCACTTCGTCTTTATCATTATAAATCATAAACTGCGTGTTCGCGTGTTTAAAAATATCCACGCAAGATCTTTTCTGTTTTGTAGTGCTACGTGGCCTACTCTACAAAAAAAGCGCGATAATTTTGAGGAGTATTCGAACATTTTTATTTAATCTTTAATTTACAGACATAATAATAATAATAATAATTTTATTTTTGCTCAACAGAAAAATTCAGATTCGAAATTTTCCGAGTAGCCCTTGCATGTTTGAAAATAATAAAAAATGTAATAGACGATAGCTGATAACCTAGAACTGCATTTCAATTATATTTTTCGATTCCCTAGAACTTTTCTAATTACTTGTTTACCTATCGGAAATATCATAACGACTTTTATTCTTTTGTATATGTAGCGACTGCTCCCATCTCCCATAATAAATTGTGAGAACCAGTATTTTCTGCCGGTCGATACACCGAAATGATTCCGTCTTCTTTACAATCAAGGCGATTCCTTCAGGGAGAAAAAAAGCGATACAACCATCAAAGTATATGGGGTTGTTATTGTATAGTTTAGAATGAAACAGGAGGGTGTTTATATTGTTATGTTACAAATCTGCATATAATTGCGTGTCGTTTGAATATGTTTATTTTGTAGCAGATATGTAAATTTAAAAAAGGCGAAACGTAAATATGTCTGAGAATTTTAAATTAACTTATTTACTTTATTATGTCAGTTATTTTGGTAATGTTTTACTCTGTCAGCACAGATTGCTGCAGTCACAAATATATACTTTTTATACTCATATCCTTTCTGTTTTTCATTCATTTATTAATATAAAAAAATGTCAAACAATTATGTACGAGGGTAGTTTGACAAGTAGTGAGAATGGAAAAGAAAAACGAATTTTTAAAATACAAAATAATTTTTATTTTTCAATATATTCTCGTAAAAGAGCAATACATTTATTCCAACGGTGCTCCAATGCCCTTATGCCATCTCTAAAACGTGATTCCGGAAGGCTTGCAAATACTCATTTACGAAGATATCTAACGACGAGCTCGTCGTTAGACGAAAATTTCTTTCCACCTAGTGCCGTTTTCAATTTTGGAAAAAGGTGGAAGTCGGAAGGGCTAGATCCGGCGAATAAGGCGCATGCGGTACTAATTAGAAATGCAGCTCGTGGATTTTGGACATCGCAACTGTGCTGGTATGCGAGGGAGCGTTGTCTGGGCGAAACAGAATCTTTTTCTTTGCCATTCCTGGCCGTTTAGCACGAATCTCAACATTTAATTTTTGTAGAAGTTCTGCATAATATTGTCCGTTTATTGTGGCACCTTTCCGAAGGTAATCAATGAGCAAAATGCCCTTTGAATCCCAAAAAAATGAAGCCATCACCTTGTTTGCCGATAAAGTGGTTTTCGCTTTCTTTGGAGGTGCAGAACCACGTTCGATAACGGTCGAAACAATGGTTAATTTCGACTGTTGTTTAGTTTCGGATGTACTGTAGTGTATCCAAGTTTCATCGCAAGTAACAAATTGCCTACAAAAATTAACCGGATTCCGCTTATAAAGGTCCAAACACTCATTGGAAATGCGCAAATGAGTGAACTTTTGATCAGTCGTAAGCAATCGCGGCACACATCTTGCCGAAAGCTTGGAAAGGACGAATTCTTTCGTTAAAATGTGGTGTACGCGTTCTGTTGAAATGTTTACCATATCTGCTATCTCTCTCACTTTGACTTGTCGATCTTGCGTAATAATATTATGGATTTTTATAATCATTTCCTTAGAAGTCATGATTTTGGGTGCTCCAGAACGCGCTTCATCAGCATAGCTTGTTCTACCACGTTTAAATTCATTTACCCATCTACTTATTGTGGCGGATGATGGAGCCGATTCACCTACTGTTTCCCGTAAGTCATCATTTATTTCGGTAGCTTTCATACCCTTAATTACGAAGTATTTAATTACCGCACGATAATCTGCTTTTTCAATTTTAACAAAACGACGTGTTGCTTCTTTTTCAATCAGCTAACAAAAATAAACTAATCAACCGATTTATCTAAATATCGGAATGCAAACATATAAATAGGCAACCTAAATTACAGTGCATTTGTTTTACCAATTAGAGCGCCACCTATGTGTCATTCTCACTACTTGTCAAACTATCCTCCTACAGTACCGACGTTTCGTTGCCCCAACTATGAGATATTTTCAGGAATATCCTCGTGTTACTGTTTTTGTTGTCGCACTGACTAGTGTAAGACTGTGGCGAATGAGTTTATATAGGAATCTTAGTCACAGGTCGATGGAGCTTACGATTGACTAGTTCAGTAAGATAGGATTGTCAAGTATTGTGTAGGGGATAACCATCATCATGGTATAGGTTATTAGGGTGTTTAGAGATCTCCATAGATTCACGGATTTTTCGGTCATAGTAATAACTAGTGTGGAACAGGATTTTACTAGAATCGAACTGGACATGGTGCCCGTTTTCAAGACTTTGCAGAACCAGCTACGCGTAGCAGCTTGGCACAACGCTCATGTTTTGAAATATGGGTGCCGACAGATTGCTTTGTTTCACCAATATATACTTTCCCGCGCGAGCAAGGAATCCTCTAGATAACAAGTGATTCTAGAGAAACACGATTTTTTTACTGAAAATGGGTCTAAAAGTTTGCAATGAGGTGTAAAGATGGTTTTAATGTTGTTTTTAAGACGTATTCTACTGACGTGGTCAGTGATGTTTTGTATATAAGGTAGATAGGCTTTAGGGAGGAGGGATGATGTGTGCTACCTATTTGGTTGTGGAACTATAGGATTGAGATGTCGGTCTATGTTCTGCTAAATATCACGTTTGGACAAATTTTTGTTTATAAGGACTTTGGTGATGTGAGTTAGTCCTTTGGGGAGAGAATAGTGGTGGCGAAACTTCGGAATTGGTATTGTCGAAGACGGAGTTCCAGCCTGAAAGTCGAGATGAACACCGAATGGACGAGGACTGCGAAAGTCTATTAACCAGATTATATATAGTCCGTTTCCATCGATAACTTTTTATCATTCATATCCGCAAACCATCTCTATTAATGGTGCTGATAAACTTTAAGGTAATTTCAATTTCTTAGTTGAATGATGCGAACGCTTGGGCGTAAAATGAAATATTGAAAAATGTTGCATTTTGACCTTTTCTTGATCTTCTTCCACCGTTTGAATCATTTTGACTACATCGAAGGTAATTGTTAAAAAACGTGAGCACGACGAAGGATCTTGGGGGGTAATATTTAATTCGAATCTCACTTTTAGACCATAAATCACAACTAAAGAATGATCAAAATTGTACCTCGAGGTTTGAATTGCGCGATATTTGCATGATGAGAATGTTGAAAGTTTACTTCTTGTCCGTTAATAGGGAAATATATAGTAAATTAGTCAGAGTGCCTTAGAGTGTGCAGTAACGCATACGAATCAGACAAACTAAAAAAAAATTCTTCACACAAATTTCCTGGCCGTGCTAGTTCTCAAAACGGCGATATCGATTGGCTACCATAGGTCTTGAGATCTAACCCCACTAGACTTCTTGTGGGGCTATCTGAAAGAAAAGGTTAACAAGCAATAAACCTTCTACGCTTTCAGACTGTTGTGAATTTTGTTTATTATTAAAAAATAAGGTAGTATATACATAGACAGAAAAGAGCGAAGCTATATCATCTGAAAAATAATCTAAAGAAACAGTTAAAATCTCTTTCGTAAATATATCTAATTAAGAAATAAAATTAGTTAAGAGTTAAGTATGACGTGTGTACTCTACTTTCCCAAGACAAAATATATGGCTAAAAGAGAACATCAGGTGTGGAATTGCAAAAAAAGCCGCAGTTGTGTAAAAGAATTATGAAGAATTTCATTAAAAAAATGTCATTTAATCACTGAAGGTTGATATATAGCCCCTTTCAACATTAATTTCCCTATTCTGTATACGTATTTCGACAACTTGTCATCTTCAGCAGACAATTAAACAGTGTTGCACCTGGAAAAGTACGGCGAAACACCAACACGAAACAAATTCCGTACACGATCCGTACCGTTGAAAGCCAGAATGCACACTACCTTCAAGAATGTCGTGTCAGCCGTGTCATGGAGGTCATTTGGCTGATATTTTTCATATCTAATCTCAGTTTATATTTGATATTGATAGCAATAAAATTCTAATTTATCCAATACTTTGTTTTTATTCAGAACATAACCCTGAAGTTCAACTTGAATCACCTTTATTTGTTCCGAAGTTTTTCAATCACTGGGATTTCTCATGTGTATCGCTAAATATTTCAATGATATCAAATCATTATACTATACTTAGTAGCAAGTAAAATCGAATACGCGTCTATAATATGTTATGTCATATATGGTACGCTTGTGAATCCTTGTCTTTGAAATGCGTTCATTGCAAGTTTTTGAAGTATCTTACTTTGAAAGATCGATCGAGTTTATCCACAGAGATGTTGCGTTGCAAAAACAATTCATCTTGTGATGAACTGCTTTTGCAACATAACAACCTATCTCAAAACTTACGGAGTAATTCTCGTAATGCTTATTTAAATGTTACCTTCGTCATATTTTAAATTCACTTCGCATCACTCGGTACTCATAAACAACCGATGATATATTGTTTTACTATTTGACCATTAGGACATTTTATTGTTAATAATTACTACTTCATTTAGAATACATTCCGGACAAGTTCAACATTTTATTAGGGTTTAGTGTTTAATACGTGACAGTAGACACGTTTAACAGTAATTATTCGATTCGCTATACGACAATAAAAATTAGCCATCTTTTATTTTAAAAAAAGCCAAGCACATGAAGGTTAAAGAAGATATTTTTTAATTTATAACCAGAATTCCTCACGTGGGCTAGCTCCGTAGTGAGTACGCAGCGCCCCCATTAGTGCAATGTAATAAATCAGATTAGGTGTAGAATTATAAGTAGAATTGGGATGTCTTCCCGCAGGCCAGGTTCGCACTGAGTACGCAGCGCCCCCGCCAATGTAATGTAATAAAAAAGATGAGGTATAATATTATAAGTTAGTACCTTTATATAAGACGACCGTATAATTGTTATGTATGTCGAATGTACAAATATGAACGGGAAAAACGAGAATATTGGTTGATGCATTGTCCAAGTTTATTGACGAAATTTTTGTTCTTTTTAGACTTATGTAAATCGACTTGAACAAAAACAATAAACAAAAGCTTCCCATTGATTGTAACCTATTAGTTTTAAATCAAGAATAACCTGTTGAAATTAGTTTAATGATGATTTTAAAAATAATAGTCAATGTTAATGGAGACTGCGGTTGATTAAATTAATCAGTTAAGGTTAATATAACCCCTTTCCACAATCATTTTTGTATTCGTTTTATTTATACTTTGATAACTTGTCATCATAAGTAAATAATGAACCAAAGTGTCACACCTGGAACCATGGCAAAACCCGCACAGGGACAAAGTTCATACTTACACCGTCGAAAGCCAAACACACGCTGTGTGTGTTTGGCTTTCGACTGTGTTCAGGGGTTATATTAACTTTAATTGGTTAATAAGCAATAATAATAATACGTTAGAGTATTTTTACCAATTAGACTGAAGCTATCATTAGTAGCTATAATATTTATGATGTTTCATTTTTATGTATTATATACGAGGGATGTTTCCAAAGTTCTGGGAATTACATATAATTTTTATAATTTTCGTCAATATTACAATGTCGTTTTTCAACATAATCTCCATTTAACTGAATACATTTATCCCAACGATAAACTAATTTTTTTAAGCCGTCCTCAAAGAAGTTTTTCGGTGTCTTGTCGATCCACCTATTTATGGCACGTTTTACGTCAGTTAAACTTTCAAATCGAACACCCTGTAAGGGTTTTTTCAAATCTGGGAATAGATGGTAATCACTGGGTGCAAGATCCGGGGAATAAGGTGGGTGCGGCAGCAATTCCCATCGTAAATCGTTCAAAACATCCTTCGTTTTTCTTGCGGTGTGTGGTCATGCATTATCCTGTTGCAATAACGGACGCTTATACAACTTTCCAGGCCGTTTTTTGACTAGTGCCTGTCGCAGTGGTCCGGATAATAAATTTGAATAATATTCTGCATTAATTGTAGTACCTCTCGGCAGATAATCCATGAAAATAATCCCTTCGCAATCCCAGAATACAGTAAGGCCCTTCTTTGAGTTTGCGCCATTCTTTGGATTGACTTTTTGTCTCAGAATTGAAATAAGGAATCCACGTTTCGTCAGTGGTTATTATTTGTTGCCCAAATTGATAACCGTAACGGGCTAACAGCTGTTGAAGTTGACGACAAGTATCGGACCTATTGAGTTTCTGTTCTAGTCCCAACAGCCTTGGTACCCAGCGCGCCGAAACTTTGCTAACGCCCAAACAATCGTGCAAGATGTCATGAACTTGTCGTGTACCTATCCCTAAGTGTACACTAATTTGACGAATAGTCATTCGCCTGTCGTCTTTCAGTAGGTTTTCGACGGCAGTAATGTTTCTTTCATTTACCGACGTGCTTGGCCGCCCACTGCGTGGATCGTCTTCTAGTGATGTTCTACTACTACTCACGAATAGCTTGAAGAGCAAAGTGCAAGCATTAGAAATGAAATACCTCAGAGGCAGTAAAGGATAACACGGAAAGATAGAAAAAGAAAGACAGACGTAAGAGAGGAGTTACATATAGGTCCTATAATGGAATATATCGAGGAAAAACAACTGAACTGGTGGGGCCATTTACAACGTATGGAAGCCAAGATACCAGCAAGGAAAATTTTTGAAGCTAGAATAAAAACAAAACGAGGACCAGGAAGACCAAAAATGGGAAAAATTAATAGCAAAGGCCATACACAAAAGAGGACAATCAATGTCTGTTGCAAGAGAGATAGCCAAGGGTAGAATGTTGTGGAGAGACTTTGTTCATAAGACATAATGTATGCTGTAATGTTAACCCCTACGCCGAAAGGTAGATGGGGGCCGATTATATATATAATGTTTCATTTTTACCTAATATTATTTATTTTTACTTTTTACGAAAGAAAATCTACCTTGTTTTGTGTATTTAATGAGTTCGAGTTCAATTATTATTATTATTTCAATTATTTTTTGCATTTACCTCAAAGTTATTTATGTTTACTGATGTTTACAAGAAAACAAGAGAATTAGCGATCTCCTGTCATAAAATCTCTCTGAAATATAAAGACGATGCAATTAACAGTGACTTTTCGTAATCTGAACTTGAAATTTTCACCTCAACTGAAAATTATAAGCCAAATTAGAAATACTTATTACAGAAGGTGCCTTTTCCAGGCACGATTATTAATATTTCGTCTCGACTTTCTGAGCGCGTGTAAAGGTCGCTTTTAGCAAAAATATATCCACTACAGTGAGCGCCTAGATTATTAATATTGTTCATAATTGGAAACCTTAAACCGATATTCACTTAACAAGAATTTTAAGTATTATTTTGAATATATGGAGTGTTGTGCTTTTAAAATGAACTTTGCGTAATATTCTATAGTGTTTTTAATAAACGTTGTAAAGAAAAAGAAAATACGCGTATGCAAAAGTAAAAGAGAACCATAAGCTGTCTTCCTTTACCTTATTCTAACCTTATCCAATTTTAGATTTACAATTTTTTTAAATGTAAATGTATGCAAATTCGATAATAGAGTACATATGGTACTTATTTCAATTAATTAATATTTTATTGTAAGCCAAATACAATAAGAATGGATGAGGGAAAAAGAAACTAGTGAAAAGAAGATACGTATTTAAAAAATTTTGGTATAAAAAGCATAGGAAATGATCTGGTACGTAGACTTCCGCGGTCGTGGTCCATGCTATCTGCTTCAGGGTTTCCGGGCTGGAACCGCGTCAGTAGTTCAGCCCTGAAGTTGTCCCAAGGGAAATATATATCGGGCCTATCGTCGTGTAACTTTGTACCCATAAAAAACATATAGGTAAATTATATAACATGCATAATAGATATGTCAAAATAAAGCATTTGATAGAAATATATTTATGACAGGTATACAGTAGTTCAGCCCTGAAGATGTCCCATACAAATGGGTACGAAACGTCGGCAGATATACAATTGACGCGGATCCAGCCCGGAAACCCTGAAGCAGATAATAGGAAATAAGTTTAAAATTACGTACTTTTATTCCTGATCCTTACTATGACCTATGATAAAACCGTGCAAAACAACATGTTAACAGAGTGACAGGCAGGGAAATATATATCGGGCCTATTGTCGTGTACCCATCAAAAACATATAGGTAAATTATATAATATGCATAATAGATATGTCAAAGTAAAGCATTTGATAAAAATATATTTATGAGGTGTAAATGTTTATATAAAAAAATTCCTACATAACTAGGCCACGCAAATGAGGAATAATTCCTTTTGTGATAGATTGTCTTCATTATTTCAGGAATCTTAACACTATAAAGGCTATGGTAAAAAAGAAGTGTATATCCTCGGCTCGAGGAACGGTAGTTGACTGACGGTTCGTCGACTCTAACATCTGCTAAACTGCTAGTACTTCTTCGAAGCACTCGTCGCAGGTTGAACGTTTGCAGTGCCAACTCTACTTATATACAAAGTGTTATACATGCATCTATGCACATTGTATATGACTAGGGTTGACATGAAGTTGATATGTATACACATAGGTTGCTTTAAAAGTTTCGCGTTTTAGCTACTCCTGTAAGGTGCTGTCGCAAACATTTTTGTCGTATTCTTTGAGATTTTATAATTCGACTAGCATTTACAGATTGCTAGCATATGCTCTAGTCTCTTTTTCGAAATTTTTTGAATAAAATGAGTTTTGTGGATTGGAATTGATGCGGGAAGATTTTCGACCCATGGTTTTAAAGACGGTCTCACTCGACAAAAGTACCACTCAGACCTATAGTAAAATCAATACAAAGTCCTGCATACATAAAAAAATATATCTTTGACATACGTAAGTAATCACAAATATATATATATATATATATATATATATATATATATATCGCAGAGAAAACCGAACTTCGTTAAAATAAAAACAATAGCTTACTATTTTTTAAAAATTCATTTATTTTATTTAAAGTAGTAGCCTTCAGCTTCAATACAACGCATGGTCAATTAATATGTCCAACTCGTTTTTAAGTTCATCTTTAAAGATGCCCTTTAAGATCACTGTCGACACCTTTTTAATGGCTTCGACGTTGGCATAATGCTGTCCTGTAATGTATTTTGGAAAATAGATAAAAATCACTGGGGCCTAAATCTGGTGAGTACGGTGAATGGTTGATGGTTAAAATGCCATTTGTAGTTAGAAAATCAGCGATAAGCGTCGAGCGATGAGATTGTGTATTATCATGTAACAAACGCCAGCTACCATTTTCACGATATTGAGGGCGCACACGACGAATACTTGCCAAAAGACGCTTAGTAACACCAAGATAATATACAGTATTGACTGTTTGTCTAGTTGGTACAAACTCTTTGTGCACTATGCCTTTCGAATCATAAAACAAACCAACATTTTTTTCAATTTTGACTTCTCCAAACGGCTTTTTTTCGGTCTTTCTTCACTTGGATGCTTCCATTCAGAGTTTTGACGCTTGGTCTATGGATCATATTGAAAACACCACGTGTCATCGCCAGTTACAATAGAATAACTGAGGTTTTCGTCCTTTTTTTGAGTCTTCAATCAAGTCTGAACAATGTTGAATTCAGTTAGTTTGTTTGATAGAAACCTTCCAAAAACCTTTCTCGGTCCCAAATGCAATGTCAAAATGCAATGAATTGAATCTTTAGAAATATTTAATTCCATTCCTACGTACCTCAATGAGGATTTCGGCACATCTCTGATAAATTGATGTACAAGTTGGATGTTACTTTCCGTAACCACAATTTTTTTTTGCGTCAGGATATTCGTCGTCATTTATGTTACCATACGACCGTCTTTAAATCGTTTATACCACTCATACACACTTGTAAGTGATAAACACTATACACTTACTTCATCAAATTAAGCATTTCAGTAAACGATTAACCGAGTTTAAAAACAGAACTTTTTGTTTGTTCAGAATTTATTTTTCGACAAAGGTCAAATACACACCCCTACTTTATGCGCAAAAATCTGCTTCTAATGGTGCAAATGTCATGATATTTTGACATAGCATTGGTGAAAGATCTACCTTACCGACGCGTATTTTTTTTAGTAGATGACGCCACTAGAATTACTATTTTAAAAAAGTTCGGTTTCCTCTGCTACATATTATGCATATAAACCATTGTGCACAACTGGAAATATATAAATGCAAGAGGTATTACAGGTTGAAGAAAATAATTAACTTGAGAAAGAGTGACCACGCCCCTGAAACGTCGTTAATATAAATTATATATTTTACTAATTCAACGGTCGAAATTCCCAATAAAAAAGAGTAAAGATTGTAAGTAGAAAAAAAACGACGGACATATTAAAAAAGAAAAAATACGTTAAACACTTTCTTATTCGTATCTTAAATGAAGAAGAAACTCAAATGAAAATTTCTTTTTGCGTTTTAAGCAAACAATTAAAGTTAGTTACTTGTGGAAGTTAATATTTGAGTTGGGAATTTACTGTTTGACTAATACTAGATGTATTAACATAGTAGTGACGTTACGGCCTTTTATCAGAAATCTATTTCTGGAATGATTTCCATTAATTTCAAACTTACACTTTGATGTGTTTAATCTTTTAAGCACAAGCCACATTTGAACTCCCACAGATTGTAGGGTCGTATAGGAATTGTTAGTAAGCTTGGTGACTGTTAATAAGTAATAATTATAAATACAGACATTTAACAAAACTATTTTTTTAGCTCTTATGTACATGTACGGAAAACGAACCTTAAAATTAATGAAAACGATTTATGGTCTTGCGCAGTCACGATGTAATTATAATGATTTGATGATTGATAAATAGCTTTTTCCTTGAATTTGTAATGTTGGTCCGAAGGAAATGTGGCATAAAATACAATTTATCAACGGTTCCTAAGAAAGCATGTTAGGACGTACTACTTAGATAATTGAAGGAAAAATAATGCGGAGCAAGAATAATTCTATTGGTGATAAAATCGTGATAGAGACGTGTTTCGCATATCAACTACTCTTCGGTCATCTTATCGAGGAATTATCCTATAGTAGGTAATCTTATAAAAACAATACTATGAAACTGAAGAATCCTTTAGTAAGTCATCTTATAAAGATTATATTTCGAAAGTGGTGAAGAAAACTGTACCTCCATTTCACGTAATTATCCGAGAGAAGGAAATATGTAGTTGTTCGTGTTTATCTTGCTTATGGAACGGCCTATGTTAACTAATTGTCTTATGTCGTATATTAGTATTTGTCTAGCCGTTCATTTAGTGGCTATTTGTCATTGTACAATAATTTTTGAAATATATCAGTATTTCAAAGAGCTGCTAGGGGGAAAATATATAACAGAGGGAAGGAATGCAGAAACTACACTGCTAAAAACAGTTAGGGGATATTTGATATTTCCTGGATAGTCTGAAGCATCAAGCGAGTTGTATGAGATCAGACGTGGTCATGCTGTAACAATACACCTCCTGATAGCAGGTGAAGATTTTTAAGCATTGCTGAATAAGAACTGCTGGTTATTGTCATTCCTCTATCTATGCAATGTTCCAAAATTACTCCCTTTGCATCCCAATATCTGAAGAACCCAAACACAAATCTCGGCATTCTAAACATATATATGTATATATTAAGGTATTCTTCGAGTTTTAAAAACTCTCGGCAAATTTAATTCCTTAAAACAGATTCAGATTTTAATCATTTTGGCTGATATTCTCCGAAATACAAAGGGTACTAGGAAAGTTTTACAATATGACGCAACAATGAATCGTAGGAAGCTGATTGTTGCTGCATGTTGAGACATGTTCATACGTGCACATACGGCTCAGTTATTCATTAGCAGTGAGAATGTAATGTCACGAAATGAGATAAGGGCAGTTTTGCGTTATAATTTTGTGCGTGGTTTAAACATAGACCAGCGCTTCGAAGAAATCACTCTTGCACTAGGTGATGTTTGGGTCTTTGATGATGAGGACACATCCGTAGTTATCAGAAAATCCCATTCTGTAAAGAAGAAAATGATAGCTGTATTTTTCAAATCGAGTGGAATTGTGGAACGCGTCGTTTTGGACACACAGAAGACAGTCACAGCTAAGTGGTATACTAAACAGTGCCTGGCTAAAGTCATTGGATCTATGAAGAACCTGCGCCCAAAGTCCAGAATGGACACCTGATTCCTCTATCACGATAATGCTCCAGCTCACCGCGCCAAAGCCCGTACCGAATATTTGACCACGACAGGATTGAAACTTCTCGAGCAGCCTTCCCACAGTTCAGATCTTGCTTCCTGCGACTTTGCAATGTTCTCGCATGTGAAAATGAACCTAAAAGGGAGGCGGTTTTCCAGTAACGAGGACCTTCTGTGGGCTTGGGACAACGAGTGTGCTTTACTCCCTAGTGAAACTTGCCAGAACTGGTTTAAAGATTGGTCTCGGAGGATGGAGAGGTGTATTGAGTGTAGAGGAAATTACTTTGAAAAAATTAAATAAACAAAGCTGTATTGCAAAACTTTCCTAGTACCCTTTGTATTCGTTAACAAATTGATAATGTTGAACGTGTCAATTATGTCATCTAAAATCAAATTAATTTTGAAGAGAAGTCAGCTTGTTTTTAAATTGCAATTTAGGATAAATGTTCCGAAGTTATTAGTAATTAATATTATAAAGTCTTTTATAAATTTTATTCGAACTTAAATATTGCAAAAATATTACAGATATTAAAGTTAATATTACCCTTAAACGAACTAAATAACTTTTTACATTTACAAAGAATTATTTTGTGAGAACGTAGACTAAATAACATAATTGATGCGATTCCATCCGTTTTCATCTTTCATACAATGTAATAAATAGGATAAACACTCTTAAATAGTGACACAATGTAAGAAGTAATTTACAAATTAAGATGTAATTTGTCAGCTCGTGTGATGAAACGAGATCTGGTGATGCCATTCTAAATAACTAGAAATTATTCTTCCTCCCGGTGTTAGCTACGTTTTTTACGTTATTTCTTTTCTTCTTTTTCCGCCTATATTTCAAGCGTTGCTAATAATAACAGAACGTTAACACTTCGACGACGATGTACGTACTTTTGTGGCATGAGTGATGGGTTTGGCGTTGGCTTTTCTCTTGCGAGAGAAATAAGTTAAGTGTATTGGAAATTGAGGCTTTCTTTCTTATATGAAAGAACAGGAAGAACGCTTATGTAGTATATAACTTGACCAGTAGTAAGAAAAAACGTTTTTGTGTCGCAAAAATTTCGGATTTAAGTTGTTTTGAAATGTATTTTACGAACGTAAATTTAACGTTTTTGAAAAAGTGGATATAATTGATCAAAAGGTACTTATCAACAAATGTGAACATCTAGCTATGATAAAGTGTATTCACTTCCATTTCACGACGTGTTTTTCAATCTGCACTGCGGAAAAAAAAATTTAATATAAATTTTGCTCTTTGTCCAAGGTTTTTTCTCTTTGTGCAGCATTTTTAACTCGTGCATATTACCAGGACATGTGTTTTTGGTCATAGAAAGCAATAGCTATCATTTTATTACCACGGTAACTAATTTTGCAAGAGCGCTTTAATTCGACAATCTTATAAAATATCTTCCAATGCATATTATACACTTGCCCATCCTTCGACGCTTGTCTTCAAACATTCTTCCATATTTCTACATGAAAAGTATCCAAATTCGTTAGCTTACGTCCCAAGATGGCCTTCGTCTTTAGAAAACTTTCTTTTAGCTTGGGGTGCCATTGAAATGTTATATTGAGCGGAATCTGGGCTATGAGGTTCCAGCTTTTTAGTAGAGAAACTGATTCTCGATTCTCCTTATTGACTTTGACCACAATGCATGTCGGAATAATAATAGTTAATGAGGGAAGTTCTAAAATCGACCGAGAAGTCAAGCTATAAGATCGCTTCAAAGATTGAAGTCAACTGTTACTAGGATGGAGCAACCACCCCGCTGTAAACGTCTTATTGAAGAGTGTGCGTTTATATAACTTTAACAGATAAATTTGTTTATGAACGTAAACATATTAATTATTGATATAGTAATGACTTTGATGTTGGAACGACATTTAAGTGATTCCGACATTGGGATCTATCTTTTTGGATTATTTTTAGAGCTCACTTTTGTAAAAGCATAAAATACTTATTTTTTCTACAAATACATGATACTATGAAGAGAATATACCAAATTCTTTCTAAATTTATGGCTTACAACAAAGAAATATCTTGTATAGATGAAATGTACGAAATCTTTTGTGATATGCGATGTTAG
Organism: Dermolepida albohirtum; assembly: GCA_031893035.1. Taxonomy (NCBI): domain Eukaryota; kingdom Metazoa; phylum Arthropoda; class Insecta; order Coleoptera; family Scarabaeidae; genus Dermolepida; species Dermolepida albohirtum. The sequence goes on along the minus strand of JAVIWB010004274.1, from coordinate 220,477 downwards.
AATATTTAACAAATTCTTTTCACATTTCTATTGAAGGTTTTAAAAGCCTTTCAATTCACTTGTCTCGTTCCAGCCTGTAATGTAATGTATAGTCTCTTCGCTCCCCGAGGTATATGCTTCTTAGCAATACCTATTACCATCTTCGCAGATCTCTCGTAGTTCTGTACAATAGGTAGTATCCATCTGATATTTCTGTCAACTTCTCTAAAGAAGTTCTCGAGTTAGTTTTTAAAGTTCCACCTTGGAAGCGGGGACAATTCTATGATCGGTACGTGGGATGTCTTTTAAGTTTTGCATAGTGGAACATAGAGGGCGCTACTAATCAAATGTCGGTACTAAAAATTAACCTCCATCTTTAGTTAACCTAAATCCAAAGTTTCCGTGCGATACGTGTAGTGTTGTAGCTACGACGAACTGTTAAAGATGACAAGTTAGTTGAAACACAATTATCTCGACAAGAATGCCTCGCCGAGTTGGTTTCTGGCAATGAAGCACCACATCGTGAACGTGAACGAATTAGTCTTAGCGACGATTTAAGAGCAGGTTCACCAGAAACAACAGTCACTCAGAAAAATGTCGATGCTGTGCGCAATATCATCAACGAACAATCGACATGTGACATATCGCCAGATTGAAGCATTATTGGAGATTTGTGCTCCAGAAAGAACATAAATAAGTACTCGCTTTTAGTCTTACGGATTTCTTCAACACGTAACTGGGATATTCGAACTAAGGGTCTAAGAATATTTGTATAAGAGTTCCTATCAAAACTGTTCAGTATAGGTACCATCGTCGATGTATACTCTATATTTTCTAAGAAGTTCTATAATAGGATAGTCTGGATATCCTATGTTTCTAGCCCTTTAGTGTTACTCAGTGTGTACCATTTGGAGGTGAGCTAGATTTGCAAAAATTTATCGTTATATATTTATAACGTGTCATAAATGACAATTCTTTAAAATTACAGTCAAAAAAGGATCGAAAAAGGAAAATATTAATAATATTGCTCCTATATTGTATAAACGCACGTGCTACAGTATTGGCGTGCACTTCTAGGAATCTAAATGCTCTGGCACCCACTTTAAGATCTTGTACAGAAAGAATTCTCCCTAACTCTCTGAGTTACAAACCAGTTCTAGCCCTAGAAGAAGTTAAGGATATCCTTCAAGTAGGTATTGCAGGCATTGTAGAATTAATCTCTGTGTAGATGGGCGTAAGAAGTACAAAATTAAAAATATTACGCTGCGAGGTATGTAAGTCAACGTACGTACACATAGTTCTACAATCTAATTACCATATATATATTTTATGATTATATAATTTAATATAAATGTAATTATATTAAAAAGATATAGTTTTACAATCTCATAAAAGTATATCGGTAGGGTAGTCCAATAGATGTTAAAAATATTGCGATGAATATAATGTAATAAATGGGATTAACCTCTAGATATCGATAACAGGTATTAGCAACAACCTACACAACTTGTTTTTAAATTCCATTGCGTTTTAAAGGGTGTTCATATAGATAAGTATCACGCTACAGATAACGGATAGTTAATTAAAACTTCGCTACTTAAGCCGTTGGTGCTGTTTTATTATAATTTAGTCTGTTATCTCGATGATTAAAAATTCATTTCGATCACTGTCGAGACGACAGTTTAATTGAACTTTCTAATATATGTATTTGCACATGCACTCGTGCTATCAATTTTATGTGCTGCAAATAAATAACAATGTTCAATCAACAAACGGGGATTTATCTGCGAAATGTAGATGAATCCCGTCTCAGTGAAGTTAGGCCTAAGTTTCAAAGCTTGCAAATTACGAATCTGTTATAATCAGAGTTGGGATGTCTTCTCGCGGGCCAGATTCGTACCGAGTGCATAGCGCCCCCACCAGTGTAATGTAATAAAACTGATGAAGTGTAGAATTGTATGTTAGTACATAGCGGATCTTTATATAAGGTGAACGTACAATTATTAAATATGATGGGACGTGCGTAAAGGAAAAACGAGACCATCGGTTGACGCAATGCGAAAGTTTATTATTGAATTATCCGACGTATATTATTATGGTGCTAAGATATACTGTAAAGTAGGCGATACCTTGTTGATGTGCAGGGACAAACGCGACTGAAGAAAAAATCATATAAAGGGTGTACAACATTAAAAGAAAAATAACGTACCATCAAAAACGGAGTTAATGTTTGATTTATTGTTCATGATAATCATCTGCGATTTGAGACTTCATCTACTCGATAAGCAACCGTTTCATGACTTCTGGAGTAAATACAAACCCAACTGGAAGCTATCATCCCGAAGAGTGTTACAAAGCGATATGCAAACTGTGCGCAACCACATTGAAAACATGATCTGTAAGATAAACAGTTGTGGTTATGTGTCAACAAAACGACAGATAAAAAAAAATTCCTCTTTGAATATGCTCTATATCCTGTTACATTTACTGGTGACGTGTAAAGTTCATGCTTTACACCCTGTGCACAAAGGTAGATGCATTAATTTAGAATACCAAAAATTGTTTTTGAAATCTCCCAAAGGAATTCCGCAGACGATGCCCCGGTATTCCTGAGCCACCAGGGTCAATTCTCACCCATTGGAGAACATGGCTGAGAGTGACTTTGTATTATTTCGAGAATTTTCAACAAATAAAGTATGCGTTTCTACGATTCAAACCTAACGAAGCTGCAGCAACTAAAGAAAGTCGGAAAATATTTGAAAATACGTCTATGAGAAAATCGATTTAAATTATAAAGATTTATTTGAAACGATAGAAAAATTTCAAAACACTGGGTTGTCGTTAGTGGAGTCAATGCAAATTGTGAACGATATATACTTCCTTCTATGTGCTAGGTGAAAAAAATATGTGTGTTGCAGAAAAGTTCGAGAGCGTTATGAACAAAGATTTCGATTTTACCAGATTAAGATAAATTTATGAGGATGCGTGTATGGATCTATTAGATAGATAGATCTATTTCTAAATTAGATAGATATATCTGTATCTAAAGATTACTTTAATTAGGTGTGTATTACACCCGTAGATGTCGAACGACTATTTTCTAAATACATCTTTTCATCACGGCGTACGTTGCTCCGAGACAAATGGTGGAAACTTACGTCAGGCTGCAGACATTTTTCCAGTCTTATCCATTTTGAGCTACGCAACAACAGGTGTGAATAATGTGTGTTATTTATGAAACAAATTCGCACACTCACCTTGTTACGACCCTGACCCGCGGGAAAAATATCCCAACTCTAGTTATAATATAAGGAGGCCGTGTTGTAAGAGATGTTGTGTTTGGTCCTCTACCTGTTGCTTAAAACATTTTTTTAAATATTTTCACATATTTCTAGAACCAAGTTGGTTTTAATACAAGGTGATTTCAACAAATGTAAGACAATCGAAAAAGTTATGACTAAAGAATCGTTTGATAGAAGGGGCACAAAATAAAATAAAGAAAGAAAACATACTTAAGAGGATGTGTATTGTGGTTTTGAGGTGATTTTCTTGTAGAAAATAGTAAGTTTGTATTCTCTACTGAACTAATGTTTTAATTACCGCGAAGCTAAAATACAAAACTTTTTATTTCGACGAAAATTTCATTTTTTTACAGAGTTTTAGTCGCAACACTAGTGTTTGCTGACAGATATTAGTATGCTGACATTTTTGTTGGCTCGGAAAACGTTTTCGATGTTAAAATTTATCTAACTCTTTTGGCTTAATCCTGAGAGAAAAGATAAACTTACGATAAAGCGTCCTCTCGGGGCAAAAGTATTGTATTTATAACTGTGAACGAGTAGAATAAACGTCCTTTAGTGACAACTATAACCGCAACTGCAAATTTAAATATTACAGGGGTAGATTTTGTTGTTTTTGTCAAGTTGTTTTTGATGAGATTTGAAATACGTATACTTAAATGTATTAGATTCCTGTAAAAACATGCCGAAATTTGAACTTTTAAAGTTTGATTTTCCATAAAAAGTAGTGAATTTGTATTCTGTCTGCGAGTTAAAAATTAGCATCTTATGTGCTACAAATTCTAATTTCGTAACTGTATTATGTTGGAAACCTCGATTTTTTCAGAAAAAAATTGGTATTTTTGAATTGAAGTTGAATTTGAATTAGCCTGTGGTTGATTAACTTAATCACTAAGGTTGATATATAACCCCTTTCCACATTAACTTTTGTAATTCTGTATACGCATTTCGACAACTAAGTTGTCATCATCAGCAGATAATTGCAAAGTGTCGCACCTGGTAAAACACGGCGAAAAATACCCGTACGCGCTCCGCACCGTTGAGAACCAATATGTACGCTGTATGTTCGTTTCACAAGATTTTTAAAATTGTTTTACTTAAACTAGGATGAATGACATTGAAAAAGGAACATGGACACGACCGATAAGTACCTGCATGTGATTTATTACAGTGTTCCTTTTTTTCTGACATTAAGCAGACCGAAAAGGGACGTTTGAGTCGGTCCAGTGTCACTGACACTGTCCACTAACAAAAGTAAGATACGAAAAAGAATTGAATTTTATTAAAAATATCGCGAGATACAATGGTTTTGATTCGGAGATAATCTATGGTTTAATTAGGATGGCCAACATAAGAAAAACAATCCGGGATACCACATGTCTGCTACCTCAAAACAATCGGGAAAAGCCGTTTGTTTGTTTACCTTTCCACGGTTTGACGAAAAATTTAAATAGGGTTTTTAAAGAGCGCGGTTTTCAAGTTAATTATCGATCGACTAACTCATTAAAATCGCTTTTAGAAAATGCAAAAGACAAAGTCGAAGAGAACAAGAAATCCGGAATATATAGCATTAAATGTTTAGATTGTAATAAACAATACATCGGCCAAACGAAACGATCGATAGAAACCCGGTACAAAGAACATATCGCGCATATAAAATTCAACCGGCCGGAAAAATCGAGTCTAGCAAGACATGTGTTGGATTGTAATCATAGCGTCAACGCCGATTGTTTACAATTGATTAAGAACGTGTATAATTATCGAGAATTACATACGTATGAAAGGATGTACATTTTAAAGAATAAAAGCCATCTGGTGAACAGTGACACTGTACCGACTCAAACGTCCCTTTTCGGTCTGCTTAATGTCAGAGAAAGAGGAACACTGTAATAAATCACATGCACGTACTTATCGGTCGTATCCGTGTTTCTTTTTCAATGTCATTCATCGTATGTTAGTTTAAGTAAAACAATTTTAAAAATCTTGTGAAACGAACATACAGTGTACATATTGGTTCTCAACGGTGCGGATCGCGTACGGAGTTTGTTTTCGTACAGGTATTTTTCGCCGTGGTTTACCAGGTGCGACACATTGCAATTATCTGCTGATGATGACAACTTGGTTGTCGAAATGCGTATACAGAATTACAAAAGTTAATGTGGAAAGGGGTTATATATCAATCTTAGTGATTAAATTTTTGAAATGTTATTGTAAAAAGTTTGTATAAATTCCATTAAATTTTAAAAATATATTAGTTTCATTTTCGATTAGATAAAATAATAATACTGAATTAAGGCCTAATGTTACTATAAAAATAAACTAATCTAATCTATTTTAATCAATACAAGTTAATTACTCCCGAACAAACTAAGGGGCACAAAGATCGTTTCGCGCAATCAGGGCTCATTAGATAATGCGGTTTTTGGCTGACTATTCTACACAAATGGTGGGTGTTATAACCTGAACAGTAACACGAAACAATACACGAGAGATGAATATCTAGATCTCTCTTGTTAATTAATATATCTAATCTAATTTTACAATCATAATAATGAATTGGATACATTGACTATTAAAAATGAATCCTTCATTAAATTTTAATGGTGCAATTAAATTTAAATCTACCCTTGATATAATTGATCGCCCTACCAGACCTTCAAGCTAATTGGAGAATTTCGAGTAATTACTTTGTAAAAGTAGCATTAAATCGTTATTGATATTGGGATAAATACATATGTTGCTTGATATAAGTAATGTTTATTGTTTTTTTTTTGTATTAGATTTGAATTTTATTTAAAACGATAGGTAGAGAATTACATCTTTAAGTGATGAGGTAAAGTGATTTTACGAAATCTTGTATCATAACCGACTGATTTAGAACTCTACGCTAAAATTAGACCTTTTCATGTTCCCGTTGCATAATAAACATTTTTATATAAAATGGTTACTTGTTTACTTTTTTTCCTGGAATAACAACTAAAATTTACTGTAACTTAAAGTTCCAGAATACGCAAAATTTATTTATTTATATGAGTATTAAGCTGGTCAAAATTATTTTATTTATCCATTCTAAAAAGAAAAACAGAAAAATACTATTTTTCGTTCTGTTTTTTTCACGTGTCTTGTCTTGTATTTACGTATTTACTATTCGTTACTAATATCCTGCCCGTAACTATGTGTCATACTATAAGAATGATAATTTTTTTTGAGTGGGAAAAGTGTTTAACGCACTCGGGGAAAAGGGAAGTTCCCCATTGTATGGGACTTGTACCCATGAAAACTCTTACTTTGTCAAGGTGAAAACTCCAGCTGGGAACCGTTATTTGCATTAGTTCAGGATCCCATCTTATTATAGACTTGGTTACTGTCTTGATCACTTAAGGTTAATATACCGTGCATTCATTTTACCTCGCTACGAAAACTGTACCACATTATATTCGGGTCTAGCTGCCGAATACCGATCAGAATGTAAAGTAGTTGGGCGCGAGTCGTTTGAATCACGACTATAACTGACTACTGATCGTACTAGCTGCAGCCCCACCACTAATTTGACTGTAGTCGACACGAACAACTACTTAATCTGTAGTCAGTCGTTGTTGTGATTCGACTGACTCGCGCCCCACCACTTTACATTCTGATCGGCATTCGGTATCTAGACGCGAATATAATATGATACGGTGTTTGTAGCATTTTAATATGAAAGCACGGTATAACCCCTTTCCACATTAATTTTCGTATTCTGTGTACGTATTTCGACAACTAAGTTGTCATTGAAAATTAATGTGGCAAGGGTATATATCAGTGATTAAGTTAATCAACCACAGGCTCCATCAAAATTACCTTGGTTACTGTCGTTGCTTCGGTTTCACTTTTCTTCGTTTTCAACACTCCCTTCACGAACCTGGCGACCTCCTGCCAGCGAGCGTTTCCAGACAAATATGGTATTTGAGATAATGCAATATTTTGAAAGAGTCAATGTATTACATAATATGTTGAGTACATAATAATGGCATATTCGATACATATATAAAGTTTCTTTGAATTCATCATTATTTGATTCATGAAATGTAATAATCGGATTATAGTCCTTTTTCAAAATATTCTCCTTGAAAATCAATGCACTTTTGCATTCGTTTAAATCAAACCGAAAAGCATTGCTGCCACTGTGAAGGCGGTATCCCCAAAATGTGAGTTTTGAATGCTTCCACTGCCTCGTCTGGCGTAGAAAACCGTTAACCACGAAGTTTATTCTTCACGCGTGGGAACAAAAAGGAATCACAGGGTGCTAGATCAGGGCTGTACAGTGGATGGCTCATCAATTCAATGTTTCGCCCCGTCAAATATTTAATTGTTTGAACCGAAATGTGAGAGCTCGCATTGTCATGGTGGAGAATGATCTGTCGTTTTCGATTTGTTTTCCTTATTTCTTCAAAAACTTTTGGCAAACAAATAGTTGTGTGCCAGTCGGAATTGACCGTTCTACAACTCTCTAAAGGCGCAGTTGCAACGTGACCGGTTTTTCCGAAAAAGCAGGCGACCATTCGCTTTGACGTGCCTCGTGCGTGAACAACTTTTATTGGTTTTGGCTCATCATGGAATACCCACACACCTACGACGACTTTATAAATGTTCTTTGAAGCACCGCCATTGTATTTTTTATGCATTTTTTGGCACCAATCGACGCGAGTCCTTTTTTGAGCGGTTGTCAAATTATGTGGTACCCAACGGCTAAATGTTCATGCAGGATCTTATGCACGCTGGTGTTACTAATACCTAGAGATGCCTCGATCTCACGGTATGTCACATGACGGTCTTGCATTATCAATTCAGACACGGCATTAATGTTTTCCGACACAACAGCATTTGTGGGACGATCTTCACGAAATTCATCGTCCAAAGAACACCGTCCGAGTTCGAATTCACTATACCAACGATATACTGTAGTTTTCGATGGTGCTTCATCACCATATAAAGAATTCAGCTCGTCGATGTATTCTTGTTGTGATAATCTAGGCCGAAAGTTACGAAAAATAATTGCACGAAAATGTTCGCGAGTTAATTCCATCTTTTCACTGTTACTGTCAACAATAGAAATAGCGACCGGATAACGAAACTGTCAAGGTAAATATATTGTCGAAAATGACAAACTTCACGATCATAAGATCGGAGGCAACACTAACAGTGTTGTCAGTTCTCGAAATATAAACGGCTACCCTCGTATATAATTGTGATAAAAACTATTCCACTAGATTATTATTAAGGCTGTAGAAACGAGTGCTTCCGCAGTAGTGTACGGCTCAGTTACTATCAATATTAAATGTAATTACTTACTGGTAATTTTGACGGAGCCTGTGGTTGATTCACTTAATCACAGAAGGTTGATCTATAACCCCTTTCCACATTAATTTTCGTATTCTGTATATATATTTCGACCACTAAGTTGCCATTATCAGCAGATAATTAAACAGTGTCGCACGTGAAAAACTACGGCAAAAATACCTATACGAAAACAAATTTCGCACACGATCTGTACCGTTGAATGCCGAAACGCACAGTGAGAGCTCAAGACCTTTCTTCGTTTGCATTTGAAACGGATATAGCACTAGAATTTGAAGACTTGGCTGGTCCACATGGTCCACAATTCGGCGAATCACAAAGTGTATATAGACAGAACACTTTAAACTTGGCATATGGCATTAGATGAACGTCTGAGAATAATTCAGGTGTTAATAAAATCCTGTTTACGATGCGTTTCGAGTTCAAACTCTCATTAGGTAAATTGCGGTGTTATTAACGGATCATGCTCAGAAGGTTATTGTACCTATCGCGATATGGTAAAGTAATGAAAACGCGTTGTAAACAGGGTTTTATTACCATTTGAATCATTCTCAGATGCTTGCTTAATCACATATGCCATACCCCATGTGTGATAACGTAGTTATCCATTTGGCGGGACGATTATCAATTTCGTTCTTTCGTTCGGACATTTGCTTGTTTAGACGAGAGAGGGAGGTTTTTTTTTTGTTTTCATTAATAAAACTGTTCATTTCCTTTTACAAGACTAAGGTGGGTATGTGGAATATCTGCACTCAACGTGTTTTATATGTTTTATAGGCGATAGAGACTGGCATCCATCCGCTCATTAGTTCGAATTGATGAATCGAACGTACAGGTATATAAACGCGTCCGCCACGTTCCGCAGACTTAAGCCTCACTGATTACTTTTTCTTTTAGGAAGACTTTAAGTATGTGTATTTTGTAGGCCAGTCCAAACTCTAAAAATTTTGTAATTAGATTCCCATCAACTTTTTTAAAAATATCGACTTTCTAACGTAATTTATTTACATGTGAATTCTTCCATCTTTAATTTCAAAACTGCTGTTATTTTTATGATGATTTTATGTCGTTCGAGTTATTAAATGGTATCCTAGAACGCCCTATTTTTACGGAACAGTTCTTACTATTCTAGCTTTTACTTAGTGTAATTAGTTAATACACGCTGCGAAGTAATTATGAAATACTGGCATTTTAATGTACTTTAAAACTAGCATTAAATTACGACCGTAATTACGTAGCGCAGCTTAAAGAGAATATTATGAAATCACACCTAAACATTCTACGCCGTCAAATTTAAAATTTCGTATCTTCTAGTGTTTTAGTTAAACGTAGAAACTTAGTAAACTAATAATTAATAACAATTGACAGTTTCTGGAAAACATTTACATATATTTCTCATTCAAATGATTCTTAAGTCGTTGTCTTTGTTATTCATTATACACCACACAATGAAGAATTAAGACAATCGGGTGATTTACATCTGTAATTCAATCTACCGCTTCTTGTCCCCTACTTGAACTTCTTGTTAACCTCTGACGCGGAGCTTGTTTCGTGGATTCCTTGATCCCTTAATCTATTGCCTGTCGACTATGTTTGCAGTATGATTGATAGAAGGATAATAAGTTTACACCATCCTCGGCAAACATTAGATGTTGCTCGGGAGCTTCTCCAATTTTCCCCGAAATGAGGGTAAATTAAGCGTCGATATTGAATATGCAAAGGATTTCAGCGTTTCCCTATTCTTTTCACGACACCCTAAGTTCTTTCTGCTTTTTAGGTATACTTTACTTGCGTCTCAAGTATTTTTTTAAGCCTATTTACATATTTATATTTGTAATGTAGATAAATATAAAGATTAATAGCAAAATTTTTCAATTGAATGAGAAAATAGAGGTGTAATTTTAAAATAACAGTAGCATATATCACCAACAGTGATAAATTGGGATTAAAAGCTATAAATGAAACCAAACAATAACTGAAAACAACTTAAAATTAAAAATCAGTGAGACACTTGTGACTTATTTCGCAAAGAGCTTTACGAAACGTGGTCTAATGTGGGGCAAACTCTGATGCATTTCATCACCAATGTCCTTAAGTATTATATATCACCAACAGAGATAAATTGGGATTAAAAGCTATAAATGAAACCAAACAATAACTGAAAACAACTTAAAATTAGAAAATCAGTGAGACACTTGTGACTTATTTCGCAAAGAGCGTTACGAAACGTGGTCTAATGTGGGGCAAACTCTGATGCATTTCATCACCAATGTCCTTAAGTATTATATATCACCAACAGTGATAAATTGGGATTAAAAGCTATAAATGAAACCAAACAATAACTGAAAACAACTTAAAATTAGAAAATCAGTGAGACATTTGTGACTTATTTCGCAAAGAGCTTTACGAAACGTGGTCTAATGTGGGACAAACTCTGATGCATTTCATCACCAATGTCCTTAAGTATTATATATCACCAACAGTGACAAATTGGGATTAAAAGCTATAAATGAAACCAAACAATAACTGAAAACAACTTAAAATTAAAAAATCAGTGAGACACTTGTGACTTATTTCGCAAAGAGCTTTCCGAAACGTGGCCTAATGTGGGGCAAACTCTGACGCACTTCATCACCAATGTCCTTAAGTATTTCCTGCACTTAGAATTCATCATTTTCATTGTAGATAATGCAGATTCGCATAAATAGGAAGTCACACATAGAAGTGAAACATCTAAGGCATTAAAAGACACCTCCCTACATCAACTTTTGTACTCCGTATATGTATTTCGACAACTTCAGTTGTTATCGTCAGCAGATTGTTAATCATAGTGTCGCACTTGGACTCGCGGCAATATTTCCACAGAAAAAATACGATACATTCATCCTGCCAAAACCAAAACGCACAAAACACATAGAGTGTGTGCCAATGTATTTAGGTTTTGACGGAATGAGTGTGCGGAATTTTTTTTATAGAAACATTACCATGAATCCAGATGCAACACTGTGATGAATAATATGCTGATGATGACAACTTAGTTGTCGATATCATGTACAAAGTACGAACACTGACGTGTCAATTTTTGGTTGCATTTTTTCGATTAATTCTATGAACCAGTATATATCTTCAGATCCAAAAGTTTTTTTATAATAGAAAGTTACATTTCAAGATATCCAAAACGAAGTTGTTTCAATGAATTTTTCTTGTAAAAATGTATCGGACTAAATAGCGATTAATTCCTCTTTCTCCTTTATTGTTAGATCAATGGCAATTTTAAGATTAAGCTTCCTGGTCTGCCCATAGGGAGACGTTACCAGTTGGAAGCTAAAGAACTAGACGGGAAGTATTTCATTAATTCTTCCTTAAGGTTCTTTATCCTTTTTTCTTAGTTGATTTTCTTGCTTCTGTGTCAAGTTAAGCAGAATCGTCAATACAGACACAAAACCAGAAGAATCTCCATCTTCTATTACCAACGTCTAAAATTACAGTTTTTTTTTAAAAACCATTGATTTCATCACTAGTAGAAATCCTAAAATTCCTAAAATTATGCTATCTGCTTCTGGGTTTCCGGGCTGGAACCGCGTCACTAGTATATCTGCCGACGTTTCGTACCCATTTGTATGGGACATCTTCAGGGCTGAACTACTGCACTGAAACTGGTGTAAGTCGATGGGGGACGTGTTTATATATGGATAATGGGTCATGGGTCAATGGAGCGTTACGGTTACGGTTGGGTCGATTAGAGATGCAGGATTGCCAAGCGTTATGTAGGGGGTAGCCCTCATCGCGGTTAAGATTATTGGGGTGCTTAAAGATCTCTATAGTTTCACGGATTTTGCGACCATAGAAGTGGTTAGTGCGGGATAGGATCTTGGTTGAATTAAACTGAATATGGTGCCCGGTTTCCAGTCTATGCTCGGCAAGTGCAGAACCGGCTATGCGCAGCAACCTAGTACAACGCTCATGTTCAGAAACACGAGTGCCGACAGACCGCTTTGTTTCACCAATATATGCCCTGCCGCATGAACAAGGAATCCTGTACACACCAGCTGATTCTAAAGAAACATGGTCTTTTACGGAAAAAGGGTCAGATAATTTGGAATGGGGTTTGAAGATGGTTTTGATGTTGTTTTTGAGAAGAACCCTACTGATGCGGTCAGTAACACCTTGTATATAGGGTAGGTGGGCTTTAGAGAGGGGGGAGATGATGTAAGCTGTGTATTAAGTTGTGAGATTTTGGGATTAAGATGTCGATCTATGGTTCGCTGAATATTGTGGTTGGAGAAATTATTATTTATAAGAGCTTTGGTAACATGACTTAATTCCTGGGATATAGAATGCTGGTCAGATATGTTGACAGCTCTTTGGACTAAGGAATTGATAACGCCCTGTTTCTGGGCAGGATGTTGATGGGAGAGGGCATTGAGATACCGATCAGTGTGTGTGGGTTTGCGGTACACTGAATGTCCTAGTGAACCATCCAGATGACGAGTTACCAAGACGTCGAGGAAGGGAAGGGAACCTTCAGATTCAATCTCCATGGTGAATTTTATGGAATCGTGTTGTGAATTTAAGAAAACGAGGAAGTTGTTCAAGGAATCCCGACCATGGGGCCAAATAACGAAGGTGTCATCCACATATCTGAACCAACACTTTGGTTTTTGGTCACAAGAGTGAAGAATTTGTTGTTCGAATGCCTCCATAAAAATGTCAGCGACAACAGGAGAGAGAGGAGACCTCATAGCTGCACCCGATACTTGTTCATAATAATTACCACGGAACTGAAAATAGGTGGAGGTTAAACAAGTATTCACCAGGTTGGCCAAATCATCAGGTTGGTTGTCAGTGGAAAGGATTTGACGGATTATCTGGATAGTGTCGGGTATAGGAACTCTGGTGAATAAAGATTCGACGTCAAAACTAACTAGTAGATCATGAGGATCTACCGTTAGGCCATTTAGTCTTTGGACAAAATGTTTGGAATTTTTAATAAAAGAATCACTATTGCCGGTGTAAGGTTTGAGAATGTTCGAGAGATATTTAGATAATTTATAAGTGGGACTGTTTATGGTACTCACTATGGGACGCAGAGGAATGCTGGGTTTATGAATTTTTGGGAGACCGTACAGTTTTGGGGCTTTGGAGTCGCTGGGTAATAAGGTTCTGTGAGAATCGGTGGGGATAGAAGAGGTTTTGATAGATGATATTATGGTACGTTCTATTCGTGAGGTGGGATCTCGCTTAAGAAGTTTATACGAGCCGTCCTGGAGAAGAGTTTGTATTTTAAGCTCGTACTGATCACATTCTAGTTCTAAAAACTTAAAACCTTTTGCTTACAAATGCGAAGGTTTTTAACGGTCATACATTACTTTTCAATAAACTGAAAGAGACAAGAATATGGGATCTGACAACCATCGGCGTTTAATACATAGTTTCTGTTTTTCGAAATAACGGGTGTTTTTTTAAGAGCTTGAGAACTTATATTGTTGAAATGAAATTTTTTTTATTATAATCTGATAGATAATTTCATGGCATTTATTTTTTGTACATAATTTCCGATATATGTCCGCCGCAGCTACGAGTTACATGGTCCATTCGATCGGTTCAATTTTTAACTACTTTTTCCAATAGATCTGGCCGTATGGCGTCAATAGTTGCTTGAATATTGGCTTCCAATAAGCATTGGAAGTCAATACAGTTTGACATTATCACCTGTCAAATCATAGTTATCGATATCGATAGTTCTCATGCAGATTAAAAAACACCCAATATAATAGGTTTTCCAATTTTTTAGCACTTTTCTTTAATCAGTTTTCCTATTAAAAAATATTAAACATCACACACTCTGATTTAAAGATTGATAGCATTAGGGCCAGCGGGTAACATAAATAATTCAAAATGCTTTTATGAAATTACGAATTATATTTTATTAGCTAATAATATTATAAGAAGAACAATGCTGATCTTTGTTATTTATGGTTTGATGTTAAAAAGAAAGAGAAACAGATCAATGTATTAGGTAAATACGAGTACACATGGATATAAAGTGTTTTCCAATAGGGACATAACAATTTCGTCTTTTGACACGAACGCACCTTTGAAAGTCTTTCATGATGTGTCTACGTCAAAACGTTAGTCAAGGCTAACGTTTTTATCATGGTGAAGTTCACGAACGAGCAATATTTGGAAATTATTAAAAATTACTACCACAATTCTGAGTCGATTGTCGCAATTTTAAAAGCGCTTACTCCAATTTTCGGTTGTAATAATTGTTCCCATCAGACAGGCTGCGCATGTTATAGTGGATAATTTGGAGTCAAAATATTCACTATTGGATGTTCCTGTGCTAGTGAGATATTGCACCGGTCAAAGTATCGAAAATATCGCAGTTGTACGTGCTTCAGTTCAAAATGAGGCAAATCAGTCGATTCCTCGCCGTTCGCAGGAATGGAGAATCTCTCAAACCACATTTCGCTTAAAGATCTTTGCTTACACCCCTACAAGATCAAATTAACTCATAAACTGAAGTCTGTTGATCATTTGAAGCGTCGAAACTTCTCCGATTAGGCTCTGCTAAAGTTCAAAAAAAATCCTGAATTTCATCGAAAAATCATCTTCAGCGATGAAGCTCATTTTTGGCTTAATGGCTTTGTTAATAAGCAAAATATGCGTTACTGGACAGCAGTAAACGCTCCACATGTGCTTCAAGAGACTCTATTATTTGTACAACCACAAAAAGTGACCGTGTGGTGTGGATTTCATGCCGGAGGTGTGATTTGACAATATTTTTTTGTTGATGGAAATGATCTCCATGCTACGGTCAATGGAGTGAAGACTATTTTTGGCCAGAATTGGATGGAATTGACTTCAATAATATGTGATTTCAACATGATGGTAACACATGTTGAACGTTCGACAGACATCCGGCATAAAGAACATATGGCGCACATCAAATTTAATCGACCTGAGAAATCTAGTTTAGCAAAGTATGTGTCAGAGAATAATCGTACCGTAACCGCGGATTGTCTACATTTAGTTAAGAATGTGAAAATTATTTAATTATTGTCAAAACGTTTCTTCGCGTGTAAGGCAAATTGTAAGTTTTTCAATTTTAATTTTCTTAATTTATGTGAAGATTAAATTGACAAATGCTTTTCTATATTTTCAAAGGATGTTCCTATCCTACCCCTTCAGCCACCCCTCCGATCCCATATAACATTTATCAAACTCGCCAGCTGTACATAGAGTTAATGAAACTGCTTATCTTTCTACCCTCCGAAGACAGATCGTGTAATACACCAGGCAAGAAAATTCATTTTTCCCTCTGTTCTCAATTCTCTTCGCCTACCCCATTTGCTCAAGATTTGCTGTTAATATTAGATAATCTTCTTAATGCACTTTCATGGTTTTAAACTGCTTAGTATTCCACCTTGATATAGTAATATTTAATTGATTATTTTATTATTTTGTACGATCTTAATTATGATATTAAGTGACGTAATAGTATATTGTAATTAAGTATAGCAACGGATATTTTAGGAGGCAATAGTGATGTGCCTTTTTGATTGCTGATAAAGACATTAATTACCGTTAATTAGTGTTTAATAATTTGTTTTCGATTGTGTTCATTCGCAAGTATTTGTTATGGACGCGCGAAGAATTACGATTATATGTACATGGAAAATACACTGCTCCAAACAATTTGAGGATATTTGAAAAAATAATAATAAAATAAATAAATAAGTAATATAAGGCACGCAAATATTTGTATATTGCAACTAAAACGCTTTTAAATACGAAACAGAATGCATTGACAGGTTTCAACTTGCACAGCGCTTCGGTGCAGCCGCCACTGCTTGAGGGTATAAAATCGTGTATGCGAGCGATCTCGCCTACAGTTAGATTTGACCATTTTCTGTATCCTAGCTAATTTTTTAACTGTAATTACGGGTAATAATGGAAAGCTAACACGATTCGACTCAGGCACAGGCTTGGAGAGCTACAAGTTAATTGGGAGACGGACGAAGACAGCAAACTGTTGCTGAAGTTTTTGTAGATAGCCAAAGTGTGATTTCGCGTTTGCGGAATCGGATTTTAGAAACTGGAGATGAGGACAAAGATGTCCAGCATCTATGATATCAAGAGATGATCGATACCTATCAGTATTTGCACGTAGAAACCGCACGCATAACGCAAAGTAGCTTAGAAGTGGGCTTGCTGCGGGAAGAGTGGTATCAACACAAACAATAAGAAATTGTCTTCATAGTGATGGCATGTATGCTCGAAGACTCTTAGTATGCGTTCCACTAACTGCTCTTCATAAAAGAACGCGAAGAATATGGACTGGGCAGCATAGAAATTGGAATCACGATGACTGAGCACGAGTACTAGTTTGTGACGAATCCAGATTCGCCTTAAAACCAGATAAGAGGCATATTTTAATTTGGCGTAAACCTGAAACACGTAATCAGCTTCAATTTGTTAGAGAAAGGACGTAATATGAAGGTGGGAGTGTACGAGGATAGTTTGACAAGTAGTGAGAATAACACGTAGGTGGCGCTCTAATTGGTAAAACAAATGCACTGTAATTTAGGTTGCCTATTTATATGTTTACATTCCGATACTTAGATAAATCGGTTGATTAGTTTATTTTTGACAGCTGATTGAAAAAGAAGCAACACGTCGTTTTGTTAAAATGGAAAAAGCAGAGTATCGTGTGGTGATTAAATACTTCGTAATTAAGGGCATGAAAGCTACCGAAATAAAAGATGAGTTACGGGAAACACTAGGTGAATCTGCTCCTTCATCCGCCATAATAAGTAGATGGGCTTCATCAAACTGTGTTGATGAAGCGCGCTCTGGAGCACCCAAAATCGTGACTTCTAAGGAAATGATTATAAAAATCCATAATATTATTACGCAAGATCGACGACTCAAAGTGAGAGAGATAGCAGACATGGTAAACATTTCAACAGAACGCGTACACCACAGTTTAACGAATGAATTGGGCCTTTCCAAGCTTTCGGCAAGATGGGTGCCGCGATCGCTTACGACTGATCGAAAGTTCACTCGTTTGTGCATTTCCAATGAGTGTTTGGACCTTCATAAACAAAATCCGGTTGATTTTTGTAGGCGATTTGTTACTTGCGATGAAACTTGGATACACTACAGTGCACCCGAAACTAAACAACAGTCGAAACAATGGTTAGAACGTGGTTCTGCACCTCCACGGAAAGCGAAAACCACTTTATCGGCAAACAAGGTGATGCCATCAATTTTTTGGGATTCATAGGGCATTTTCCTCATTGATTACCTTCAGAAAGGTGCCACAATAAACGGACAATATTATGCAGAACTTCTACAAAAATTAAATGTTGAGATTCGTGCTAAACGGCCAGGAATGGCAAAGAAAAAGATTCTATTTCATCAAGACAACGCTCCCTCGCATACCAGTACGGTTGCGATGTCCAAAATCCACGAGTTGCATTTCAAATTAGTACCGCATGCGCCTTATTCGCCGGATCTAGTCCCTTCCGTCTTCCACCTTCTTTCAAAATTGAAAACGGCACTAAGTGGAAAGAAATTTTCGTCTAACGACGAGCTTATCATCTTCGTAAATGAGTATTTTGCAAGCTGCATAAGGGCATTGGAGCAACCTGACTGCTCAGAGGTATCTGGATGAAATTTTGAGACCCATTGTTCGTTCTTCCGTACACTGGTACTGTGGGTGAAAGATTCATTTTAGTGGATTATAATGCTCGTCTATATCGAGCAAACATCGTGAACAACTGGATTGAACAATCGTGGCCAGCAAATTTTCCTGATGTTAGATAATAGTTTGCATAGTAATAGATCACATATTCAATTGCGATTTAAAACGGTAAAGCGTTGTACATCCTTCTCTCGGATAGTTTAATTTCTATTTGAGAGATGGAAGCATAGTTCTTTCACAACCCAAAGTTAATTTTTACATTTAAAATAACTAAGCAGTATAACTGTATAAATTCAGATTCAAATTAATAAAAAACAATTTTATTCTTTTTACTATAAATGTATTCAAAGAATTTATTAATGTCTCGACATAATACACCTTCTTACAAATATCTTAAGATACCGACTGATATGTTACACATATACGAAAGTTGATTCCGTTATTATTAATACATTTCACAAAACCAATATAATTTTTCTTTCTATGTTGTACGCTTATATTCTCTTTGTTTCTCCAAAAATAAATGAAATTGAGACTTGATATATCGGAAAGCCAAATCTCATTTCAACTTCTAAAGCTATGGTTTTATACGTTAATCTTGTTTTCGAGGGCAGTCTTGCTAATCAATTTCTGGCTGCTGATGTTGATTTCATTTTGCGAGGATCGGTCCAGATTTTTAGTTTAAATGCTTGTTGCTGGTGCTGACATCAAATAAATCTAATTAATTCCGGGGAAAAGTAAAACAACCTGGTAAAAGTATTTTACAGTAAATACTGTAAATACAAATTTCGATACATTCGAATCATTAATTAAATATTTGTTATTCTGTATAACATATTTCTGTTTTTCATTTTCAAATTCAATTTTGTTTAATTACAAATTGAAATATACATACACAAAATCAATAAAATATATTAAATAAAGAGACGAAAGTCCTTCTAATTAATGGTGGAAATATTTCTTTCGTACTAGAATAGGTTAATTAACATTGCTCTGTAAAACACGAAGAGTATATGAAAACAAACGAATTTTTAAAAAACTGTTTTTAAATAATCACCAGGATCGTGCTTGCAATAAAAAGACTTGTTTATTAATGCTACTATTTACAAATATTGTGTTACACGTCATGAACGTAGATATATTATAGGAAGCTCCGTAAACGTTCTCGATTGGATTCTCGACTGGATGCAGATGTGTAGATTTCCATTATTAACTGTTGCATGTTGCATGTAATAGTGTCATTATGCAGTGTGAGATAATAATAATAATATTTATTGTATTTCAAAATTTTTACAAAAACAAAAGTCAAAACATTAATAATGAAACAAAGTAAATTAAAAGAAAACTAAAACGAACATATTACTAATAATAACGGACGAATTATTTATATAAAATTTTACAAGTTTAAATAGTCATTTAAAGAATATGGTTCAAGATTAACTAGGAAATGATGTAATCTATGTTTCAGCAAACTAATAGGATAATGTGTGGATTTAATAAATATTGGAAGTTTATTGCATACCTGCAAACTAGAGTAATGCAGGCCCTTCTCTGTGAGAGTGAGTCTGTGGATGGGATACGAATAATTTATATTGCTTAAACTGTACGAGGGTAGTTTGACAAGCAGTGAGAATGGAAAAGAAAAACGAATTTTTTAAATACAAAATAATTTTTATTTTTCAATATATTCTCCTAAAAGAGCAATGCATTTATTCAAACGGTGCTCCAATGCCATTATGCTACCTCTAAAATGCGATTCCGAGAGGCTTGCAAAATACTCATTTACGAAGATGATAAGCTCGTCATTAGACGAAAATTTCTTTCCTTCTAGTACCGTTTTCAATTTTGGAAAAAGGTGGAAGTCGGAAGGGGCTAGATCCGGCGAATAAGGCGCATGCGGTACTAATTGGAAATGTAACTGGTGGATTTTGGATATCGCAACTGTGCTGGTATGCGAGGGAGCATTGTCTTGGTGAAACAGAATCTTTTTCTTTGCCATTCCTGGCCGTTTAGCACGAATCTCAACATTTAACTTCTGTAGAAGTTCTGCATAATATTGCCCGTTTATTGTGGCACCTTTCTGAAGGTAATCAATGAACAGAGTGCCCTTTGAATCCAAAAAAATCGATGCCATCACCTTGTTTGCCGATAAAGTGGTTTTCGCGTTCTTTGGAGGTGCAGGACTACGTTCTAACCATTGTTTCGACTGTTGTTTAGTTTCGGGTGTACTGTAGTGTATCCAAGTTTCATCGCAAGTAACAAATCGCCTACAAAAATCAACCGGATTCCGCTTATAAAGGTCCAAACACTCATTGGAAATTCGCAAACGAGTGAACTTTTGATCAATCGTAAGCAATCGCGGCACCCATCTTGCCGAAAGCTTGGAAAGGCCCAATTCTTTCGTTAAAATGTGGTGTACGCGTTCTGTTGAAATGTTTACCATGTCTGCTATCTCTCTCACTTTGAGTCGTCGATCTTGCGTAATAATATGGATTTTTATAATCATTTCCTTAGAAGTCCGATTTTGGGTGCCCCAGAGCGCGCTTCATCAACACAGCTTCTTCTACCACGTTTAAATTCATTTACCCATCTACTTATTGTGGCGGATGATGGAGCAGATTCACCTAATGTTTCCCGTAACTCATCTTTTATTTCGGTAGCTTTCATATCCTTAATTACGAAGTTTTTAATCACCGCACAATACTCTGCTTTTTCCATTTTAACAAAACGACGTGTTGCTTCTTCTTCGATCAGCTGTCAAAAATAAACTAATCAACCGATTTATTTAAATATCGGAATGTAAACATATAAATAGGTAACCTAAATTGCAGTGCATTTGTTTTACCAATTAGAGCGCCACCCATGTGTCATTCTCACTACTTGTCAAACTATCCTCGTATTATATGTACTGATGTGCAATCTCGGAATTTTGAAAATATTGTTGGTTTTTTTTTTATAAGAAACATTACACATTCATAAATATAAACACCATGCACAGTCAGGATATTATTTTTCCTAAATATAGTTCTTTGATTAAAATTAAGACCAAGAATCAATCTAATCATTCGGTTTTGTGCTGTGAATAACCTACTTATGTCACTGCTACGGGCCCATAGCACGATCATTTTAAATAAATTAAATATAATATTCAGATTCCCTGGATTTTAGTTAATCAGGTGTTTAAATTTCGTATTTTAAATTTTTCAAATAGAATATTTGAAATTTCCATTTTTGACGTGTCATAATTCAATTTCAATTCTTAAAAGAATTTATATTAAAACATTATACTTTAGTATTTCCCTTCTAAATTTCATTATGACTTCTATTTCTATGGAAAATATTCCTTTTGGAAAATTCCATAAAATAAATAAACTACCTATATAATTGATATTCTGTTTGTTTAATTTGAGTTATCTTTTTCTTTGTCATGACTTACTTCTTTAAAATCACCTTTTTCAACGACTTTCTTCCTCACGCTTTTTGGGTGGTGATTTTGTTTGCTATTGGGTTGGCAACTAAGTACTTTCGGTTTTGTAGTATAAAATAAAACACTTTTTTTTAAACAAAGAATAGTTTTTAATCAATTATATATTTTCCATTTTGCTTAATGACCTTTTGCCATCTTTCTTTCAGCTGCATGATTCCGCGCTCATAAAATTTCTGGTCCTTATCAGCAAAAAAGTGAACCAGGTGCGAGTGAAGGTCATCGTCATTTGTGAAAGTTTTACCATTCAAAGAATTCTGCAAACTTCGAAATAAATGGTAATCAGATGGTGCTAGATCAGGGCTATATGGGGGATGTGGCATCACTTCCCAGCCAAGCTCCAATAGTTTCCCACGAGTTCCCAAAGATGTGTGAGGCCTTGCATTATCTTGGTGGAAAACTACACCTTTCCGATTTGACAATTCTGGCCGTTTTTCTTTGATTGCTTCATCATTTTATTAATTGTTGACAGTAAACATCAGAATTGGTCGTTTGTTTCTTTGGAAGCAGCTCAAAAAACACAATACCTTTGTAATCCCACCAAACTGACAGCATGATCTTTTTTGGATGCAATTCAGCTTTCGATGTGGTTTGAGCTGGTTTATTGTATTTGCTCCATGATCGTTTTCGAACTATGTTACTGTACAGGACCCATTTTTCATCACCAGTGATGATTCTTTTTAAGAAAGGGTCGGTTTCATTTCGTCGAAGGTGCATATCGCAAAAGTTGATTCTTTGTGTTAAATGAATTTCTTTCAATTCGTGAGGTACCCAAATATCAAGCTTCTTAACTAGCCCAAGACATTTTAAATGTTTTTCAATTGTTGTGTGCGATACATGTAGCCTCTCCGCAACCTCTCGAACAGTTATATGACGATAATTATGACTTTGATTTTGTCATCATCAACTTCAAAAAATCTCCAGAACGGAAATTTTTATACCAATTCTGACACGTGCGCTCTGTTAAGCAATTATCACCATAAACTTCACATATCTTTTTGTGAGCCGCAGCAGCTTTCTTTCCTTTACGGTAATAAAATAGTAAAATATGTCGAAAATGTTCGTTTCTGCACTCCATTTAAAATTAACCCACAACTAATAGCTTTAATAAAAATTACGCACTACTTGCTTTTGAAGTTACGTCAATGTGACTAGTATCACGCGACAAACGGTAAAGTACAGCACTAACATACATGTACAAAAAATAAAGCAACGCTCTCTATCAGTAAAAACCGAAAGTACTTAGTTGCCAACCCAATAGAATGATCACTCATTCTATTTTTGTACTTAAAAGTACAGTTTTTATTAAATAATACAGAAAAATATAGTAAAACAATGTAAAAATGTAATTAAACATTTACAGGTTATGAAAAATGGCAGATATCTGACATTCATTTATCCATATTAAACTTGCCTGTTCAAGAACTAATGAAATCTCTTAAAAATATGTACTATTTTCGGGCAATATTTGAATCGCTCCTCCACAAGGTGTAGAAGAAATATAAATGCGTGTGGAATTACTGTCTTGAATTTATTGTATATTACAAGCGAATCTTGATGTAAAATATGTATTGTGTAACTTTAACAAAGTTTCTATGCTCGCGTCTCTATTTGTCTGTGCTAACATCAAAGATGTCATTATCGTAAAGAGAATATAAATCAGTCTCATAGATAAAGTAAAACTGGATTAGTATCTTTGGTATGTTTAGGTTGTAAAATTCTAGCTTTGAATTCCTTTCAATATTATCTAAAATCAAAACAAAAATAACAAAATCGTAATTCTTAAACCTCTTATTAATCTTATCATAGATCACATATATTATTGACTTTTTCTTAGTTACCCATCATGCATCACTTTACTATATTGCTTTTTGTTTGTTAACCTTTTGTGAAGAAGAATAGAGAAAAAAAAACTGCAGAGATCGCCGACATATTTACATAAAAAGAACTCTGTTGTTGACACGTTTTCACATATAAATCGCCTTCCTGAAATATGTGTGTTATATGAGGCGAGATATAAAATTTTTTGTACGTATGTATTTTATATGTATGTACATATATACATACATAAGAGTGATTTTTGTAGATTGAGAAAAAATAAAGTAAATTGAAGTAATACAGATTGAAGGTTTTATAGTTTCTGCGGAATTTAAATAAAAAACAAGTCATTTTATATATTTTTACTTTAGTGGAATAATCTAATCATATGTTTTCTAACATATTTTTACTCTTTTCTTTTTGATTCAATGATATTTTTAATGTTCTATGTACACAAGAATTATATTGTGTTATTGGCAGAGTTGTCAAATCGGGCGGCGCGCCATAGAAGTCCGCGTCCTTCTAAATAATAGGCAACAAGTCATATATACGTAATAATTAGAACTTTGGTTTAACTTTTGTAAAATATTTATGCAGTTCAGTGTATATATTTCCATTTTATAACACGACAACTCGAAAGTGGTGATTTCGATGTGCAAGACTAGGAACGTCCGGGTAGATCGAAAAAGTTTGAAGATGCGAAACTGCAGGAGTTATTGGATAAAAACCCAACCCAAACTAAAAAACAATTGGTAGAAACGTTAAATGTGGCCCAAGGAACGATTAGCGACCGATTTCGAGCAATGGGATAAAACTGAAAGATGGGAAAATGGATGCTACATCAATTGAATGACAAACAAATGGAAAATAGAAAAATCATCTGCTGCTTCGAAGATATGATTGGAAGTCATTTCTGTATCGTATAGTGACGGGTGATGAAAAATGGATTTATTTCGAAAATTTTAAGCGCAAAAAATCATGGTTATCACCTGGCGAAGCCGGCTCATCGATTCCAAAACCCAATAGTTTTGGTCGCAAGACAATGCTCTGTGTTTGGTGGGACCAGAATATCGTGGTGTATTATGAACTATTGAAACCTGGTAAAACAATTAATGTTGATCGCTACAGACAACAAATTATCAATTTGAACTATGCATTGATGGAAAAACGTCCAGAATGGACCCGAAGACAGGGTAAAGTGATTTTACAGCACGATAACCGCCGTCTCATATAGCAAAATCGGTCAAGGAAGCGTTGAAAGCACTTGGATGGAACACAATATCGCACCCGCCATACTCTCCAGACCTTGCCTCGTCCGACCATTACCTTTTCGCATCAGTGGGACAGGCGGTTGCAGGGCAGCACTTCGCTAATTTCGAAGAAGTTAGAAAATGGCTCGATGAATTGTTTTGCTCAAAGGACAAACAGTTTTTTCGGGATGACATCCATAAATTGCCTGAAAGATGGGCAAGATATGTAGGATCAAATTGCCAATACTTTGAATAAATAAATTTTCCCATTTTCTTGAAAATTATGTAGATTTTTTTTATGAAAAAACCGGTAATGACTTTCTGGTACACCAGGTATATAGCAAAAATATTTTAGGTTGTTTAAACAACACTTTTTTGAACTACTCATAGCGAAAAAACTTCTGTTAATTGTCGTAACACAATGATACTGTTTAAAATATGCACTTTATCAACAAATAAATGTATAGAAGCAACGGAAAATAAATATTGAAGTAATTACACGCGTATAAAAAATTTAATTTTAACGGTGGATTTGAAAATAACGTGCTCTAAATTACTTTTATCAGCTATAAAATTCGCAGCAAATTAAATAATATTGGTTCAATAATTGGTTCTTGTAGAGAAATAATGATTAAATTAAAAACGTAGTTAAAATAAAGTATACACAATCAAATTAAGAATTTTGTCTATCCAATTTCATGGAGTAATCCCCAAAATCACTTTCTTCCTGCTGACTTTAACGAATTTCCTAATATTTCAATCTTAAAGTAATATTCTAAATATAGTAAAACTAAACACCACAGGAACTTATCTAGATTATAGATTATTCCTGTCGTTTAAACCAGACTATACGAATGGCAGTAGCTATTGTATTTGCTATTTTTAAAATAACAATTTTCTATTTTCCAAAATAAAAGAATCTAATTTTTTATTTAAGTATTAATTTGAATCTAAATCTTAAAAATTTATTAAGCGAATACAAGGTGTTTACTAATCAAGAGGCAGAAAAAATTTGTCGCATTTTTGGTTTGGTTGTGAGTTGTATGGTCCATGCTTAAGTGTTAATTCTGTCTCACGCATTCAGAGAGTCCAGAATTCATGGCTGAGATTAATTTTCGGTATAAAGAAATTGGACCGCACCGCACACGAATTGAGTATGACCGGATGGTTGAATATGAGGGACAGACGAACTTTGCAAATGGCCACTCTGTTTCATAAGATCGTGGTGTGTAGGCAGCCTGCATACTTATAGAATAAAATTGCATTTAGAACCGATGTGCACACATTAAATTTGAGATTCAGGGGTACACTAACACCGCCTGTGCATCGAACGGCATTGTATGAGCGTTCGATTCCTCACCAGATTGCTAAAGTTTATAATGCTGTATCTAGTGAATTTAAGCGCTTCTCTGTGACAGGTTTTAGAATCCTCTTGAAGGAGAAGCTGTTGTCCAGATAGCTGTATGTGATCTTCTCTACAACTTATCCGATCACTTGATTTTAGCTTGTGTGTTGTATCACTCAAAAATGATCTTTTTTTCTTTCTCTCTTGTACTTACAGAATTTTAGGTTAAGTTAGCTTTTAGGCATTTTGTTTTTCCATTACTTTACTTGTTGGTGTCAGGGTGCATAGGAAGAACAACTTTGCTTGAAATTGATATGCACCCTGTGATTTCCAAAGGAAGAAGAAGGGAAATTGTATTTTGATTTATAGCATATGTGGACAACCACCGGCTCGCGGGCCGGATTCAGCCCATTGTAAGATTTGATCCGGCTCGCGAGACATTGTCGTATTATGGTATTTTATGTCTGATATCTATCGCTAAAAATTATGAACACTATTTTAAAATGCACTACTTTTAAACGCGGCCCGCGAACGTATTTGCACATTAAAGTTTGGCCCACAACATGTCAAAGTTTGCCCATACCTGATTTATAGTGTATGGATAAATTTATTTTTTTTTATTATTAAAACACATATGGGAATGTATCTTGGACTATTCTAAATTTTTATTCCCTTTTCAGAGGGCTATTGTTTGGCCCGCTCTAAGATATTTCTTATCCTTGCGTGATTTTCGGATTTACTTTGTTACGAAGGTACAGAGCGATAAATATTTTTAATATTACGAGAGTGGATCCCTTTGTTCCATCCTGGACCTACTCACAATAAAAAATTTGCAAATAATTTACTTTTATTTTTCTACATAGTCTCCATTAAGATTAACACATTTTCCCCATCGATTTCAAATGCTTTCCGAAAAGAAATTTGGTCAACCTCTGCAAACCACTGATTTACCGCACATAGCATATCATTAGTTAACAGAAATCGTTTACCACGCAAATGTTTATTAAATTTTGGAAACAGTTGGTAATCGCTGGTGCCCAAATTTGGCGAATATGGAGGATGTTCAACTAATTCGAAGCCTGTTTGAGCAATTGCGAACTGAGTGGGTTATCCTGATGCAAGAGAACATCTTTGCCCAACTTCCCCTGACGTTTTTCTTTTATCGCGTCACGTAATTTGGGAATTTAGTTGGCATAATGACCACCTGTAATTGTGACCCCCTTCTGCAGGAAATCTACTAAATTACGCCTTCGGCATCCCAAATTACGAATAGCACGACCTTCCTTGTTAAATGTTGTAGCTTGAATTTTCTCGACGGTGGTGAACCTCTATGTGTCCTCTCCTTACTCTGTGTTTTGATCTCTACATCATAATGATGAATATAGAACTCATCCATTTTTACAAATCTTGCAAGAATATTTTCTTTGTCGTGTCTGTACCGCGTTAAAAGCCGACTGCAAAGGTTTTTTCGAGTTTCCTTGTGTGCAACTGTTAACATTCGTGGTACCCATCTTGCAGACAATTTCTTCATTTTTAATTCGGTAGAAATTATTTTATATACCACATGGTATGATAGACCAGTATCTTCAACTAGTTGTCTGATAGCCACACGTCAATCTTGCAGCACGAGATCAAGGATCATTTTATCATTTTCTTGGGCAGTGACGGTTATGGGCGCTCCACCTGCATGCTCGTCTGTAGACGACTGTCTAACCACATTTAAGCTCACGACATCACCTTTTAACTATGTCATATGATACGGCAGATTCCCCTGAAGTCTCCACTAAATCTTGATGAATTTGAGTTGGGAGTCATCTTTTTTAAACGCAAGTATTTAATCACCGCTCGTTGCTCGACACGATCCATTTTGATACTAATATGTGACTCTCTCGACGGACGTCTACGTAGTTACAATTTAACAAGTTAAGACATGTAAGTTTGTAGCATTAGTCTATACATATCGGGTTACAATATGACGAGAAGATAAATAATTGTTTTGGTTTATTGGAGGCATGTTATAACTATAACAAGCTGGGACTTTTTATAGTTATTTCAGCAGTCTTTTTAGATTAAGAATCTTTAATGTAATACCACGTTCCTTTTTTCAAATCTTTATTCCTTAACTTCGAAACAAAGCGTCTTTCCTAAGGAAGCCTAACGAATAATTCCCTGAATTTTTTCTGCATGCTTGGTAAACACGCTGTATATCTACAGTAATAGACAATTATCTCACGTTCCCTCATGCAAAACTGTTCCGTTGTTTCGAACATTCAATGAATTTCAATTAACTTCAGCGTACGAAATCTTCCTATTAGAAGACACGTCGGTCAAATATGAGATATTTCATTACATATTCCTTGTACGAAATAAATTGGATTTATTTTCGTGTTCCCCCTTCATTTCGAAAGTGGAAGCTCCAACGTCAATGATGAATGTTATTTGCTGGACGGTTGGATATAACCGTGATAAACATGCGAATTGAATTAATAATAATATTAATTTGTTTACGAATCTACTGCGTGACTGAGACAATCAAATATAAAGAAATTATTACTGGACAATATTAAGAAAATATGAGTAGGTATATTGGAGTACGAG
Organism: Dermolepida albohirtum; assembly: GCA_031893035.1. Taxonomy (NCBI): domain Eukaryota; kingdom Metazoa; phylum Arthropoda; class Insecta; order Coleoptera; family Scarabaeidae; genus Dermolepida; species Dermolepida albohirtum. Next base: position 191,655 of record JAVIWB010004274.1, on the reverse strand, counting down.
ATATTATAATTCTATATAAGTTATATACAATTCAACATTCATCATGAATGTTAAAATATATGTATTATTCAATGTTGCATTTTTGTTTGAAGTCTTTCAAAATGTATCGAATATAATTGATTTTAGACCAGCTTATGTACTTGTTTGTGTGAAACAATTAAGGTTGATATTTTCTGGAAACTAAACGAAAAAAATGCATTTATCTTCCAGCGACTTTTAAAATAAAATAACCGATATGAAAACGCACTTAAAATGTCAATCTATTTGAAAGAAAGTAGAAAATTTTGTCTTTTTTTTTTGGACATGTGCCCCACAGATTGAGAATTAGTGAAATTAGTGAAGTAATGAAAATGAAAAAGAAAAACGATTTTTTTTAAATACAAAATAATTTTTATTTTTCAATATATTTTCCTAAAAGAGCAACACATTTATTCCAACGGTGCTCCAATGCCCTTACGCCATCTCTAAAATGCGATTCCGGAAGGCTTGCAAAATACTCATTTACGAAGATGATAAGCTCGTCGTTAGACGAAAATTTCTTTCCACCTAGTGCCGTTTTCAATTTTGGAAAATAAGGCGCATGCGGTATTAATTGGAAATGCAACTCGTGGATTTTGGACATCGCAACTGTGCTGGTATGCGAGGGAGCGTTGTCTTGGTGAAACAGAATCTTTTTCTTTGCCATTCCTGGCCGTTTAGCACGAATCTCAAAATTTAATTTTTGTAGAAGTTCTGCATAATATTGTCCGTTTATTGTGGCACCAAAATGCCCTTTGAATCCCAAAAAATTTATGCTATCACCTAGTTTGCCGATAAAGTGATTTTCGCTTTCTTTAGAGGTGCAGAACTACGTTCTAACCATTGTTTCTACTGTTATTTAGTTTCAGGTGTACTGTAATGTATCTAAGTTTCATCGCAAGTAACAAATCGCCTACAAAAATCAACCGGATTCCGCTTATAAAGGTCCAAACACTCATTGGAAATGCGCAAACGAGTGAACCTCTGATCAGTCGTAAGCAATTGCGGCACCCATCTTGCCGAAAGCTTGGAAAGGCCCAATTCTTTCGTTAAAATGTGGTGTACACGTTCTATTGAAATGTTTACCATGTCTGCTATCTCTCTCACTTTGAGTCGTGGATCTTGCGTAATAACATTATGGATTTTTATAATCATTTCCTTAGAAGTCACGATTTTAGGTGCTCCAGAGCGCACTTCATCAATACAGCTTGTTCTACCACGTTTAAATTCATTTACCCATTCTACTTATTGTGGCGGATGATGGAGCAGATTCACCTAATGTTTCCCGTAACTAATCTTTTATTTTGGTAGCTTTCATACCCTTAATTACGAAGTATTTAATCACCGCACGATACTCTGCTTTTTCCATTTTAACCCAACGACGTGTTGCTTCTTTTTCAATCAGCTGTCAAAAATAAACTAATCAACCGATCTATCGAAATATCGGAATGTAAACATATAAATAGGTAACCTAAATTACAGTGCATTTATTTTACCAATTAGAGCGCCACCTATGTGTCATTCTCACTACATGTCAAACTATCCTCGTATAATGATATTTCCATGAATAATTGGGAATAATGAAATAAAGACGTAATCGCATTTCTCTGTAAAAATAATAGTTTTATTCACAATACGTATTTACATTTTACGTTTAACAAATTACATTATCTGTTAACAAAATATTTACTCACTTGTAAAAATAATATAAACAACATTTAAAGCCTTTACTTTAGGTCTTTTTTATATCTTCAGAGAAAGTTTGATATTTTGCAAGCCTTCCGGAATCGCATTTTAGAGATGGCATAAGGGCATTGGAGCACCGTTGGAATAAATGTATTGCTCTTTTAGGAGAATATATTGAAAAATAAAAATTATTTTGTATTTAAAAAATTCGTCATTCTTTTCCATTCTCACTACTTGTCAAACTACCCTCGTATGTAATATGTATATTAGGGACGGGGGCAACAAGAAACAATCGTTAAAATCCTGCAAAAAAAGCTGTAGAAATTCAAATTAATAAAGCATATCAAAAGGAGCTAAATAAGTTTCATTCATTTAATGATAAATAAACGAAATTGAATTCGTGTACCTCGTTCATTTGTAAACCGAAAATTCAAACGTCACTAATGAATCTTATCTGACGAGCGGTTCGATATTATCGTGGCGAACATGCAAATTGAATTAATAATAATTCATTTCATAATCTAGCGGTCGCAAGCTTAATATACCTTGGTGTGTACTCGACACAACCGACGTTAATATAACAAAATGCTTGATGGAAAACATTAAGCTTAAATATCATTACTATAATTAAAGAAGGACGTATTACTAGTGTTGTGTGTGACGGAAGTGATAAATTTCGTCCTAAAATGGAATATGTATTTAACGGAGTCGTGAGAAAGCGTATATTCTGTAATAGCTTTGGTATTCAGGAACTAAATTAAATAAACGGATGAAAGTTATTCTTTACGTTTTAGTATTGTATTTGTACACAAGGTTGATGGATAAATTCGTAGCAGAACCGGAATGGTTTTCGCAATTTAAAGACTTGCATTTTGACATAAACGATTCTCCACCTACAGGAAGACTATCGACTTCGGACGTACTAAAGTAACTAAAGTATTCTGCGGTACATACGAAGGATACTAGGAAAGTTTTGCAATACAGTTTTGTTTATTTAATTGTTTCAAAGTAATTTCCTCTACACTCAATGCACCTCTCCATCCTCCGAAACCAATCTTTAAACCAGTTCTACCAAATTTCACTACTGAGCAAAGCACACTCGTTGTTCCAACCCCGCAGAAGGTCCTCATCACTGGAAAACTGCCTAACTTGTAGCTCCATTTTCACATGCGGGAACAGTGCAAAGTCGCAGGGAGCAAGATCTGGACTGTAGGGAGGGTGCTCAAGAAGTTTCAATTCTGTCGCGGCTATTATGCACGTATGAACATGTCTCGACATGCAGCAACAATCAACTTCCTACGATTCATTGTTACGTCATATTGCAAAACTTTCCTAGTACCTTTTGTATTTGTATGTACCTGTAGTATTTTGCGGTAGTTTCAATGTATACCATCAGTCATAATTGTGATGCTATAGCACTAATACTTGGATCATTTCTAATGAGGTACGACGAAAAAAATTCTTATTTACGCTTTCGCGTGTAAACTTTTTGACCAGCAATTCTGATATATATTTATACAATAGCTACTCACCCTACGATTATTATTTATAATTTTTAGTTATACATTACATATTTGCCTTGGATTTTCTTAATATGAATATTCCCTTTTAAAGCCTGTTTAATTACTTACATATACTAGGTTGTTCAATAAATATTGTCGTTCGATAAGAGATGGCGCTATTAGATTAATCGTTTTATTTTTCTAAAAATTGTACTGCTCTTTTATGAATACGTGCGTCTTCATTTTATATTTTCTCATTCGTATATTACAGGTGTTCAAAGTTGAAATGTCACAGTATGTTGAATATGGTGCAGAGAAAAAATTCTTATTTTTGGAAGATATAGCACCGAAACAAATACATGAACGATTGTTAAAAGTGTATAAGGACTCTTCACCTTCAATTAGAACAGTAGAAAGATGGGTTGCTGAATTTAAACGTGGTCGTACAAGTTTTCAAGACGATCCACGTGAAGGACGTGCAAAAAGTGCATCGACACCAGAAATCGTAGCAAAAATACAGGATATGGTTTTAGAAGATCGTCGATTAACCGGGTGAGATTTAGTAGAAGTCCTAGGCATCTCATTAGGCAGTATGAGCAATATTTTGGCTGAAGTTTTGGGCTTCAGAAAGCTGTGTGCCAAATGGGTGCCGCATTCGTTAACAATGGAAGAAAAACACATTCGAATGCGACTTTCTCAGCAATATTTGAAGCGCTTTAGAAAGAACAAAAACGATTTTGTGCGTCGTTTTATCACTATGAATGAGACTTGGGTCTACCACCATGATCCTCAATCAAAACAAGAGGCTAAGAAGTGGTGTGAACCCGGTACTTTAGCTCCGAGGCGAGTTGGGGTACAGAATTCGGCCAAGAAGATGTTTGATGATGAATTTTGTTCGTGGATTACCTCCAAACAGGTAAAACAATAAACTCAGATTATTGTTGTAATCTTTTGGACTAGTTAGACGTAAAAATTCGTGTGAAAACACCTAGTTTACAGAAGAAAAAATCATTTTTCTTCAAGACAACGAACCTTCTCACACAACTCAAGAAAACCATCGCAAAAATCAGTGAATTAAAATACGAATTGTTGCATCGTCCATTCTATTCGCCAGATTTAGCTTCTTCTGACTTCTGGCTGTCCTCGTATCTCAAAAAATTGTACATGGAAAACGATTTTCAAAGAACGAAGAGGCAATAGTAGTCGTGAAAGCGTATTTCGACAGTCTTCCGAATTCTCACTTCAGCGATGGAATCCATAAATTAGAAGATCACTGAACAAAGTGTATTGAAGTTCATGAAGATTATATTAAATAATAAAATGTATTTTAAACCATAAAATCGTGTTTTTCGAACGGCAAGAACTTATTGAACAACCTGGTGTATAAAATTTAATTGTATTCGAAAGACTCTTTTGTTTTATTGGCACCGATTTAACTGCTGCATATAAAAACACTGTGATTTAAAGTCAAAACTCCTGACACAATTTATTAGCCTTTTCTATTTCGAGAACATAAACTATATGTTTTCCTTTGTATTTACTGTATCGATTAGTTTATTTAGAGAAACTAAACAAATATATTTCGAACTTCGAAGGATATTCTATTCCTGCAGCATTCGTAGTATCTTTTACACTTAAACAGAGTTTTATTTCGTCCATTGGAACTTTTACGGATACGTCTTTTTGTGTCTTGTAATGTAACTTGCTCCTAGTTACATCTGTTAAAAGTCTTCTTAACGGTATTATTACGGCTTGCAACGAAGTTGTTACGAGTTATTTTTGCAGAGTAATTGATTCTTGTACTGCAAAGTTTTAACTTTTTCTCATTGCATCTTTGAGTTCTATTTAATTCATTGTTTCCCGAAAATATTGTGTTGTCGGAAATGTCGTGATGAAACGATGATTCATTTGGAAGTACTTTTTTTAAAAATAAAAAAAAGTAAAAACTTCAATTTTATCGGGTATCCTTTATTATCACACAAAAGAACAATTCTCGACATTTATTTTCTTAAAAATAATTTTCTTTGAATGTTGGCTATACTGCGCCTAACATGGTCTATTCTGAAGCTCAAATTTTCGATGATGCATTCGAACATTTCAAGTGATATTTGGCGAATAACGCAAGTAATGTTGGCTTCCAATTGTTCAATTGTAGCTGGCTTAACCATGTAGAATTTGGACTTTACGTAGCCCAAAAGGAAAAAGTTTAAAGGTATGATATCACATGATCTAGGCGGATTTGCCCAGGTCCATTACGTGAAATAAATATTCACCAAATTGTTCTCGAAATAAAGTTATGCTTTCATGGTCTGTGTGGTTAGTAGCGCCGCCTTCTTGGAATCGAATGTCGTCGAGATCACTGGCTCCAATTTCGAGCAGCAAATAGTCCATCATCATGGCGCGATAACGGGCGCCATTCACAGTTACGTTGCGGCCATCTTCATTTTTTAAGAATTATGGACCGATGATTCCACTTGCCCATAAATCGCACCAAACCGTAGTTTTGTCTGGATGTAATGGCAGCCTTTGAACCTCTTCCGATTGTTCTTCACTCCAAAAAAGGCAATTGCTCTTATTGATGGAGCCAGAAATGAGCCTCATCCCTGAACAAAATTTCGGTCGAAAACAGTGGATCTTCTTCAAGCTTCAAATTGAATTTTGTATGATTTTAAACTATGATCCTTACGTAAAATACGCCAAGTTGTAATATATGACTAGCCAAGCTGTTGAGATCTACGTCGAATCGATTCTTCACGATCATCGCGTACACTCTCAGCTACCATCGTTATATTTTCTACTACGTACTGGATGCGGTCTATTTGGTCGCGTATTATCCATATCTGCGTTTCAAATTTTTAGATGATATAGCGAATTGTGCGTTTGGTTAACCGATTACTTAAATCATAAGAAGCTCTAAGCGCACAAAACACATTTCTCGTGGAACGCTGATTTTCGTAACACGGTTGAATAATTTGTAGATACTGTGCCGGATTCAGCCTTTCCATAATAACATATCACATAAAACATAACTAAAATAGTGTGAAAGTTTGACACGGCTCACGCTTTATCTGTCAAAAAATCGCTATTGAAAAAGTACATCATAATGAATCACCCGTTATTATTTCGATGTTTTTCACAGGTCATTTATTAATAGAAAAACAAAAACAATCAATTTATACAGTACGTGGAAAAAGTCTGAAATAAAATTTATATTATTTTTTTGATTAACCTTTGACGAATATATTCGGAGAGATTGATTTTTACTTTTTATTGCGAATCTATTACTGATAAAGTTTATTCTCTCATCGTCTTGCATGGTATGACGACATGAAATAATTTTTTAAATCGTAAGCCTATCTATTTCTATCGGAAATGGCTAATAATCTTTTTTATGAGTACTACAATACGACATACGAAGATAATGATGAAGGAAATGGTTTATAAAATAATAAAATCCGAACATTCTCAAATAATATATTTTATTTACTGCGTTTTTTATAGAATAAAAGCATAACAGAATCATATAAAACATTAACATATTAACACAGTGTACATCTTGGTTCTCAACGGTATAGATCGCTTATGGAGTTTGTTTTCGTACAGGTGTTTTTCGCCGTGGTTTACCAGGTGCGACACTTTGCAATTATCTGCTCATGATGGCAACTTGGTTGTCGAAATGCGTATACAGAATTACGAAAGTTAATGTGGAAAGTGGTTGTATATCAACCTTAGTGATTAAGTTAACATATTCCCCATTTTTTAAATTGTTAAAGTACTTTTGTAAAAAAATTATTTATTTGCACGTATTCAACATTTTCTTACGAACATTATTATTAATGGAAACCATATTAAAACACTCTACAGATACAGAAGCGGTTAAAATTAGAATTTTTCAATTTTACATGGTAAAAACGCATAATTATATGCAATTGAAAAGCTACCGTGACTAAACTACTAAACTAAATAAGCGAAAGTTAAAATATTAACGCAAAATATTCACAATGGAATCATTACCAATTATTTCTCGAATTCGAAGCTTATATTCGAGGGGGTACCCAAAAATTTCCAGAATTTCTTTATAAAAACCTGTATTTTATTTATTTTTTTTACAAAACACCCCTAAAACCTTCAATATACTCGTCAATTAACTTTATACACTTGTCTAATCGATGATTCCATTGTCGGAAGTATTGTTTTTTCTGTGTGACTGCGAGCTGCTGTGTCTTTTTTTTCTTCACCTTTTCCAAGTCGTTAAAACGATGTCGTTTCATGTCCCTCTTTATTCGCGAAAACAGAAGCCAGTCAGAGCAAGTGAGTAAGGGAGGTGGGGCAATGGAGTCATGCTGATCTTAACCAAGAACAGGCCAACTGATAAGGCTGTGGTGATAATATGCATTCTCGTGGTGGAAAAAATATTGCCCTGTCCGCCACAAGTCGAGCTTTTTTCATCGCGCACTGTTACGTAGTCTTCTCATAACCTCCAAATGGAATTCCTGATTAACTGTCTGACCGGGCGGCACGAATTCAAACTGCACAATCGCATTCACATAAAAAAAACAAATGAGCATGGTCTTGATGATTGGCTTCACTTGACGAGCTTTCTTTGAGGGAGATGGCGATGAAGCCTTCCACTAGTTTGACTGTTGTTTCGTTTCAGGGTAGTAACCGTAGCATCAAGACTGGTCACCAGACCTTGGATAAAAAAGATCTGGGTCGATTTGAAGATGATCTTTGAACGGCATGTTTCCATCCAACGCTATTTTTTGATGATCGGCCACAATGCAGGGTATGAACTTCGCAGCAACTCTTGTCATCCCCAATTCTCCCGACAAAATTCTCTGCACTAAGCTCTAAGTTATTCCAGATTACTCTGCAGTTGCCTCAATTGCACGAAATTTCTCGACATTTCCATACATTTTGGAAGTTGATGGACGTTCAGAACGAGTTTGTCGTCAATTGATATTTAACCTTTCTTGAAACAAGAAAACTATTCGTACACTTGAGTTCTCTCCATAGCACCATCCTTGTAGGCTATTTGCAAAATCGAAATGGTTTCTGCAACATTTTTTCCAAGCAGGAAGTAAAATTTCACAGACGAATGCTGTTCATTGAAGTCCGACATGACAAAAGGCGACGAGGAAACGAAAATGCTTCTACAAAAAATACACAGACGCAACCTTATTTGGCGAGAAAATCGACTGCACCGAATGCGGAACAAGTTGCGTTACGCGCACCTAGCGGCACGAGTGCGTGTTAAGCAAACTCCACCCACAGCGCTGTCATTTCGGTTATTTTTGGGTACTTCCTTGTATGTATGGTATATCTGCCAAACGGACGCTTTATATATTTAATACTTTCGTCAATAATTACTCACGTTGTTCTGCTTATTTTGCAAAAAAAATGGGTTTTAATCTATGAAGTTACTATTTTAAAGAGGATGTAATATTCCATTAACACCTAAAAAGCTATTACTCTGTCGATATACAGAAGCTCTCAATCAAAATTACATTTCGCGATCATATAACAACATGAAATTTAACAGATTGAATAGAACAAACGAATTTACAACCCATGACATCTAATTACCCGTGAAATACATAATAGTGGGCATTTATTTATAGTTCGTGCATATTCAAAATTGATATTGATTATGCCGTTCTGACGTCGTCCATTCATCCTTTATCTGTCAGTCCACTTAATTTTGCTGAAAAGTTTCTCGAGTAATAAAACATTTGCACGTCGTTAGAAGTGACGTATGACCATGGGGGAGTTTTAAATCATTCACTTTTACGTAGATGTAACCCCATTAGCCAGTAAGATGTGAATCGATTGTAATAAAATACGTGTTTAATATTTAGGTTAACGACTCCATTTTCTTGAATTTTAATTTCGCTCCGCATGACATCATTTTCATAGGTGAATGATGAGAGAGTCTGTTACAAGTGTAGTCGAGTGCGTGTTTTTATGTACAAGTGGATTATCGCGTTTTTATTATTAGTTTTAACTTAAGAAGCTATCAAGTAGAAGAAGAGTAATTTTGCGAAATAGTTTCGATACAATAATTGACGTTGAAACATAAAAATAAATTAAGTTAAACTTACTGCCAAGAAATTCAGATTCGAATTCTTTTTTTTATTTTTATTCCATGAAAATTTTAGCACATCCTTGCTATTTACATTAACTACATTATTTTGAAATTATTTTCCAATGAGTATTTCGCTAATATGGAATTTGCTACTGATTCTGACATTTTGTTTTCTTGAATTTTGTTTTATTAAAATGCAATGCTTTTAAATTCAAAATGCAATCCATAGTTCCCACACATTTCGTAACTCTAGTACATAGTACATAGGGTACTAGGATACAGCAATACACAAAGCTGTATTGCTGTATATTTAATTTTTTCAAAGTAATTTCCTCTACACTCAATACACCTCTCCATCCTCTTAAACCAATCTTTAAACCAGTTGTGCCAAGTTTCACTAGGGAGTAAAGCACACTCGTTGTCCCAAGCCCGCAGAAGGTCCTCATCACTGGAAAACCGCCTCACTTTTAGCTTCATTTTCACATGTGGCCTGAAGTACATGTGAGAACAGCGCAAATTCGCAGGGAGCAAGATCTGGACTGTAGGGAAGGTGCTCGAGAAGTTTCAATCCTGTCGTGGAGCATTATCGTGATGGAGAAACCAGGTGTCCATTCTTGACTTTGGCCGTAGGTTCTTCATAGATCCAATGACTTTAGGTAGGCACTGTTCAGTATACCACTTACCTGTGACTGTCTTTTGTGTGTTCAAAACGACGCGTTCCAAAATTCCACTCGATTTGAAACATATAGCTATCATTTTCTGTTTTACAGATCGGGATTTTCTGACAACTACAGGTGTGTCCTCGCCATCAAAGACCGAAACTTTGTTTTGAGCTTTGGTCGACACATCGTAATAGTACAGTGAAGTCTCGTCACCTATCACGATGTTGTTCACATTCCGAGATTGTCCCTTATTAAACTTTTTTAGCATCTCCCAGCACCAAGTCACACGTCGTGTCATCTGCTCTTCAGTCAGTTGACGCGGCACTTCGAGAGAACAAAGTTTCTTCACGTGCAAATGATCATGCAGAATCGAACGAATTGCTGATGCATTTAGGCCTGAAGTACCCTCTATTTGTTGATAGGTCACTCGCCTGTTCTCGCCAAGCATTTTCCTCACAGTCTTCACAGCCTCTCAGCATCCTCCACAGCTAAATTTCCCTTTTTGAATTCTCTATACCACCTGAATATTGTTGTGCGATATGGACAAACATTACCTACTGCAAAGTCATTTCTTCGAAGGACTGGTCTATGTTTAAACCACGCACGAAATTATAACGCAAAACTGCTCTTATCTCATTTCGTGACCACGATGCCATCGCAAGCACTTTACACTCTCACTGCTAATGAATAATTGAGCCCATCGACATGGCGCGGCGGCTACTATGCACGTATGAACATGTCTCAACATGCAGCTGCCTACGATTCATTGCTGCGTCGTATTGTAAAACTTTCCTAGTACCCTTTATACTTGTAGCTCAGTTGTGATAGAGTTTTTGGGCATATGCCAATTAGATATTTTTAACTTGAAATTGCTTCAGTAACGCATCTTTAAGCTGTGACAATTATGTCATGGGACACCCGGTATGTTGTATTATTACGCATGTTGTTTATTTACTTACATACTTTCCACCTTTTCGGAGCAAATAACACCGGCTCATTATAACAATGTGGGAGTCATTTCTGGCCAAACCAGGCTGACGAAAAAAAGTTCTACGTAGCATACTTGGCCTGATGGGATTTCAATGTTTGGGACATTACAACAATTGCTAACTTCGAGTTGGACGTTGAGGTAAAGTTTACTTTTAGGGGGTGGATCAGCGGGAATTATACCGATGGATAATTTACCAGAGCGTCACTCGTGTCTGAACGTTATAGGAGATTTAACTTCATCGAAGAGGTATAAACGCGTTTTCATTGAATCAAATCGATGGAATACATAAAAAACGTATTTTTACTTACCCCAACATAAAACAATGGAAACAAACAATGTTTAAATGCCATTTATTCTCTTCCCCTACACTAAACAATAAAAAAAAGCTGAAAGACGTCTTAACCATGGACAGTAGTGCAGTTATTTTTGAATTTTAGTCGAAAAACAAAGCAAAAATAATTAAAATAAGAACACACAATAAGCTAATTACTGTCGGAAAAACAGTCTCGCCCTCAGCTATCTAATCACGTTAATTAACTGCGCTTTACGATTTTCAGATATTTACGTGGAAGCAATCTGCTTTGGAAGCTAATCGAAAGCAATTTTTTATATGTCAAAAAACAATTCGCCGGTGAAATTAAAATTTGATTTCTAATTATACTATAAGAGGTGTATCCGCGCATTAAATAAATTTATTGCGATGTTTTACGCGTGTGCTTGCATGCATTACTTGGACACATGTGAACGAAATATGTATGTACATACATATGTGTAGTGTTACGTATGCTCGTGCTTGTAATTTGGTTGAAATTTTATTAAATGAAATCACGCCCAACATTAGCGGAGGAGTTCCTGAGATATTTTGAATACCGGGTCTTACTTGTCCACACAAAAAATGCAAATTTATGCGGTGATAGATGGATACACAGAAAAGAATAATGAGGAAGTTCAAGATTGTTAATGTATTCTCGCAGAATTTTAATGAAATTTTAATTAAATGACCAGGGAAATTTAAATTAAGCAAGAATTCTTATTTATCTGAATTTCACTTTATATTACTATATTTACTACGACTAGTTTCCTCTGTTGGACATTATCGAGTAAGTAACAGGTTTTCCAATAAGAGTGATATGATTTCTTAAAAAAAACACACTTATTGTTAAGAAAATTTAAAAGTTTTTTATTTAATGTGAAGTACAATCGATACAATTAAGTTCTAAATAAAACGTCATTCAAGTGGCCTCCACGACATCTTCTGCAGGAACGAATTCGATGAACCCAATTTTCGAGCACTTTTTCCACTAAATCTAGTCGCATGTCATGAATGGCACGTTCAATATTGACTTGTAAAGCTTGAAGAGAGTCTGGTTTATTTCGATAGACCAATGACTTCAAATAACCCCACAAGAAATAGTCTAATGGTGTTAAATCACAACTTCTTGGAGGCCATTCAATATCACAATTTCTTGAAATAATCGAATCTCCAAACTTTTCTCGCAATAATTCTATTGTTGCATTTTCTGTGTGGCACGTTGCCCCATCTTGTTGGAACCAAATGTTGATCAACTTCTTCCAATGTCGGCCATAAAAAGTTGGTTATCATCAATCTTACCGCTCTCCATTGACAGTAACGGTGTTACCAGCTTCATTTTAAAAGAAGTACGGACCGATGATTCCACCATACCAAAAACCACACCCAACTGTCAATTTAGGTGAACGTAATGGTTTTTCATAAATAATTTGTGGATTTTCTTCCCACCAGAATCGACAGTTTTGTTTATTTACCACACCATCCAGATGAAAGTGCGCTTCATCAGAGAAGATGATTTTCTTAAAAAAATCATTATCGTTTTCAAGTTGTTCCAAGGCAAAATCAACAAATTCACGACGTTTACGGTGGTCCAATGGCTTCAGTTCTTGAGTGAGAACAATTTTATAGGGATGCAAACCCAAATCTTTTCTCAAAATCCGCCAGGTTGTGGTTTGAGACAGTCGCAATTGTTGAGAACGTCTTGGAATCGACAAATTACGGTCTTTAGTTACACTTGCCTCAATGGCAGCCATATTTGCATTACTTCGAGCGGTTCTTTGTCTTATTGGCACTTGAAAATTATGTAAAGAAAATGTAACCTCAAAATTTTTAACAATTCGACGAATAGCGAGCACACTTGGACGATTATTACGACCATAAGAGCACCAAACACTTTAAAACCCGCAAAATTTATACAAAACACCAGAGTAACAATGAAAACATAAAAACACAAAAATGGCAATGTCAAAATTTATATTTCAGATAGTCACTTACAGAATAGAAACAATTCTCAACCAGCACTGTTTTTATTAATCATGGTAGACCCTTAAATGTAATTTGAACTTAGCTGACTTTTCCTAATGCGATGATACGGTATGACCCAAACTACTCTGGTTTCGCGTTTCATATTCATGAAAATCACCATTTTGGCGACTTATGAACAAACTCCAGGCAAGCAAGTATATACAAGGATGGGAGGGTCAGTATTTTGTGTTTTCTGAATAGAAACTGAATAGCAACTTGTGGTATTAGATACACCACTAAGGGCTCTGATTGCACTCTTCTGCTTTCTGAAAACCGCCTCAGCCGCGTCAGACGCGCCCCACATCAATAGGTCGTACATGGCCCTACCCTGACAATTTGCATAGTACACAGTCCTAGCCGCCTCAGGTGTAGTTTCACTCTTCGTATAGAGTATATTGCTGATGCCAGATTGCGACACAAGTTATCAATGTGGCACTCCCAAGGTTGCTCGCAATTTGGAGGCCCAGAAACTTAATATTCACTTTGATAAGGGGGCCGTCTAGAAAACGGTAGATGCAGGTTCTTCTCCGGCGCAGAAATTTTTAATTAATTTCTGTGTATTTAATTAACGATGGAATAGCAGAAAATAGTTTTCGATAGAATAATATTGGTTATAGAAACTAATACCTTCCTAATTTATTCAAAATTTAAATTTACATGTTATCTACTAACGTAACTTGTAAAAAGTATTATAAAACATCTAAAATAAAATACGTTCTGTTTAATTTGCAGTTAGTTTCAATTCCTACACTGATCGCGACCTGAACTTATAATTTCAAAATTTAACATTGTATTTACTTCATTTTTACTGCCGGATGTAATATATGAAATTCAATAAAAGTGCTCAATAATTACGAGAAGTTACGAGACCATAAATTGGATTACATTTCATTTAATAAGTAGTAAAAATATTTAATTTCAGCTCTAAAGATTTTTATTTTCATATTTGCAAGATATCGTTCAGTTAGGTTATCATATTTTTAATGAAAATTATCAAATGTACAGATACTTCAAAGAAATGCGTTATGAAAATCTATATTAAAAATTATACGACTATTTTGACCGTTAAATATTAAATTAATATAAGAATTGAATTAAAATTTTAATTTTTTAGTTAGTAATTTATACCTTGTTAAGAGTATTTTGTGTATACATGTGTACTAAAACTCAACCAAATATATAATTTGGTTGATTTTTAGTGCACATGTTTATTCCAATGAAAATTAAATGCGTTTGAATATATTTAAACCTTAGTTATATATAGTCATGTATAAGTTGATCGTAATATAAGTAAAATGCGCATATTTTATCGTAAATACGACGGTACGCGTTTATATTTCGAGAATAGCAAACAAAAAAAAATATTTATTATCCAAAATAGTTTTATTGCTTTTCAAAATATTCTCCTTGAAAATGAATGCACTTTTGCATTAGTTTAAATCAAATCGAAAAGCATTGCTGTCACTGTGAAGGCGATATCTCCAAAATATGAGTTTCGATTGTTCCAACTGCCTCTTCCGGCGTAGAAAACCGTTGACCACGAAGTTTCTTCTTCACGTGTGTGAACAAAAAGAGATCACAGGGTGCTAGATCAGGGCTGTATAGCGAATGGCTTATCAATTCAATGTTTTGCCCGGTTAAATATTCAATTATTTGAACGGACCTGTGAGAGCACGCATTGTCAGTGGAGAATGATTTGTCGTTTTCGGTTTGTTTCCTTTATTTCTTCAAAAACTTTTGGCAAACAAATACTTGTGTGCCAGTCAGAATTGACCTTTCTACAACTCTCTAAAGGCGTGGTTGCAACGTGACCGGTTTTTCCGAAAAAACAGGCGACCATATGTTTTGATGTGCTTCGAGCGCGAACAACTTTTGTTGGTTTCGGCTCATCTTGGAATACCCACACAGTCGACTGCTGTTTACTATCGGGCTCATACATATAGATTCAAGATTCTTCACCTGTGACGACTTTATAAATGTTGTTTCAAGCACCGTCATTGTATTTTTGGTGCATTTCTTGGCACCAATCGACGCGAGTCCTTTTTCGAGCGGTTGTCAAATTATGTGGTACCCAATGTGAACATAGCTTCTTAACGGCTAACTGTTCATGCAGGCTCTTATGCACGCTGGTGTTACTAATACCTAGAGATGCCCCGCTCTCACGGTATGTCACATGACGTTCTTGCATTATCAATTCAGATACTGTATTAATGTCTTCCGACACAGTAACATTTGTGGGACGACCTTCACAAAATTCATCGTCCAAAGAACGCCGTCCAAGTTTGAATTCACTATACCAACGATATACTGTAGTTTTCGATGGTGCTTCATCTCCATGCAAAGAATTCAGCTCGTCTGTGCATTCTTGTTGAGATAATCCACGCCGAAAGTTATGAAAAATAATTGCACGAAAATGTTCGCGAGTTAATTCCATTTTTTCGCTGACATAGAATTTTCAAGTTACTGTCAACAATAGAAATAACGCACGGATAATAAAATTGTCAAGGTAAATATATTGTCAAAAATGGCAAACTTCACGATGCAATCATCAGATCGGTAGCAACACTAATAGTGCTACCAGTTCCCGAAATATCAACGGCTACCCTCGTATATTTGTATATAAATTTTCATGACTTCGAGAATAATTTTGAACAAATAATAAATACAAAATGGGATCATAATTCGTTTTAAAACGGAAAAATATGTTACATATTTATTTTTCCATCAAAAAATACGTCTGTTTGCATCATTTGATGTTCTGTAATTAAATTTTTTGTTTCATTAAGCAATTTTTTCTTCAAATTTCGGTTCACGTCTATCAGTGTTCGTTCTAATATATCCTTGAACAATTTCTTTCATAATAATTACTATTTGGTCAAAGAAAACTCACATGTCATCATTGAATTTAATCAGAAGCTCTTCCCAGTAAAAGTATAGGAGTAAAATGTTATAAAATAACGTAATACTCATTTAAGATAACGAAGAAACTTAAAAAAATCTAATGAAACATTGAATCAAAATTAGCATTTTATAATTTTTTATCACTCCACCTTTTCATGGAAAAATGAAAACTTATTTAATCATTTGCTTCTATTTCATTCGAAAAAAAGATAAAAAATCACTCACCCAATGCAGTTCTTGTTCTGACATTTCTCGAGTAGCCCATTGGATGCAAGATGGCCCAGTATCTATCGACCGATACAGCTACCAAACAAAAAATGGAAATGGTACACAATACTACTAACAGAGACACCGTAAACAAGCAAGCGTACAAATTCGATGGTAATCCGACAGAAGCCATAATCGCGAAAGGTATGCCAAGCAATCCGACTAAAAAATCTGCCGCCGCCAGTGACACTATGTAGTAATTCGTCCTTCTTCTCAGACGACGTTCTTTACGAAACACAAAAATCACCATGGCATTCCCTATGACCGCAAATATCGCCACCAAAATTTCGAAACCGGTATAAACAAGATTAAGCTCACCGGGGCGACTCGTAAGAAATGAGGAATTTTCCGAATTATATTCCGTCGTGGTAAAGTTCATCCTAAATTACCGTCACTTTTTGATCACCGAAATCTTGGATTTACATTTTCATGGCGTCTTCTTTTCTCTTGGTTGCTTTTCGAGACGATCTTCTATCCTAGTTCATTGGCCTTGATGATGTTTTTTATTCTTTTAGGCATTTTGAAGAATGTCTGAAAAAAAATATTGAAAATTAATGTATTTCCACAATTGATAAATTCACTACTGTGGGCAAAAAATAGTAAGACTTGTTAATTTAAATTTCGCGCGAAAACTCATTCGTCGAAATATTTTTTTTTCTAGGTTGGTATGACTGTGCGTGACATCTGTGCCAAATGTCACATCAAAATAATCATTAGTGTTTAGTATACGCTTGTCTTTCTGAAGTACAAAAAGTGCATTCGGCGATTTTTACAATGAGTGAAATTATTCAACAAAGTTCCATTAAATTTTATGTACGGAATCAAACTTCTGGTGCCGAAACGTTCAGAATGTTGCAAAAGGCCTTCGGTGATAATTGTTTGTAGCGAGCAAGTGTTTTTGATTGGTACAAATTATTCAAAGAGGGTCGAGAACGCGTTGATGACGAACCACGTCCAGTATATGTTCAAGTAACGGAATTCGACAAGATTGTTGGCTAATTAAAAAAGGAAGAAACAACTCTTACCATAATAAAACTTGTATCTTAAATACGTGTTTCGGTAACTAATTTATTATTTTCAGGAATAATAATAATAATAATAATCTTTATTAGCCCAGCAGTCAAAGACCAATTACAGGACAAAAATAAATAAAAATACATTGAAAAAATACAAATAATGACAAGGTAAATACAAAGCAAAAAAGAGAAGACTAATTCTAAACAATTACAGCAGAAGAAATCAAGAAATATATACATCAGGACCGCACAAGAATCAATCACCATAACTGAGACTATAGGAAAGGATTCTCGAACAGAGCATTGGCATTCCTAGTCATATGCGCTCTACATTAGATCTACTCGATCCACGAGGCACACGAAAATTTACCTGCGACAAAATGGATGAGGCGTCGATAGTGTTAGTAACAAGTCTCATTAAGAACTTGACACTTAGAACCTCGCGCCTCTCTGCAAGTGACTGAAACTGAAAATCACGAAGCAAGCTGACGTAGTCAACACCGCGAGGAGGACACATGCCCCTCACTTTGACTGCCAGATATTTTAAAAACCTCTTCTGGACTCTCTCAAGCCGCAAATGTAAATATACATAGCGTGAGTACCAAAGAATGGTAGCATATTCAAGTTTGGAGCGAACAAACGTGTAAAATAATAGTTGGATAGTAGAGGGGTCAACGAATCGTCGGCACGAACGAATGATAAAACTCAAGGAACGAGAAGCAGAATTACATATGAAGTGGACATGTTTCGCAAAGCTTAAGTGTGAGTCGAAAATAACACCTAAATCTTTTACCTCTACTTGTCCAATCAACAAAGTTTGGTCAACTGAATAATCAAATATAATACGGTTATTGCACTTAGAGTAAGTTACCATCCTGCATTTACTAACATTGAGCATTATTTTGCTGGAATCACACCAATTATAAATAAAATCAAGACGATGCTGTAAGAACAAGCAATCAGAAATTTTTTAAGTCATCGGCATAAGCTAAAACAAAAAAGTAATAATTAAAATACAATGGCCTCGTAGTAGAATTACATACAAAAAACTCGCGAAGAATATTACTCCATACACTATTATTTTCAAACTGAAGATGATAGCTTAGTTACCGAAATACGTATTTGACATATAAATATAGTACCAAAGAGTTATTTCTCTTCTTATCTTAGCAAAATCAGGTGTTTTTCCGTATATATTGAAGGAGTAAAAGAACGTCTCTACATGTCGAAGGAACCAAAGAATATCTGTGTAAATATATGTCTAGTACTTTGTTGTTTGTAAGTATTTGGTGTTGTAATTAACTGATGTGACCTTTACTTGATGAAAATCCATAACAATATTAAACACAGAAACACTGTTGTGTGATTTCAACCAAAATATTGAAAAAGTGGTAACAATTTTTTCGCCAACATCTTCTTAAGACTCAAACAGTCCGAAAGAGATCTTCCAGATAATCTTTCAGATATCGCGAAACACGTGCGGATAGCAAGATTAAAAACTTTATTTAAGGAATCATTAGAACACGGCACAATCCATCACCAGGAAATGGAATATCATTATCACCAGCGGTTAACTTGCTCTTCAATCTCCTAACACTATGGATTCCCTGAGCCGGAGAAATAGATAGTAAACGTAAAAGTGACGAATTAGAAGCTATGCCAGGCAGGGCAGAATCAGCAGATTTAGGAAGGAAAACGTTGATAAGATCTGTGGCGAATACTTTAAGAATACACGCTGGATCTCTGTACTTCCTGTCAGATTCATGAAGCCTGCTATGAATATGTGATTTAAAAAAGCTAACTAACTTGATGTCCACCTTAACCAATCGTCGCAGTCTCTGGAACTCTAATTTGTAACAATTATGTTGAGTGAATTTTTGATGTTTTTGTGGATTTTCAAATTCAAGTTTTTTCTAATAGTAAGAAAGAAGCAAGGAGGATGGTGATGTTTGAAGTTTGAGTGAGGTTTGGCGACAGAACAATCCAAGGTCATATTTTGCAATAAAAACCACGACGAGCTTCGTCAACGTTATAAGAGATTTGTAGTTTAATTATGTGTGATAGTTATATGATGACAACTTAATTGTTGACATACGTATACAGAACACGAAAATTGACGTGGTAAGGATTTCGTTTGCCTTTCGTCAATTAACTCAATTAATCGCAGTCTCCAACAATATTTACCTTCATGCTGACTTCACAATCAAAGGTACATACTTAACAAGTTTTCACAAGTTATGTAATAAGGTGGACAGGTGAGAATGAACAACAGGTCGTTAATAATAGCAAGGTGGACAGGTGAGAAAAGACAACAGGTCATTAATAAATAACAAAAAGAAGCGGTCCCAAGTTAGATCCTTGAGGCACACCTATCATTACACTAAATTCATAAAGGCAAAAGTCGTTATATGACACAACAAATTCGACTTTCTAAGTAAAAGTGTGTGAAATTCAAAGTGGATGATTCAAAGTCAATGGAACTAAGTTTAGGTAACGGTCTTGTGACTAATAGTGTCAAATGTGAGAAATCTGTGTAAATAATACCTACCGAACCACGCTTACTCAGTAGTTCGCTTAAGGTTCACGAAGTGCTACACATATTTGTTAAAGTGGAAAATCTGTGAATAAAACCATGCTGGTCTTGGGATAGAAACTAATTAATATTTCCATAATTTTAGAGTATAAAATCTTGTTCAAAGACCCTCGAGGAAATAGAGAGGATTGAAATAAGACGATAATTTGACAAAAGTGTTAATATCTTCCTTCTTTGGAACAAAAACAATACCAGCACGCTTCCATAGGTTTAGGTTTAGAAAATTTTCGTTCTTATGGAAAGATATAAATTGTTAACAAAGAAGAAACCAATGCAAATCTACAATTGCGCACTAGAAAGCTTAGCAATAGGTCATCGCCAGTAGTACATTTACTGGGTAGGTCAGGTATAGATTTATCCAACTGATCTTCAAAAATTAAAAGTATGGTGGAAGATGGACAATATGTAAAAAATTCAGATTAGTTTCAGTCATCATTTGCAAGCATATATAAGGTTTTCCAATAGGGATGATATGATTTTGAAGTGACATTTCGGCCATTTGTAATATGTCATGATCTCTCATTTGTTTTTCATTGTGTTCAGTAGTGTTTACAATTTCATCATGTAGAGATATACGCAAGAACAATGTTTACAAATTATTCAGTTTTATTATCAAAATAATCGTTCTCCAATTGCAACTTTTCGTGCGCTTTTGCCATTTTATGGTCGTAATAATCGTCCAAGTGTGCTCGCTATTCTTCGAATTGTTAAAAATTTTGAGGTTACATTTTCTTTACATAATTTTCAAGTGCCAATAAGACAAAGAACCGCTCGAAGTAATGCAAATATTGCTGCCGTTCAAGCAAGTGTTACTGAAGACCGTAATTTGTCGATTCCAAGACGTTCTCAACCATTGCGACTCTCTCAAACCACAACCTGGCGGATTTTGAGAAAGGATTTGGGTTTGCATCCCTATAAAATTGTTCTCACTCAAGAACTGAAGCCATTGGACCACCGTAAACGTCGTGAATTTGCTGATTTTGCCTTGGAACAACTTGAAAACGATAACGATTTTTTTAAGAAAATCATCTTCTCTGATGAGGCTCACTTTCATCTGGATGGTGTGGTAAATAAACAAAACTGTCGATTCTGGTGCGAAGAAAATCGACAAATTATTTATGAAAAACCATTACATTCACCTAAATTGACAGTTTGGTGTGGTTTTTGGTATGGTGGAATCATCGGTCCGTACTTCTTTCAAAATGAAGCTGGTAACACCGTTACTGTCAATGGAGAGCGGTATAGATTGATGATAACCAACTTTTTATGGCCGAAATTGGAAGAAGTTGTTCTTGACAACATTTGGTTCCAACAAGACGGGGCTACGTGCCACACAGCAAACGCAACAATAGAATTCAGAGAAAAGTTTGGAGATTCGATTATTTCAAGAAATTGTGATATTGAATGGTCTCCAAGGAGTTGTGATTTAATACCATTAGACTATTTCTTGTGGGGTTATTTGAAGTCATTGGTCTATCGAAATAAACCAGACTCTCTTCAAGCTTTACAAGTCAATATTGAACGTGCCATTCATGACATACGACTAGATTTAGTGGAAAGAGTGCTCGAAAGTTAGGTTCATCGAATTCGTTCCTGCAGAAGAAGTCGTGGAGGCCATTTGAATGACGTTTTATTTAGAACTTAATTGTGTCGATTATACTTCATATTAAATAAAAAACTTTTGAATTTTCTTAACAATAAGTGTGTTTTTTTTTAAAGAAATCATATCACTCTTATTGGAAAACCTTGTATTAGAAAATGTGTAAAAGCACTAACCATATTTAAGTAAATCGATAAGTTTAAACGTCGTTTTCAAAAATAGTACCAGGAATTCTAGTGGCCCTACGTTTGTCATTGAGGAACTTCCACAAATTCCTAGTAGTTCTATGATTTGGTAATCGAATTCTACATTTTATAAACAATAACACAACAGTTTCTAAATCAAAATCTACAAAATCAATTATTATTGCTTCGTCTACGATTTACATAGAAAAAGATAATGAACATATTCATACATAAACTCCACGGTAAAATATGGAAGTACAACATTAACTGATAATATCAGGCTTTTGTCATATCATAATCACTTTTTCAGATATGCGCCTGAAGTCATTACATCCTTTTATCTGTAATTAGATACATTTCAGGTTCGTGAAAGTTAACAAATGGCGGCGATACACGGCTCCAATAGAAATGTTGCGGCGGGTTTTCACGCAAAAAAAAACGAAATGAAAGTAACAAATGATAAAATCAAATTAAATAGGGAATTTCGTTGAATATTTCCCAATTATACCAGTTATTCAGAACTGAGAGTGGGAATTAATGCGAATGCCAAGTGGTTTAATATTATATTAGGCTTCTTTTCATGTTAGCTTCGATCCCTGCACATACGTATTTACAGGACTAATGAACAAAGTAATCATATTAATGGAGTTGCGAAGATATTAGATTACCTGAAATTTAAGGCATGAATTAATATTTTCTTATATCGTTTTTTCTTAATGGGATTACTTACATAAATTTGTGAGTTTTAATAATTTTTAATCCACTTTTACTATATTCAAATACGAAATTCAGTTATACAGTATGTCCATTATATAATGCACATCGAAAATAATTTTAAACCTGGATATACAATACCGGTCATATTTATTTGCCCACTCTTAGTTTTAGCCAAAATTATTAAACTATCAAATGTGTACTGAAAATTTATTTATTGTACCAATACAATAGTGTAAAATAAACATAAAATAGTTACATTTTTCTTATATAAAAGCTTTTTCATTAATTAGTATTAAATTTTGCTCTCATCAATGTGCCCACCTTTATTTTTGATAATTGCGACACATAACAGCGGCATCCTTTCAATTAATTTTTGCAGTGTATCTTCTGTAATTTGTGCCCAGGCTTCTTGAAGTTGTTCCCATAGTACAGTGGTGGATGATGGAGCACGTTCTCGAACCTTCCGGTCCAATTCTTCCCAACGAAGCTCTATTGGATTCAGATAAGGACTTTGAGCTGGCCATATCATTATAGAGATTTGCCCTTGCTCTTCTAGTTGACGCAAGCAATCGCCACACAATCTAGAAGTGTGTTTCGGATCGTTGTCCTGTTGAAATACAAAGTTTTCGCCAAGAATGACCTTAGTCCTGAAGGAACAGCGTTATTTTCTAAAATTTCCTTGTAGCCTTCTTTTCTTAGGATTCCCTCAATTTTGACGAGATCGCCTACAGATCTTCCACCAAAACACCCCCAAATCATTGCTGAACCTCCTCCATGTTTTACGGTAGGCGCGATACATTCTCGCAGTACTCTTTCTCCTGCGGATCTTCTTACGAATATTCGCCTTTTACTACCGAAAACTTCAAACTTCGATTCGTCTGTCCACAACACATTATTTCACTGATCAATCGTCCAATTCTTATGTTCTTTAGCCCAATTTAGTCGTTTTATCTTGTTTTGCTTTCGTAGTAGTGGTTTTCGCAGAGCAATTCTTCCGTATAAACCCGCTTGCCTTAACCTTCTCTGTACCGTGGACACACTAATTGGTTTAGCACGCGCTCTATTCATTTCAGCAGCAATTCCTGGTGCTGTTTTTCGTCTATCGCGTCTACTTATCCGTATTAGATGCCGATCATCTGCAGATGTCGTCGCTTTGCGTCGTCCAGATCTTCTTTTGTTGGAAAATGTACAACTTTCTTCAAATTTTTAACGTTATAATCAACGGTTCTGCGATTTAATCGTAATTCTTTTGCAATTTCGCGATTACTTTTACCCGTACGATGATAAGCAATTATTTCAGGAAACACATAAAATTGGAGTGGGCAAATAAATATGACCGGTTGTGTATTTCAAATAAATTTGACCTTCGTAACAATATCAATGTCATTGATGTATTTGTATATTTCTTTGAAAACCATTTCATTTCGTTAATGTTTAATCTTCGAAATCAATCAAATGTGTCAACGAAAGCAATGATAGAGACGCGTTTCGTATAAAGCCTATACTCTTTAATCTACCTGGTTTTCTCGACAAACACAATAATTAATCTACTTGATTTCCAGGTATCTCATAGTGAATCTGTTAAAAAAAGTCAAGTGATAAAATTCCAGCAAAGACAAGAAATTATTTCATTGGTAAGCACTTTAATAAAAGTATAACAAGTCTGTTTTTATTTAAGATTCGCATGTTAGATTTATGTTTATGTTTATATTTCTTTACTTTTTGCACTCACTTTTGCAAACGAGTATTTTGTTTTGCATTTAATTTTCTTGGAATTTCGGTTTTAGTGGAAAAACAATGAAAAGAAACTTATTTGAAATTCATCTCAACAAATCTTAAAGCAATTATCTTAGTTTCTAAAAATAACACATGTAGTGTACAACATACTGTGCAACGATTGCAATGGTATATACTTTGGCCAAAATAAACACTATTTAGAAGATTGAAAGAAAGGATACAAATATGCCAAAAATAATACTCCGTTAAAAAATATACACAGACGATTTGCATCGTAGACTTCGGCATTGTTCATTTTTTTCTTCATCTTAGTGTCTGGGCTGGAACCGCGTCCTCGGTTCGTCTACTGCAGGCGTTTCGTCTCCATTTGTATGGGACATCTTCAGCGATTAACTGCTGTTGAAACCTGTTTGTTGCGGATGGATTTATGTAAGTACGTTGGTCACGGGTCAATGGAGGGTTGTCTAAGGGGTAATCATTCGAGATCTCAAAATATCTAAATATAAACATTGACGATGGTTACCCTCAACACAAGGTTTGGCAATCCTATATCTCCAAACAACTCAACCGTAACCGTAACGCTCCAGTGACATATTGTTTCTGCATCGATCAAAAAAATATATGTGCATACCACTGCCGTGACATCTAATGTAACAACCACAGAACTGGTGGAACGAGGAATTAGTCTTTTAAATGTAATTTTGATGGAGCCTGTGGTTGATTAACTTAATCACTGAAGGTTGATATATAACCCCTTTCCAAATTAATTTTCGTATTCTGTATACGTATTTCGACAACTAAGTTGTCATTATCAGCAGATAATTAAACAGTGTCGTACCTGGATAACTACGGTAAAAATACCCGTACGAAAACAATTTCCGCACACGATCAATACCGTTGAAAGCCAAAACGCACTAAGTGCGTGTACAGAATACGAAAATTAATATGGAAAGGGGTTATATATCAACTTTCACGGATTAAGTCTTTTAAATGCCTTCGATTTAATTTGATAATCTTCGAAACTAATATTTGTCTATGTATCAGTTTAAATTCGTGTGAAATTAAGCTTCCTATCTTATTCGCGTTTTTTTGCGATGTCGTTTGTATATCAATGTGATCTAACTATCTTACCCTCACCTACGGTCAGTACAGGTACATGTGTTAATCTAAGTTGTCCTTGTATTGCCAGTGCGTTGCGTTGACCACGTGTTTCCCTGCTCTTCGAACCTTCTAGAATACCCTTGAATACCTTTAATTTCCGCCTTGGATAATTTAAACGGCGTCATTTTATCATTAATCGCTAAGCGAGGTAGTTGATAAAGTTTTGGTCCCTTTCTTAAGTATTGTGAAATCTAACCCGTAGTGGAATATTTAAACAAAAGAAGCGACATAAATACTTGAGAATTAATGTAGGTATGTATATAAAACAACCATTTTCGCATATATTGTATGTATATTAAATAAACTCACACACGACCTGAAGGATTTTTTCTATTAGATTTTATCTTAGTATCCTATTTTTGTTAAATTGTATTTTGTTCCTAGTCATATAGTTATGTTTTTTTTTATCTCGGTTAATGAAAACTTAGGATAAAGCAATTCTTAAAGATTTTAAACGAATTTGACAATTTGTGTCCCCACATCCCTCAACAACCACAGCCACTTTTTGCACGTTAGGGAACATGGTTACAGGCAGCGTTTTATTTATTTATGAATTCAATTATTTAATTTATGAATATTCATTTTCATCAAATAAAATGTTTAATTTTTAATTTAATGTGAAAGAAGCAGCAGCTATTAAAGAAAGTCTAAAAAAAATTGAAAATATTAAAATATCTACTGATTTACATTCACAATTACAAAGAAATATTTGAAGCAATAGACAAATTAGTCAATTCTTCATTGTCTTTTGTGGAGTGTCAAACACTGAACGATATACATATATCCACAAGAGTCGTTTAACATCTCACTACTGTCCACTGAACGTATGAACGTATTGATATCTTCCCGCTGGACAACTAGAAGAATTTACGCCACCAATACACGCGATTGGGATGCTCGTTAGTCATTTAATCTATTTAAAGGGAACTTTACTCTATAGTTCACTGAAATACATAAATATTTACTTACGTATAACCTGTTACCTATTATTTACTACGATGAAGACGGCTTTGGCTCGCTGCCAGACCTGCCATTAAAAAAAAAGAATAATCAGAAATGCAGAAAGGCAATTTTTATTTCAGTATTACACTTAGCAAAAACAAAATTTCGTCAATAATACACTTAATCGATTGTTAAAAATAAGGATTTATTAAAAATTTTTGTAACAAGACCCTGCATGAACTCCTTGAACTCTAATACACTCTTAGGTATGTCGAATCAAAAACTGCTGAACCTGTCGCGTTTATACAACGTTGTTTGTTGTAATATTTCCTCGCAGTAAAGTGTGATTATTTCAAATGGTTCTACCCTGGTATCTACTGGAATGGAATAAACTACTTTTAAGATGTCCTCATAGATAAAAATGGAATAATTTCAAACCAGAACTTATTGCTTGGCCTCATCGATCAATCCATCGACATGTATATACGAGGGCAGCCGTTTATATTTCGGGAACTGGCAACACTGTTAGTGTTACCTTCGATCTGATGATTGCATCGTGAAGTTCGCCGTTTTTGACAATATATTTACCTTGACAGTTTTATTATCCGGACGCTATTTCTATTATTGTCAAAACCAATAAAAGTCGCTCGAAGCATATCAAAACAAATGGTCGCCTGTTTTTTTCGGAAAAATCGGTCACGTTGCAACCTTGCCTTTAGAGAGTTGTAGAACGGTCAATTACGAATGGTACACAACTATTGTTTGGCAAAAGTTTTTGAAGAAATAAGGAAAACAAAGCGAAATCGACAGATCATTCTCCACCATGACAATGCGAGCACTCACAGCTCGATTCAAACAATTGAATATTTGGCAGGGCAAAACATTGAATTGATGAGCCATCCGCCGTACAGCCCTGATCTAGCATCCTGTAATTTCGGATTTGCCGGAAGAGGCAGTTGAGGCATTCAAAATTCATATTTTGGAGATACCGCCTTCAGAGTGGCAGCAATGCTTTTCGGATTGGTTTAAACGAATGCAAGAGTGCATTGATTTTCAAGGAGAATATTTTGGAAAGCAATAAAACTATTTTGAGTCGTTGGGTTATAAATTAATTTATTATTAGGTTCTATGGCAAAAAAAATATAGGAGGATACACTGCTATTTTTACACAAACTTTACACAAACTTTGCATTCATTAAAAATTGGCCACGTGTTCTGGGAAAACTGTAAATACAGGATACAAATTTGTTCGAAGAAACACAAATTGTAATTAAAAATGGAGTATTTTACAAACTAAATTGTTCGATTAAATTTTGAATCCAAAGCGAAATTTTTGTTATAATTAATTTCCTCTCCACCTACCGAAACTATACAATACACACAAGTCTTCATAACGCGCACAGATCCTTACGTATACGTGCGCTTATAGAATACATATTCGACACCTAATAGGGGTACTAAGGATCAGAGCCGATAAACAGAACATCAAAGACTGAAAAAGTCAAACGTTTCGCCTTTCGTAAACACAATTTAAGGGTGCTCTGCGTATTATTTAGGTACAGTCAATGATTAGAGATATGTTACAGTGTCTTTTTTAAATTTGGTGTAAGGATTATTAAATAATGAAGTTCTAAATTTAAAATTTACGTTACGATAATAAAATTTTTATTTTACTTTACGATAACATGAAATCTGGAGAAAAAAAAAACAATTTAAGATATTTATAAACAAGATTTACAAGGCTCTTAATTCTAATATGGGGGACATGGTTACAGACAGCACTGTATCATCATAAATATTTTAAGAATATAAATAAGGTGGTTCGATCATAAAAAAGCTACAGCTATCAAGAAAGTAAGATAAAATTTCGAGTTAATCAGATTGAAACAGATTGACGAAAAATGCACAATTACTTTGGAATAGTGGAGGGAGTAAAATAGTTAGAAAATCCTTCGTTGTCTTTAGTAAAAATAGTGGAAATATTGTTCGCGCACAGTTATGCGTTGTAGAAGATACTCTTGAAATCATGAGCACACATATTAAACATTCAAAGGATAAACAATGAAGAAGATCATTAACGAGGAGCAAAAATAGAGGTCCTAAAGGTGAACCCTGCGGTACTCCAGAAGCGGAACAGTAGGCAAATGATTTGAAGCCCAGACATTCAACTAGTAGTCAAAATTAGAATTTTTCTGTTTTCGCAAAATTTTTCAAGTACAAGTTAAGGAAATAAAGTAACTCAATCATTCATGAAGCAGTGTATTTAATCTTTCAGAACATTTCAACTATATTAACGTCAAGTTTTCTCGTAAAAGAACTTATTTCGAAATATATTTTAGAAAAAC
Organism: Dermolepida albohirtum; assembly: GCA_031893035.1. Lineage (NCBI taxonomy): Eukaryota > Metazoa > Arthropoda > Insecta > Coleoptera > Scarabaeidae > Dermolepida > Dermolepida albohirtum. The sequence continues at coordinate 162,912 of JAVIWB010004274.1, read as the reverse complement.
GTGAAAAATATAAAATTTAACGAATAACAATTTACGGCCTTTGATTTTAAAATAGCTGTTTAGATTTGGGGCAAGGTCTATGTTATATTCTTAAAGGATAATAAATTAGGAAATTTATGGACAGGAGCAAGAAAGTACAAAAAGGTATGCATTACCTAGACACGAATTTGTTGATAATAAAAAGTGTATAGTCGACGATGTATCGTATTACAGAATTCCAAAATTAAACATGCAAACTAACGGATTCTTATTTTCACATATGCAGTAATGGAAACGACGTATTTGATCTTCCTGAATTATTTAGAATGATGTGTACATAAAATACAGGGTGTTTCAAAAAGAATATACGTATTTCGAATGCATATATTTATTAAACTTTAAAACATACGAATATGAAAGTTTATATACATATTTACGAACCTCTTAAGTTCAGATTACAGACGTTCAATAAGTCCTCCATCAGCGACACGAACAATATCATATCCATATTCAAATTCTTCCCATACTCGGGCAAGCATGTCCTTCGTCACTGCTGTTATGGCAGTACGAATCCGGTTCTTCAACTCTTCCAGGTTCTGTGGGAGTGGTGGTACATAAAAGTTGTCTTTAACGAAAACCCACAAGAAGTCACAGGGTGTCAAATCCGGTGACCCTGGAGCCCAGCTGAGACATGCTAAGTCGCCAGCTCTTTGATGACCAATCCAACGGTTCGGTAGAGTTTCATTCAGATATTCACGCACTTGACGACTCCAGTGAGGGGGTGCCCCGTCTTGTTGAAAAATGAAATTGTCTTCGTGCAGCCTCGGAAACAACCAGTTTTGTAACATAGCGAGATACTGTTGACCGTTAACCGTGTTTCCATCAAAGAAGAATGGGCCGTAAACAGATGATCGGGATATCGCACAAAACACATTGATTTTAGGCGAATCTCGTACATATTCAATGGCTGCATGTGGGTTCTGTAAACCCCAAATTCGAACATTGTGTTTGTTTACCACACTACTAACATGGAAAGTCGCTTCATCACTGAACACGATGCGTTGTGCGAAAGTGTTATCATTGTCAATAGCATCATGAATCTCGTTATAAAATGTCACACGGTTCCGTTTGTCATCAGGACGCAGAGCTTGTAACAACTGTAACCTGTACGGCTTCGTAACCAACCGACGTCTCAAAACACGCCAAATTGTTGTTGTAGGCACGACGAGTTGATTTTGAAGGATTACGTTAAAAAGCAGTTTGAATTCGTGCAACATTTTCTTCAGAAACACGAGCGCGGCCAAGACTCTTACCTTTATATACACATCCTGTATCTACAAACTATCGATACCATCTGCGAAGGTTCCACCCATTCGGAGGATCAATTTGGTAGCTCAACCTGAAACGTCTTTGCACTGTAATCACGGAATTGCACTTCGCAAACTCGAGAACACAAAATGATTTGTGCTGCGGAGTAGCCATTTTAAACATATGACGGTTACCAAGAAAAACAGAAGACAACTAGCGGCTATTAAATTAACTAGACTATGTATTCGTTTCTTCAATAGCCGAGCCGAGGCGCAGCAATCCATAGTTTGGACAAAATAATACTTAGTAATACGTATATTCTTTTTGAAACACGCTGTATATTTTTCTATAATCAATCTTAAAAATATTTATTGCAGGATTTTAGTTGAAGAAAGTAGCAGGAAATTTACGTATTATTTAGCTTAGAAAATTACAAATTCTTTTAAAATTATATCTGCATGTAGAGATAAGAAATTATTGAAATAATTTGTGTTTTATTATAGTATAGTGATGCAAGACTTTTAAAGATTAAAGAAGGATAAAGAAAAAGTTGCAAACTTTTTTAGGAACAAAATCACTTGCTTTAATGTTCATAATCTCTTATAGCAGATGTTCGTATACAATTACGCATAAATAGTCGATTAAATTCACTGCTACTACTAGAAGAGTATCAAAGATTTGTGTGTGCGAATGTACGAGGTTGTTTTTTAAGTAAGGGCCGTTCGAAAATAAATACCAAACGAAAGAAAATTTTCAAAATACAAATTCCAAAATTCAGATTGTACATACATTTCTCCATTTCTCAACATAGCTGCCAAGTTCGTTTAAACACTTATTAAACCTTACAACTAGATTTTGAATACCCTATTCATTGAAACTTGCCTCCTGTTCCAATGATCAAGCACGCCCGTTTTCAGGAATGTCGCTTGAAAGAGTGCTTATGGTGAAGCGTCTGTTCTGAAGCATTTTCGCTTCAACTGAAGCCACCATATCGTCTGTGATCAGAAATGAGTGACCAGAGCGGGACTCATCATGGACGTTGTCGCGACCAGCTTTGAAGTCTCTGACCCACTTAAGCACTTTGCCTTCGCACATGGCAGTAACTCCGTAAATTTCACAAATCTGCCGATGAATGTCTGCAGCAGACAAGTTTCTTGCCGACAAAAACGTACCACGCACGGGGCGGGCGATTCGAAAATCTTGAACACTTTAAAGACAGAACAGACCGTACAGGTTACCTACACAGCTATAACTGAGCACAGTTGTTTCCAGGGAATGCCGGGAAACAACGTAAGTACTTGTTGCGGCGCGCGCATAACATATTAGTTTATACAACAAAACGACCCTTACTTAAAAAACACGCCTCGTACATTGGAAGACTTCAGACCATTTGTCCCATTTACGGAGAAAAATCTGCCGGTGAATGTCTGCAGGGGACATGTTTCCGACAAAAAACGGGGCGGGAGATTTAATAATCTCGAACATTTTAAAGACACAGAAAAGACCGTACAGGTTACCTACACAGCTGCAACTGAGCACAGTTGTTCCCAAGGAATGCCGGGACACGACGCAAACACTCGTTGTGGCGCGCGCGCCTACTCTTAATGTATACAACAAAACGACCCTTACTTAAAAAACACGCCTCGTATAACATATACGAGGGTTTTTTAATAAGAAGAAAAATACTGTAAATGTCATTGAAATATATTTATTTTCATATCTATATACTTTCATTTACTTTTCTACATAACTTGTATTATATTATTACAGATGAGTTCGTTACAGTAGGGATAATTAATTGACATAAACACCGGATGCATTAATATAACATATATTAAAACAACGAAGCATCGTTAATTCAGTAATATTAAAATAACTTCAGTATTAAATAGTTTATGAGATATTACAAGTAAAATTGACCTTGTTATAATGCATTGGGTTTCACATTATTCGTTCCAGACATTGGTTAATAATTTACACTTAATTAAAATTAATTTAAGGTAATAAAAGGTGGAATAAGTACGTATATAACTTAAAAGAAATATCAAGATAATCGAAAAAATTATAAAACTATATACGAGGATTATTTTTAAAATAAGGTGTGTTTTTTAATAAAAAGAAAAATACTATAAATATTATTAAAATATACTATCTTCTTCTAGGCTCCGGGCTACAACCGCTACACTGGCATAACTGTCGATGTTTCGTACCTATTCGTATTGAACATCTTCAGGGCTCAACTACTGCTACTGTTTGTTGCACCAAAACTGTTTCAGTGATAGAAGATAGTATGGACCACGACCGCGGCAGTCTACGTACCAGATCATTAAAATATATTTATTTCCATATTCCACATATTTTCATCTGCTTCTCTAGGTAATTTCCATTTTTGTTCAAACATTTGCCATGTAGTTCAAAATTTTTTTTGTATTCTGACGTCAAAGAAATCTTTCACATATGAAGAAGTCCAATCCATGACTGCAGTTTTTACTTCTTTATCTTGACCGCTAAGGAACTCCTTTCGGTACCGAAACAGGTGAAAATCACTGGGTGCAAGATCTCAATTGTAAGGTGGATGATCCAGTTGTTCCCATCCAAAAGACCTTATTACACCTTCTGTTTTTTGCAAAAATATGTGACCTTGCATTGTCGTGGAATAACATTACACCATAAGACAGTAAGCCATGCCGTTTTTTTGTATGACACGCTGGAATTATCTCAAGGTCACACAATATGCATTAGAATTGATCGTTGTGCCTTTCGCTACAAACTCCACTAACAAAATCCCTTTCCTGTTCCAAAAGATAGTTGCCATGCCCTTTCGCGCTGACGTTGTCTGGCTTTCTCCCTCTGGTTGGCGACGATATATGTCGCAATTCCATTGAGTGTCGCTTGGATTCAGGAGTCATATGAGATAGCCAAGTCTGATCTTCTGTAACAATGTGGTTCAAAAATTCATTTCATTTGTTGACCGTATTGAGTTAAAAACGGTAAACGGTTTTGGGACCTCACCGACATCATAATTTTCGATAGTTCATTTTCTCCGAAAGAATGGTGAATAAGACTAACCGTGAAATCTTTGGCAACCAATTGATAACTTGCGAATTTTGTTGTCTACATCGCGAACTAAATCTTCAGATATCAGAGAAGGTCAACCTGGGCATGGCTTATGCACATTAATCCGCCCATCTTTGAACATGATAATCTACTTTCTAACTTTACTATAACTCGCATACATACATCGGCAGACCAAACGTTCGATAGGAACCCGGTATAAAGAAGATATGGCGCTCATCAAGTTTGATCGACCGAAGAAATTCAGTTTAGTGAAACACGTGCTGAAAAATAAACATAGTGTAGCTGCAGATTGTCTACTTTTCATAAAAATATGAACAATCACTGTGAATTAGACAGATATCAAAGCATATTTATTGATAAAAATTAACACCATGTGAACAGAGACATAAGTCTGTTAACATATTCGGGCCTCTATGTGTTCCTGGAAAGACAAGATCGTTATAAAAAGATCCGTAAGTGAAAGCGAGAGAGCGTATTAAACTGCTATGAAGGCATACTTATTGTTAGAAATAAAAACCATGTGTTAAACACAGACAAAGGTCACTATGAGCTCCTAAGCTTCTAGAAGGGCGCAACATTTATAAAAAAAGTTTCGTAAGTGGAAGCGGGGGGGGGGGGGAGTGTATTTTAGTTTTGGTGCAAGCATTATCGCGAATCCATTTCCATTCCTATTTCTGTGCGAGTTTTATCGTGGACCCAGGTGCCACACGGTGATTAATAATCTGCTGATGATGACAACTTCTCGAAATACATATAAAGAACACGAACTTTGATGTGGTAAGGAGTTTTAAGTGGTAGCATTCTGATCATATTTTTCCATTTTTTCATTGTATCTCTGTCGTCTCTTCCATCTTCGCAGATTGTACATAACTCCCAGACATTCATGCTGTGTTACATTTTTATGTTCACCTCTTTAACAGACGAAGTGGGACGTGTCCTGACTTCGAAGCATCTTTCAAATCATAATTTCCGTTTTGGAGCTTATACTAGCTGAATTCAGCCGTACGTTGTGAACAATCTTCTGATATGAGAACCATTTTCTTCTTGCACTGATCAATACTTAATCCCCGAGCAAAATTGTAACGTAAAATTGTCCGGTTCTCTGTTTTCTTCTAAGATAACGAGCCGTTTATGTAGCCGTCGTTCGAGAGAGACACGGAGACACCGAGTTAATGTGTGCAATGAAGGGCTTGAACAAGATTCAATTTTCACTGAACTTGTCTCAGCATGCGACAATAAGTTCGGTTGTATTGCAAACTTTCGTAAAGCTCCTTGTAAAATGAAATAAGTTTTTAAGAAATTTGTAATATTCCGAAAACATGTATGCTTCTTTCCAGTGATTCCGCTATTATTCTGTTAAACTTCCATAAAGATGTACATTGTAATACATTGCAACTAATGACATAAAACATTATGAGTAATCGATCCTTTATTCGTTGCGCGCGTTATGTAAATATGCAAGTGTTAACGCATGTAGCGTTTATGAACGTGTTTCTCCCGTTAGATTACTAAATGAATACTAATTACTATAGCTCGTAAGTGAAACTAGTTTGTATTTATCTAGCATCGCAATAACCGTATTGCTCCTGCAATAAAGTAGGGCACAGAAATGAATTATATGGATTGAGAATCCATTATTCCAATTATTCTAACGATTGTAAGAAATATATTTCACTCGATATTTTTTATTCCTTTTTCCGATAGTACATCGGAAAGAAAGGAAGAAGAAAGGAAATAAAAAAGATTGTACTGAAGTACCAGTAAAAAGCAGGCACTTCGTAGTAAAACGAACAATAATGTTTCCCTGAATTCAAGTTGTATTACTGGAAACAACAAGTAAAACGGGAGATTTTAATGCGTTTCGGTAAATTAACTACCAGTTCTTGCAAGTAATTTTGATGCAGCCTACGGTTGATTAATTTAATCACTTAAGGTTGATATACCAGGTGTACCGGAAAGTCATTACCGGTTTTTCTAACAGGTGTCGCTAGGCTTAAGTATGGAATGTTATGATTTGATACAAAAGTCGTTTTATTTTACTGACATCAAGCTTTAAAGCCTTACACGTAATATTTTGCGAAAGTAACACTCATAGATTTATACCTCCTTGAAAATGTCGATTTTCGCGCCTAAAGGAGTGCATTAGCTTCACGCATAACTTTTCTTATTTAATCAAATGAAAAAAGCTGCTGAAAGTCATCATTTGCTGGTAGAAACTTACGATGAGCATGCACCAACTATAAAAACATGTGAGGCGTGGTTTCGACAATTCAAAAATGGTGATTTCGATGTGCAAGACAAAGAACGTTCTGGTAGACCGAAAAAGTTTGAAGATGCGAAGCTGCAGGAGTTATTGGATGAAGATCCAACACGAACTCAAAAACAATTGGCAAAAGCGTTAAATGTAGACCAAGAAACGATTAGCGACCGATTACGAGCAATGGGAAAAATCCAAAAGATGGGAAAATCGGTGCCACATCAATTGAACGACAGGCAAATGGAAAATCGAAAAATCGTCTGTGAAATGCTGCTTTAAAAGCATGATCGGAAGTCATTTCTGTATCGAATAGTGACGAGTGATGAAAAATTGATTTATTTCGAAAACTCTAAGCGCAAAAATCATGATTATCACCTGGCGAAGCCGGCCCATCGACTCCAAGGTCAAATCGTTTTGATCGCAAGACAATGCTCTGTGTTTTGTGGGACCAAAGCGACGTGGTGTATTGGGAACTATTGAAACCTGGTGAAACAGTTAATACTGATCGCTACCGACAACAAATTATCAATTTGAACCATGCATTGATGGAAAAACGTCCAGAATGGGCCCAAAAACACGATAGAGTGATTTTAAAGCGCGATGACGCGCCGTCTTACACAGCAAAACCAGTCAAGGAAGCGTTGAAAGCATTTGGATGGGACAATATCGCACCCGCCGTACTCTCCAGACCTTGCCCTGTCTGACTATCACCTTTCCGTATTAATGGGACACGGGCTTGCAGAGCAGCACTTCGCCAATTTCGAAGAACTTAGAAAATAGCTCGATGAATGGTTTTACTCAAAGAACAAACGGTTTTTTTGTGATGGCATTCATAAATTGCCTGAAAGATGGGCAAGATGTGTAGAATCGAATGGTCAATACTTTGAATAAACAAATTTGTTCAGTTTCTTGAAAATTATGTAGTTTTTTGACGAAAAAAAAACGGTAATGACTTTCCGGTACACCTGGTATAACTCCTTTTTCCATATTAATTTTCGTACTCCGTATACGTATTTCGACAACTAAGTTGTCATTATCAGCAGATAATTAAAGTGTTGCACTTGGAAAATTACGGCGAAAATCCGCACAAAACAAATTCCGCACACGATCTGTACTGTCGGGAACCAAAGCGCGCATCATATATTCATTCTGCATAATTTTTAAAGAAAATTAAATTCTTAAACTATCCTAAAAAAAGGTACCTGCATGCGTTTAGCCTGTCAAAGGCATTAGCACAACCTTTCGTCAGAAAAGAAGAAATGTCATCGTGATCCATAGTGAAATAAAAGCAACTGTCATGGCAGAACTATTTAGTCCGATATAATATCCCATGATAGGATATTCTTATAGAATCTTGACCATGAATCAGATAACCTCGATTCAGGTGTTTAGTGTTTCTCTTAATTTTCTTTCGCAATTCTCTATACTTATTAAGGTCGTTCGCACATCCAATCTTCTTGTATCTTAAACAATATTTACTTTTACTCTTTATATGTGCATAATCAGGTTTAAACTAGCCCGATTAATTAGACCTAACACTACTTTTTAAGGATACATAGGCTTCTAGACATCCTAAAATTTGTGGTAGAAAACATAACAAGCTTCATTAACATCATTAAATCGTTCATTACAAGTTCAATCAATGCTCGAGAGAGCGTTATAGATATCCGTATAATTAGCATCTCTAAAATTACATGTTTTCAAATTCGCGTTTCCACTCAAATTTGGTAAAGCACCAGAACTGAAGTGTAAAAAAATTTTCAGTGCTGAATAACTATATTCTTCGTGTATAAGCCACATTAGCTCTCTTTCAAGATTTGTATTAAGGTTAGTACATAATAAATTGAGTAAGCGACCGATTTAATATGTCCTCAATCACAACAACATCAACAAAGTACAGGGAATCATTACCAATTTGAGGGTTGCTATGGATGAATAACGGGTTCACTGAAGTGTGAAATATTAAAGTTGCCTAATATTAAAGTATTGCTTAAACGGCAAGTTATGTGTTCTTTGAAAAGATTAAAGAAAACGTCAAAGCCCTGTAGAGAAGTATCCTTCGGAATGTAAATAGCATACATAAATGATTGCCGAGAATTACGCATCCAACAATATCTATCATAGACAAAATATCAGTAATTGAGCTGAGGTCCACAGGGGATACATTAAATAAGGATTTGTATGCTATTTAAGCAACGGCACCACGCTTTCTCTCACTGTCAACAAAAATTATCTCTTGAGACGAGATATTCAGGAAGAAATAGTTCACTGCTACAGACATACATCTTTAGACAACCAACTTTCAACAAGACAAATGATATCGAAATCATTATCACTAACGTTGTACAGAAGGTCACTGGTTCTTGTACGAGACCGCGAGCATTTTCGAAATATATTTGTAAGACGCTACTGGGCTGTGTTAATCTAAAGATTTGATAATAGAAATACAATTTCTATATTTAACCGTCAAACCAGTCTCAATGTTAGCATTTTAGTGAGTCGACCTACGAGGACAGTTTGACAAGTAGTGAGAATGTCACATAGGTGGCGCTCTAATTGATAAAACAAATCCACTATAATTTAGGTTACCTATTTATATGTTTACATTCCGATATATAGATAAATCGATTGATTTGTTTATTTTTGACAGCTGATTGAAAAAGAAGCAACAAGTCGTTTTGTTAAAATGGAAAAAGCAGAGTATCGTGCGGTGATTAAATACTTCGTAATTAAGGGTATGGAAGCTACCGAAATAAAAGATGAGTTAGGGGAAACATTAGGTGAATCTGCTCCATCATCTGCCACAATAAGTAGACGGGTAAATGAATTTAAACGTGGTAGAATAAGCTGTGTTGATGAAGCGCGCTCTGGAGCACCCAAAATCGCGACATCTAAGGAAATGATTATAAAAATCCATAATATTATTACGCAAGATCGACGACTCAAAGTGAGAGAGATAGCATACATGATAAACATTTCAACTGAACGCGTACACCACATTTTGACGAAAGAATTGGGTCTTTCCAAGCTTTCGGCAAGATGGGTGCCGCGATTGCTTACGATCGATCAAAAGTTCACTTATTTGCGCCATTCCAATGAGTGTTTGAAGCTTTATAAGCGGAATCCGGTTGATTTTTGTAGGCGATTTGTTACTTGCGATGAAACTTGCATATACTACAATACACCCGAAACTAAACAACAGTCGAAACAATGGTTAGAATGTGGTTCTGCACCTCCAGAGAAAGCGAAAATCACTTTATCGGCAAACAAGGTGATGGCATCAATTTTTTGGGATTCAAAGGGCATTTTGCTCATTGATTACCTTCAGAAAGGTGCCACAATAAACGGATAATATTATGCAGAACTTCTACAAAAATTAAATGTTGAGATTCGTGCTAAACGGCTAGGAATGGCAAAGAAAAAGATTCTGTTTCACCAAGACAACGCTCCCTCGCATACCAGCATAGTTGCGATGTCCAAAATTCACGAGTTGAATTTCCAATTAGTACCGCATGCGTCTTATTCGCCGGATATAACCCCTTCTGACTTCCACCTTTTTCCAAAATTGAAAACGGCACTAGGTGGAAAGAAATATTCGTCTAACGACGAGCTTATCATCTTCGTAAATGAGTATTTTGCAAGCCTTCCGGAATCGCATTTTAGAGATGGCATAAGAGCATTGGAGCACCGTTGGAATAAATGTATTGCTCTTTTAGGAGAATATATTGAAAGATAAAAATTATTTTGTATTTAAAATATTCGTTTTTCTTTTCCATTCTCACTACTTGTCAAACTACCCTCGTAACCAAAGACGTTCAAAAGGAAATTTTATAGATGTAGATATTAATAGTATTTTATTTAATAATAGATCTAGATATTGTCCCTTCATGAGACACATACAGAAAGAATATGGTCAGCGATTATATTTTATCATAGCCGAGTGTTGGCATTTGATGATATTCAATATTCACGGGGTGTACGTACACTTTTATGACTCACTGTAGTTTCCTTCTAAAGTGGTTTCAACTATGAACTTTTGCTCTTGTACAGAGTTGTAACATACGGCAACGAAAGCTAGGAGAAAATATCTTTAATTAAATATCGTGTCTTCACATGAAAAGAACTTATTTAAAATAAACACAAATTCTCACTTTGACGTTAATTTTGTTCGACACTTGTTGGATTTCTTTATAAATTAACTAATCATTCATTATTAAAAACTTATTAAAATTTTAATACGAATTTAAAAAATATATATATTGGATAGTATCAGGTCTCGAACTTCGATTAATAAATTTTCGTGAATATCGAAGACGCGACTAAAATCATAAACTGCGATTAACTTCAGGTTGCGACGGGAATGTAAATATTTAGGAATACCGAAGGTTTCTGATGCTCCTTTTTTCACGGAATACTTCTCATGCATATTCAAATATTGTACGTAATTGTTTATTTGTGTGGAAAGTAATATTTCGGCTCTCACTACTCAAAGTTTTATAGGATATTTTTGAAATGTTAATGGTCGCGAATTTATGGAAGGAAATATACATCTATTTATTTACTCATCGGTTTTCGTTAGTTTTAAGAGACGAGAATACGAGGACGGGTCAATACTTAGTGAGCCTAGACAAGAGAATGTGAACTTTTTGGCATAAGATCATTTTATTTTTCAAAGTGTTCTTGTAAATCAATATTCAAATCGTTTCACTCCTTTAGAAAAGTAACTTTTATCAAACTGCATAACTAATAAAGTAAATAATACTAATATTGAAGTGAGTCTGCAGAAACGAGTGCGCACTCATGGGCGACGATGATATATTTCAAAAACGGTCGGATATACCCAGAGTCAAGATTCATATGCGTACGGTATGCGTATGAATGTCGGATTAGATTGGTGATGGCGAATCGACGGCGTTCCTTGTTATGTTCGATGAGTGGTTAATAGATTTCTTAATCGATTTTCGACATTAGAATACACTGGCACTATTATTAAATGTACCGTTTGCAAATTCGACATTTTGCCGTACACTATTTTTTGTGTGTAAAAGACATATTAATAGCAAACAACACCGGTTATATGCGCAATGTGATATATCATATTATAAATTTCTATGTGACTTTATTTTTATGTTAAATGTGTGCAATATTCCACAAAATATTGTAGACAATGAAGAATTTTGAAACTTTTGGGGGAAATACGTTCCGGAATGGAGATTGCCAACAAGAGATCAATTACAGTATAATTTTCCTCGGGTGCAAAACACGATTACGGATCACATAAAAGCAGCATTAGATCAAAAAATATGGCTGACGGCCGATGAATTAACGGATGCAAGAAAGAATTGTATTTTAAATGCGTTAGTGCGCACGCATATTACAGAAGACAAACGCGGAAACGATAGTAGAAAGTATAAAACATACCTTTGGGAAGTTCAATATATCGGCAACTCAACTTGTAATGTTGGTTATACATGGCGGTTCGAAAATGGTTAAAGCTGGAAGTTATTAAAACAATCTTATCCTCAACTGCTTCTTGTAACCTGTTTACTTCATGCTTGTCATCTTGTAGCTGAATTTATTAGAAACAGTTACTCAAAAGTGGACCACTTTATAGTTTCTACCAACAACGGATGCAAGAAAGAATAGTATTTTAAATGTGGTAATGCGTACTTTAAAAACGGGGGAGATTTCTTTGGCTCTTCTTTTACGTAATAGAATATTATTATTGTTATTATTATTAGCTGAATTTTTCTTTTCTTTTTTGTTTTTCATTCAAAAAGGTTTGAGTTGAGAACAACGAACGTATTTTTTTTGGATCGTTGTTTCAATATTGGCAGAAGGGCTATCAGGGTTACAATTTTGGGGCCTCTTTATTACATTGTATTAACAGGGAATCCCTCCCACTCCTCGCACTTACTTATTTTGAGCTAGTAAGCATCCCTTTAAGTTAAGTGAAAGGATCGCTAGATAAGTAAAAACTACGAGCGTTGGTATAAGGTTCTATTAAGAGCAGGATAGGACGTTGCATTATAAATGGTTATCTATTGGACAAATAAAGATTATTATTATTTTATATTAATCTTAGAATTGCTGTTTATGTCCTGCCAGTGTTCGTATGTTAGAACTTAGTGTTATTTGAGAATATGATTCAATAACTGTGCATCTCATCTCTGCATACACTTGATGGGAAATTAGATTTTGTTCAACATACATATAAACGGTATGGGCACTAGTTACTATAGAATTTATGGCTTTATTTATAACAAATTGCATATTTTCTGGATAAAAAATGGTAAATATTTATTTAAATTTAACCCCTTGCTTTGTTTAAAAACAATATATTATGCCTTCGGAAGATCAAATCTCCAATATGTATCCTCAAGGTGGTATCGTATTTATAATGTCCATGCGGACCACACGAGTCAGAGATACAGACACTGAGCCTTTGTGTGGACACCGTGTAGAATGTTTCGCAATTTCTTTGTGTAGATTTTCCTCGAGTTTAAGTTCAACACTGAAGACGACAACTTAGTTGTCAATTAATTTATCTAAATACGTATCTAGAACGCAAATATTAATGTGGTAAGGGGCTATTACCTCTTCGATTAGAAATTATTTTACTGTCCGTTTAACACAGCTAACATAATGTTAAAGTCACCTATTTTTACCACGCGTGATTATTTCAATGCCATAAGTCATTTATGTGATATTAGTGTCGATATTATACATACTATTATAAATATTATTCGTTTATAACACCGCTTTACAAAAATTTACTTTTTGTCCTATACCGCGAAATTCATAGCTGATAAAACTTATTATTTACAACACGCTATTCTCATATCTACCGTTAAATACGCGTACAAATACTTGTCGTTTATGTGCATTTATTCGTTGATAAAGTGCATATTTTTTTGTTGTTTAAACAACCCAAACTTTTTTACTATATGTATGGAGAATGTAAACGTTGTTTCAAATTTCGCGGTTTTTTTTAAAGAATAAATAAAACACATAATTTGCATTCGCTTTCAAAAACTTTTTATTGGTAATCGAAGTATCAGTTATGACATTTATATGCGAAAAATAATATCTGCCAAATGGCCTCTTCTTGCAGCTCCACAGACGTCCACTCTTTTGTTAAAATTTTCAATGACGTTTTGACATAATTGAGGCTCTATCTCACCAATGACACGAATAATTTCATCTTTCAAAGCAGGAATTGATTGCGGATTGTTTTTATAAACCCGACTTTACATATAACCCAAAAAAAAAATAGTCTAACGGTGTCAAATCACATGATCTTGGTGGCCAATTAACAACACCGTTTCTTGAGATTACACGTCCAGGAAATTTTTCTCTCAATAAATCAATTGATTCGTGTGCAAAGTGAGGTGTAGCACCATTCTGTTGAAACCACATCATATCCTCTAGATCAATATTCGTTAATTCAGGCTACAAAAATTCGCATATCGATCACCATTGACAGTTACAGCTTTACCAGCAGCATTTTCAAATATTTAATTACACCACCTGACAGTAACTCATTTAGGATGCATAGGTTTCTCATGAATAATTCGTGGATCCTCTAGATCAATATTCATTAATTCAGGCCACCAAAATTCGGTTATCATGCGACGATATCGACTACCATTGACAGCTACGGCTTCACCAGCAGCATTTTCAAAGAAGTAAGGTCCAATTACATCACCTGACTATAATGCATACCAAACAGTAACTCGTTAAGGATGCATAGATTTCTCATGAATTATTTTATGGAAATCAGCGTTCTGTGAAAAGAGTTTTTAGAAAATTCGTGGAATTTCCTCACCCCAGATACGGCAATTTTGTTTATTAACATAGCTACCAAATGTGCCTCATCGGAAAACATTATTTTTTGAGCAAAATCAGCTGGTTGTTCATTAAGGAAATTGACAAATGAACTACGTTTTAAATGATCTAATGGCTTCAGTTCCTGTGTTATTTGAACCTTATATGCCTTCAGAGATAAATCCTTGTGTAAAATACGCCATGTTGTTGATCCACTAAGTCCAAGTTGTTGTGAACGTCGTCTAATGGACATTTCAGGATCTTCAGCAACACTTTCACGAACCAAACCAATATTTTCTTGCGAACGACCACTACGACTGTATTTTTCACTTTTTTGATCTTCCACGGAACCGGTCTCTTGAAATTTTTTAATAATTTGACCAATAGTGTTTTCAGATGGACGATTATGTAAACCATAAAATTCACGTAATTTTCTGAAAACTCTTTTCACAGAACGCTGGTTTCCATAAAATAATTCAACAATTGAACGCGTTGTTGTACCGTGTACGAAGCCATTTTTATAAATGTCATACAACACACTTTTTAAATGCCCACATACGCAGACAAATTCAGTACGCCATCTATATTTTATTTATTCTTAAAAAATACCGAGCAGTTTGAAACACCCTTTATTGTTACGGATTTATTTTACGCTTCGTTCATATTTATTGGCTATCTCTGTATATTGTTGTGCACAAATTTAGTGCACCTATTAAAATTAAGTAATTTCAACTTCTTACCCACTTTCGTGTTTGTTTCTTTACAGTTATCTAATACAATGTTATGTTCTTTACTTAATCCTGAAACGCGTTATATTGTATCATTTATTTACTAAAAAAAATAAAATTACGGCACAGAAACTTTCTTGTTCGTATTTTCATAATTTATGTACCAAAAGTCAACCAAAGAACTCAAGCTTCTCAATCAACTTGAAGAGTAATCAATTACTGTTAAGTACAAGAGTTTCTCTGAAACAAACGGTGTAGTAAATAAAGTCGGTTAAGACATGAAATCTAATTATAATCATAAACCACACGAACTCCAATTATGTATCGCGAAATTGTCATTCGGCGTGTAAATTTTCCTTAGTTTCTCACAACAATGCTAATTTACTTCTACTTAAGTAATTAACTTCTACGAATTATGAAATAATTTAATTTATAAGTAGGTAAAGAGAATGAATTAATATCTCAAACATTGAGTTTATTTATCATTTATCATAACCAATCTAGTTAATGGATTTTCCACTATATCTGATAGAGGTGTAACGAATCATATTTTATTTCTTGTACTGCGAGTGAAATATTGAAAATAACAAATGAACACATTATATAGACAGTAAATACAAAGGGTACTAGGAAAGTTTAGCAATATGACGCAACAATGAGTCGTAAGAAGCTGCTTGTTGCTGCATGTTGAGATATGTTCATACGTGCATGGTAGACGCCGCGCCATATCGATGGGCTCAGTTATTCATTAGCAGTGAGAGTGTAAAGTGTTTGCGATGGTATCGCGGTCACGAAATGAGATAAGGGCAGTTTTGTGTTATAATTTCATGCATGGTTTAAACATAGACCAGTGCTTCGAAGAAATGATTCTTGCACTAGGCGATGTTTGTCCACATCGCACAACGATATTCAGGCTGTATAGAGAATTCCAAAGGGGGAATTTAACTGTGGAGGATGCTGAGAGGCCGGGAAGGCCACGAACGTCAGTTACGGAGGAAAACGTTACTACTATGAGGAAAATGCTTGGCGAGGACAGGCGAGTGACGTACCAACAGATAGAGGGTACTTCAGGCCTAAATACACCAGCAATTCGTTCGATTCTGCATGATCATTTGCACGTGAAGAAACTTTGTTCTCTCTGGGTGCCGCATCGACTGACTGAAAAGCAGATGACACGGCGTGTGACTCGGTGCCGGCAGATGCTAAAAAGGTTTAATAAGGGACAGTCTCGGTATGTGGACAACATCGTGACAGGTGGTGAGACTTGGCTGTACTATTACGATGTTCCGACCAAGGCTCAAAACAAAGTTTGGGTCTTTGATGATGAGGACACACCCGTAGTTGTCAGAAAATCCCTATCTGTAAAGAAGAAAATGATAGCTGTATTTTTCAAATCGAGTTGAATTGTGGAACGCGTCACAGCTAAGTGGTATACTGAACAGTGCCTGCTTAAAGTCATTGGATCTATGAAGAACCTGCGGCCAAAGTCAAGAATGGACACGTAGGGGTTAAGAAACATTTACAGTAATACTCCTTCGACGGATACGTTAACTAATTTCAAAGAACATTTTAATTACGCAAATATTATATCAGTAGACATCGAACAATCATCTCTCTATATAAGAACATTTTTACAACGTGACGAACATCATTTAACGGGAAAACTCTGGAGGCTTTCGCTACGTTGCAAATTCTTAACAATTTTCTCGTCGGTAAGTGCTTAACAATAATAATAACGTAAAATATATTGCTTATTACTATTTCTTCGTCCAGTAATGCAATATTTATTGTATATATTTCGTATGTTTCACAATGTATAGGCTTTTGACATCGCGACGTTCGATATACGTCGGTGACGGCCTAGACTGTCAGAGACTCCGCACCAGCTTCGCTTGCCGAACATGGAAGCTGTCCAAATATCCCCGCTTTAGTTATCACTTCAAAAAAGGAATATTTACTCCACGTTTAAGAAGTATATCAAGTGAACTTTAGGTTTAGAAGGAATCAAAACAATTATTCTAATTTACACGTTTGCGCTTTAAAAATTTTTCTAAATATAAGCTGATGCACTAAGTAATAAATACTTTTACTAAGTACGCGATACCAAGATGTAAATACTTTTCATATACACATAAAAGAATTTTTCCCAACAGAAACTTAATGTGTTTACTCTTCAACAATCTTGAATGGTCGGAAGAGTGAGTATTGAGAAATGACTTTCGTAGTCGACATAATAAAAAATCCAAGCTTGGCGTTAAAAGCTGACGGAATTATAACTTGTCCATCGCTTTCTTGTTGATGGAAGCTCCAATATCATCGATTAATCTTTCTTCTTTTATTTTTCGATCGGTCCTTCCCTGCACTTACAATTTCTAAATTCAGTAAATACACGTATGTATCTCTTGGTTAGGATTATAACTTACGAGGAAGTAATATTTTTAGTTACGAAGCGAGTATAATTTTAATAAAACGAAATATTATTATTAGTTTTTATAATACTGTGAAAGCAATTATTAATATTTATACACAACATTAGAAACATTACGTTAAAAAAATAAGCATTTTCAACATAAATAAATATGATTCAGTGTGTGTTTATATTCGCTGTCTATGTACGATATGGGTGATAAATACAGAGAAATTTTGTTCGTATTGTCTGCACGATTTCAGTGTACCATGAGATTTAATCTGACTGTCGTTAAAAATAGTTTTTCGTAAGCTTCGTATCAAAATTGTCTTTCAATATAACGTAAGAGTATAGTCATAAGGAAATTTTATTAATTTTAGTTGGTTTTCAAGCATTAACGCATTAATTTGCTATATCAGGTGGGCCATACATACATAGTCTGTCGCAGAGAAAACCAAACTTTTTTAAAATAAAAACAAAAACTTACTGTTTTGGTAAAATTCAATTATTTTATTCAAAGTAGTCGCCTTCGGCTTCAACACAACGTTTTACGCGGTCGATTAACATGTCGAATTAATTTTTAAGTTCGTCTTTAGAGATGTCCTTCAAGATCGCTGTCGACACCTTTTTAATGGCTTCAACGTCGGCGTAACGCTGTCCTTTCATTAGCAAATGTAGTTTGGAGAATAAATAGAAATCTTAGGTGGCCAAATTCGGTGAATGGTTGATGGTTGAAAAGTTATCATGTATTAGGTGCGCAACTAAGCTCTCTCACGGATCCTCATCGAGCATTGCCTCCAATTCAGCGTCTTCGAAGGTTTTTGGTCTTCCTTCACGCGAACGGTCGTCAACATCGAAATCACGTCTTTGAAGCGACGGAACCAATCACGGCACGTTGTTTCACTTAGAGCAGCATCTCCGTAAACTCTTTGGAGTTCTCGATGCGCTTCAGCCGCCGTTTTCACACAACCAAAAGTATATGACGCAAAAACAAAATCACTAATGTGTCAAAGCGGTTTGTTTACCATATGTCTAAGCTTGGTTCATGACGTTTTGGTTATGTCACAATCGACCAGCACTTACTACTGGAGCCATCTCTTGAAAAACAGCGAGAACTTAGTTGCGCACCTAATAGCAAACGCCAGCTACAACACGACGAATACACGCCAAAAGACGCTTCATAACACCAAGATAATATACAGCATTGACTGTTTGACTAGTTGGTACAAACTCTTTGTATACTATGGGTTTCAAATCATAAAAACAAATCAACATTGTCTTCACTTTCGACTTCTCCAAACAGCTTTTTCTCGGTCGTTCTTCGCTTGGATGCTTCCATTCAGAGCTTGGTCTCGGGATCATATTGAAAATACCATGTCTCATCGTCAGTTACAATGGAATACCTGAAGTTTTCGTCCTTTTTTGAGTCTTTAATCAAGTCTGTACAATGTTGAATTCGGTTAGCTTGTGTGGTAAAAACCTTGCACAAATCTTCCTCAGTCCCAAATGCTATATCAAAATGCGATTAATTGAATCTTTGGAAATATTTAATTCCATATTCCGTATCGCTGTGAGGATTTCGGTTCATTTCTGATAAATTCACGCACAAGTTCGATGTTACTTTCTGTAACCATAGATTTTTTTGCACCAGAATGTTCGTCGGCATTGATGTCCATACGACCATCCGTATGATAGTCTTTAAATCGTTTATACCACTTATACACACTCATACGTGATAAACACGCATCATCAGTTAATAGAAGTATGGTAAGTAATTATTTGACAAAATTATTTCCAAGCATACTTATATATAATATTCTATGACAAAATAAAAACAAAACACATTGCCTTAGGCTTTTAAATTAGTAGAATAAATTTGACTATAACTAATATAAATTTAATAAGTTCATCGTTTTCATCAAGCATTCTAAACTGAGTTTAACGTAAAAAAATCAAAAAGCATGTCGTCGAAACTTTTCCAACATTTACTTAAAATATTAAATCTTGCATTTAAAGTTACGTTAACAAAATTGCATTCCATTATTCAGTCAAATGGATGACAGTCACAGAATCACATACCCTGATTCCATCACAGAGCCGTGATATACGTGGTATGTTCTGGGTTTTTAAGGGAACTGTTAAAACCAATAGAAAGGCTATTTTAAAAATCACATGTAGGCTAAAACAGTGCAATTATAAACTATAAACGTACCGTTTTCGCTTCTTTAATAGCATTGTTATAACAGTAAATTGAAAGAACTATTTAATAAGTTAAAATTGTACAATATATAACAATTTCCCAAAATGCATATATTATATAGATCATGAATTGTGTTACAATAGTATTGTTCTTCCTTTTTAAACAAGGGAATGTATAAATTCTAGTCATCATACAACAATGTATTATTGGTCCATTATGCTGGTCCATTATGCTTTAAAATGTAAATTGGAGATTCAGTACATGAAATACAATATACACATAGAAATAAATAATGTATTACATTTGGAGATAACAATTATTTGTATCACCATTTATTTGTTTCGTTAAATTAAACGTTTCAGTAAGCGATTTACCGTGTTTAAAGCAGAACTTGATATTTGCTTTGTTCAAAATATATTTTTCGACCAATGTCAAATACGCACTGTTACTTTATGTGCAATTTCTCTGCTTCTAATGATGCAAAAGTCATGGATATTTTGACATAACATTGGTGAAAGATCTACATTGTTATTATTATTTTTCGTCGATATACATACATATATATTTACATACACTATATGTAAAGTATGAATATTTTTACATCCTTACATCCTTAACCAACTCGTTTTAATTGTAACAAAAATTAAATGTCAGGTTTAATCCTAAAAGTAATATATTGTACTTACTATCAAATTCCCTATTTGAGTAACAAAAAAAATGGCAAAAATAAGGAACGCTTCTCTTTAGATTGCATATAAATCTAAACAGAAGGCAAGAGAGAAAATTGCGAAGACCTGGTGACTGTGATATTTCTTACAGTTCGCATTCCTTTGAGAAACTTTTCATTTTGCTATGAAAGCAATCATCGATTTCTGCGCCTTCCCATCTTTCAATTTCTTTCAACAAATGCATTAAAATTCAATTTTTGTCTTCGTAATGTAATAGAATATATTTCAATATTTTACGTCAAACTGAAAACCTCTAACTACAGCCCTAAATTTGAAAATACTGTTTAATTTAAGATTATATTTTAAGTTTAACAAAATTTACATTACTGTTGGATAATATCATTACTATTATTATTATTAAAATTGTAATTTTAGTAGGTCTTCGAATACAATTATACATAGTATACGAGGGTCGACTGAAAAGTTCATAGAATGACAAATAAATGACGTCTTATTGTGAATGTTTATTTAAAAACGTCCCGGATATTTTAACCAGATGGATAGTTGAAATTTCTTAGCTCAATGTTGCATGATGGAAGACAATTCGTGTACAAAAATTGACATATATTTGGCCATTTTCATGCAATTTCTTGTGTACCTCGGGGAAATGTGGGACCGCTTCTATTTTGTATATACGTATATTAATAATTTGACATCAATAATTGCGTCCAAGGAATTGCTGTAAGTCGACGATTTAAAAATTTTTAACTCGATCCGAGATATACGAATGGATTGCTTCTTCTTGCAAACTTAATTAGATATAATTAATGGTAGATGCGAGGATAAATGTTTACAATTAAATCTATCCAAATTTATGATTGTGCGCGAATATTCATTGCGTGCTGCTTCATTGACTCGGACTACTCTAGTCAAAGATCTTGAAGTTTCATTGAGAAGCTCACGATTGTCAATTACATTGAAAACGTCGCCTCATCTGCGAAAGTCTTTGGGTTCTGTTATACGCAAGAACGTTTACTTCTACGCAAGTAATGAAGTCTGTATTTTTCACTGGTTAGATTGAAACTTGAATATGTGCTTTTGGTATGAAATACCTATTATCATGTGCATAAGAACATCTTGGAAGCTGTACAACGACAATTTTTAAAATACTTATCCTTACGAGTTGATTCCTTTTATCTAACGGAATGTGTTGATCATATGGAACTACTTCAACAATTTGATGTTACTTTGCTAGAAGACAGACACATTATTACTGGTTTGATATTTTTATATAAACTTCTAGATAATGACGTCGATTGTCCTTTACTCCTTCAAGAATTAAATGTTCACATTCATCCAAATATTTTGTGTAGGAGACATTCATCATAACTCTATGGGAGCTTTACACAAACTGGCAAGTGGGGGACAAGTAGGAGGAATTAATATGTTATCACCTTCTCTCTACTTGTGTCTTGTACTTTTATATATTTTCATATATGGATTGTAAAAATTATGTAAAGAATTATTATATTTCATGATTTGTGAAGTTTTATATTTACTATCTGCTTCTGGGTTTCCGGGTTGGACCCGCGTCACTTGTATATCTGCCTAAAAGTTTCAGTGCAGTAGTTCAGCCCTGAAGATGTCCCATACAAATGGGTACGAAACGTCGGCAGATATAAAAGTGACGCGGTTCCAGCTCGGAAACCCAGAAGCAGATAGAATGGACCACGACCGCGGAAGTCCACGTACCAGATTTTATATTTACTTTTTGTTGTAACACTTCTTAAATATATTCGTGTTTTGTATGTACATTTGGTTTTGTCCTAATAATGGAAGAAATACTGTTGGGTAAAATACAAATAAAAAATAAAAATAAAACAGACGCAGAAAGTTCATTTTTTAAATACACAAACATATTTTTACCTCATCGTAGGCGTTTGACTATCAACAATGGAAGGTATACCGATGATACAATAGTAAACCGCATTTTGACGTCAGGATACATCAATACGTAAAAAGTAAAAAGACACTTAATTACATGCATTTATTTTATTTGTAGAGGCACCTATGCAGCCTCCCCAACGAGGTTGTACGCTAGTGAAACTCGGAGAATTGTCCAGCATTAGTTTTTATATTTTATATAATATCAATTTAACTTAAGTGTATTTCATGTTGTGTCATTGTTATTATACACTAATAACATCTTTTATTTATTATTTCAAATATTTGCTCATGTATAAATGAATTACGTTTGAAATTATTGTTTGTCAGTTTTGTCAGTTTAATAAAGGAACCCTTGTCTATCCAAATATTCATTATTTATTGTTTTTACAACCATTTGTCACATACATATGTCAAGTTATTACTTCTTTTCATTGTTAAAACAAATAATTGTTATCTACAAATGAAATATACTATTTATTTCTATGTGTATATTGTATTTCATGTATCAAATCTCAAATATACGTTTTGAGGCATAATAGACAAGTGGTAACACAGTATTGTATGATGACTAGAATTTATACATTCCCTTATTTGAAAAGGAAGAACAATACTATTACAACACAATTCATGGTCTATATAATATATGTATTTTGGGAAATGGTTATATATTGTACAATTTTAACTTAATAAAATAGTTTTTCTAATTTACTGTTATAACAATGCTATTAAAGCAGCGAAAACAGTACGTTAAAACAGTGTGAGCAACAATGAGTGACCTGATCCTACACTTCTTTCCATACATATCTCCTCAACATTTACTTCCTCTTAAAAGTGAAATTAGGCAGTGTCTCACGCAATTCTAATAATTATAATAAAAATATGCTAGCTACTACTAGGCTAGCATATAAGTATAAATAATGGATATTAATCACAAAACAAGTTCTGTACACTGCACGTCAATGAAAGGTTAATAACATAAACATAGAGTACGAAAACTCACTAGAAATTACTAAACTACTAACTTCAGATAGAAAAAAGGAAGTAAGTATTGATATGGTGCGTGCGGAAAGTAATAAAGGATCAGGTCAATCATTGTTACTTACTCGTTAGTTTATAATCGTACTGTTTTAGCCTACATGTGATTTTTAAAACAGCAGTTCCTTTAAAAACCCGGAACAAACGGTGTATATCACGACTCTGTGACGGAATCAGAGAATGTGATTCTGTGTTCCGTCATCCATTTGACTGAATAATGGACGGTATTTTAATTACTTAAGGTTGATATATATATAACCCCTTTCCACATTACCCACACGAAACGAATTCCGTACACGATCTGTACCGCCGAAAACCAAAACGCACATTCCACTGTTTAATTATCTGCTGATGATTACAACTTGGTTGTCGAAATACGTATACAGAATACTGAGAGGGATTGTGGGAGTCACAAGAAGAGACCAAATGAGAAATGAGGTAATAAGAGAAATATTGGAAGTTGAATCAATAAAGAGCTCAATAGAAAAAGAACAAATGAGATGGTTTGGTTATTTAATCAAAACGGGACCTAACAGACAAACAAAAAAGATATGGCAAGCAAAGACGAATATAAAGAGACAGAGAGGAAAACTAAGGAGAAAATGAGACGAGATAATAGAGGAAATACTAAGGAAGAAAGACAAAAACTGGCAAGAAGCCTAGATATTGGCGCTAGACACAAGGAAATGGGCAGAGTTCGTGCATATAATAATAATAATAATAATAATTTATTGATATATATGTACATATACACGTCATGGAACAATCATGGATAAATAAAAACACTATTAATGCGCTCACAATACGTTAAAGACCGCAAGACCTATACAAAACAATACACCAGAGTACCAATTAAAATATAAAGAAAATATAAAAATATAAAAAACACAAAAAGGCTATGTCAAAATTTATGCTTCAAGTAGTCATTTACCGAATAAAAAACGTTCTCCATCAGCACCTTTTTTATTAATATTTTTAGATTAATCCATGGTAGGTTCCTAAACCTATAAGGCAAAGCATTGTATACCTTCACGGCCACGTAATTCGAACCTAGCTGACTTTTCCCAATGCGATGATACGGTATCACCAAACCGCTCTGGTTTCGTGTTTCATATTTGTGAAAATCACCATTTTTGCAGAACCTATCCGGCGACTTGTGAACAAATTCCAGGCAAGCATATAGGCAAACAAGTACAGTGAGATGAGAAAGTGATAATCAAACTTAGTGTAAGTGGAGTGAGAATCGAACCTAGTGAGAAGTGAGAGTGATAATGGACCTCAGAGCGAGTGGAAGTGAGAATGTACCCTACACCGAAAGGTAAAAGGGGACTGGATTATATATATATTATTAAAAATCATTGATTAAAGCTTGAGCAAGGAGGGATAATTAATTTTGTGCACTGAAAACATTTCGTATACTATTACCATTTCCAACATCCTACATTTGCTAAACCGGATTTTCTATAGCTGCTTTTAAGCCATTTCAGCTAAATATAGAAAAAGAACTCAGAGTGTCAATTTCAAATGATAAACCTTCTTTCAAAAGACTTTGCTCTGCAAGGGAGGCCCAAACCAATCACTGATAATTATTAAAGTTGTCATTTGTGTCAGAATATACTTTACTTCTTTCCTTCCAGAAAATTAAACAATTTTCAAAAATAAAATTAATATTTTTTCTTATTCTCGCACACCCTCCCCCAATTTAAAGTTATCACGTACGAGGGTAGTTTGACAAGTAGTGAGAATGGAAAAGAAAAACGAATTTTTTAAATACAAAATAATTTTTATTTTTCAATATATTCTCCAAAAAGAGCAATACGTTTATTCCAACGGTACTCCAATGCTCTTATGCCATCTCTAAAATGCGATTCCGGAAGGCTTGCAAAATACTCATTTACGAAGATGATAAGCTCGTCGTTAGACGAAAATTTCTTTCCACCTAGTGCCGTTTTCAATTTTGGAAAAAGGTGGAAGTCGGAAGGGGCTAGATCCGGCGAATAAGGCGCATGCGGTACTAATTGGAAATGCAACTCGTGGATTTTGGACATCGCAACTGTGCTGGTATGCGAGGGAGCGTTGTCTTGGTGAAACGGAATCTTTTTCTTTGTCATTCCTAGCCATTTAGCACGAATCTCAACATTTAATTTTTGTAGAAGTTCTGCATAATATTGTCCGTTTATTGTGGCACCTTTCTGAAGGTAATCAACGAGCAAAATGCCCTTGAATCCCAAAAAATTGATGCCATCATCACCTTGTTTACCGATAAAGTGGTTTTCGCTTTCTTTGGAGGTGCATAACCACGTTCTAACCATTGTTTCGTCTGTTGTTTAGTTTCGGGTGTACTGTAGTGTATCCAAGTTTCATCACAAGTAACAAATCGCTTACAAAAATCAACCGGATTCCGCTTATAAAGGTCCAAACGCTCATTGGAAATGCGCAAACGAGTGGACTTTTGATCAGTCGTAAGCAATCGCGGCACCCATCTTGCCGAAAGCTTGGAAAGGCCCAATTCTTTCGTTAAAATGTGGTGTGCGCGTTCTGTTGAAATGTTTACCATATCTGCTATCTCTCTCACTTTGAGTCGTCGATCTTGCGTAATAGTATTATGGATTTTTATAATTATTTCAAGTCACGATTTTGGGTGCTCCAGAGTGCGCTTCATCAACATTGTTCTACCACGTTTAAATTCATTTACCCATCTACTTATTGTGGCGGATGATGGAGCAGATTCACCTAATGTTTCCCGTAACTCATCTTTTATTTCGGTAGCTTTCATATTCTTAATTACGAAGTATTTAATCATCGTACGATACTCTGCTTTTTCCATTTTAACAAAACGACGTGTTGCTTCTTTTTCAATCAGCTGTTAAAAATAAACTAATCAACCGATTTATCTAAATATCGGAATGCAAACATATAAATAGGTAACCTAAATTACAGTGCATTTGTTTTACAAATTAGAGCGCCACCTATGTGTCATTCTCACTACTTGTCAAACTATCCTCGTATATGTACAACGTGTGATTTCTATTTCCCACCACATTTTCTATGTATTTAAATGTTGATGCATATTGCATGATTTTTTCTATATAAAAGTTCCGTCGAAAATACACAGCAATATGTGTGCAATATGTTAGCACATCGAATAGACGAAACTGACAGTAAGTGGAATATGAAAATATAAAAACCTATACATACTGATTTAAATAAATACAGGTTTTGCAAAATATTTAAACCCATTAACTTTCAATAAATATTAATTCATGCAGATATTTATTTACATATTCTAATATTGAATCATACAGATGTACTAATGAATCTAATGATTGATATTACATCAGCGAATTAAAAATAATAATTTTAGAAAACTCTTGCGTAATATTAGTTTGAAGACATTAAACAACGTCACATCCTTTACTATAAATAATTGTACGCCGACAAATTAATATCGATAAATACGTTCTACGTAAAAATAATCTTATCGCATACTAGGTACAGTACCGCTTGTGGGAAGTTTTGCAGTGCATAGAATATTACAAATTTTCTTAAAATCATCGAAACGCAATAAAGACAGACTGCTTCAATACATATCCTTACAAAAAGTAAAAAATATTAGGTGCGAAATTAAGTTCTCGCTGTTTTTTTGATGAAAATGCAACTTCATTGTGAAAAAATGTTTACAAATGAATCACTCAAAATATTGCCCATCGCTAGCGACAACCTTTTCCGATCTTTCTGGCAGAGCTCGAATACCGTCACGGTAGAAGCGATCGTCTTTTGAAGCTATCCACGAATCAAGCCATTTTGAGATGTGTTCATATGAGCGGAACTGCTGATTAGCCAGACCATGTGCCATCGAACGGAACAAGTAATAATCGGACGGCGCAATATCTGGGGAATATGGCAGGTGGGGCAGGACCTCCCATTTGAGCGTTTCTAAGTAGGGTTTAACGGGTTTGGCAACGTGAGGTCGAGCGTTGTCATGCTGTAGAATCACTTTTTCGTGCCTCTGCTCGTATTGTGGCCGCTTTTCGCGCATTGCGCGGCTCAATCGCATCAATTGAGTTCGATACCGTTCCCCAGTGATGGTTTCGTTTGGTTTCAACAGCTCATAATAAATAACACCGCCCTGGTCCCACCAAATACACAGCAAAACCTTTGCAGCGTGAATATTCGGCCGAACCGACGACGTAGAAGCATGACCGGGCAGTTCCCATGTTTGTGTTCTCTTTGGGTTGCTGCAATGAATCCATTTTTCATCAACCGCAACGATGCGATGAAGAAAACCCTTCCTTTTTTGCCGCTGGAGCAGTTGTTCACAGGCGAAAAAACGACGCTCAACGTCTCTTGGCTTCAAATCATAAGGAACCCAAGTTCCTTATTTTTAAATCATTCCCAATGCATGCAATCGCTGGGAAATGTCTTGGCGGGTAATTCCTAATGCTGAAGCAAGCTCTTTTTGCATTTGACACGGATCCTCATCGAGCAATGCCTCCAATTCAGCGTCTTCGAAGGTTTTTGGTCTTCCTTCACGCGAACGGTCGTCAACATCGCAATCACCGTCTTTGAAGCGACGGAATCAAACACAAAGCAGCATCTCCGTAAACTTTTTGGAGTTCTCGATGCGGTTCAGCTGCCGTTTTCTTCGAATGAAAGAAGAAAAGCAACACTTCCCGCAAATGACGATTATTTGGCACAAAATCAGACAGTTTCACACAACCAAAAGTATATGACGCAAAAACAAAATCACTAATGTGTCAAAGCGGTTTGTTTACCATATGTCTAAGCTTGGTTCATTACGTTTTGGTTATGTCACAATCGACCAGCACTTACTACTGGAGCCATTTCTTGAAAAACAGCGACAACTTAGTTGCGCACCTAATAAATTCATAATGCTTCATTTTTTATCTTAAATTAAAAATTTAATCAAAAAAGGTAAATAAAACTATTTACCACATTGATATTTCGACACCTAAGTTATCATCATTAGCAGATAATTAATCACATTGTCACACCTAGATCTGAAGTAAAACACGCACAAAATATCTCCACGCACACCTTCTCCGCTAAAAATTACACGATTGAATATGTTTCCTAACTAACTCATGCTAAAGTAAATTCCCACTTCCACTTATGGAC
Organism: Dermolepida albohirtum; assembly: GCA_031893035.1. Taxonomy (NCBI): domain Eukaryota; kingdom Metazoa; phylum Arthropoda; class Insecta; order Coleoptera; family Scarabaeidae; genus Dermolepida; species Dermolepida albohirtum. Next base: position 134,339 of record JAVIWB010004274.1, on the reverse strand, counting down.
CTTTTTTAATAGCCGTATCTTCCAGGAACTCATAGAGGCAAGGATATGTTTTCGGATCTATATCTATATTTAATACATGGTCTTTGTTTTTGACAGAACCATATATTTTTTCCTGGTCATATCGATCGGTTGAAGGTTTTTTTGTGTGAGTCGAACGAACATCTAGGATAAGCAGATGGAGAGATTCTTCCGTTGCTTTAGAAAACTTTATAATTTTTGTAAACCACACTGTGAATAGTTCCGTGGTCATCCAGCCGTAGTAGTGCACCTCGACCCAACCCTCTGGAGGTACTCCTCGCACCTAGATCCGAAGTAAAACTCGCGCAAAATAACTCCACACAACCTTCTTCGCTAAAAAATACACGATTGAATATGTTTCCTAGTCTTAAAGCTAACACTTATACTAAAGGAAATCCCTGCTTCCACTTATGGACCTTTTTTAATGATCGTATCTTCCAGGAACTCATAGAGGCAAGGATATGTTTTCAGATCTATATATTTAATATATGGCTTTTGTTTTTGACAGAACCATATATTTTTCCCTGATCATATCGATCAGTTGAAGGTTTTTTTTTGTGTGAGTCGAACGAACATGCTAGGATGAGCAGATGGAGAGATTCTTCCGTTGCTTTAGAAAATTTTATAATTTTTGTAAACCACACTGCGAATAGTTCCGTGGTCATCCAGCCGTAGTAGTGAACCTCAATCCAACCCTTTGGAGGCACTCCAAGCTGAAATTCTTGTGTCTTCTATTTCCCCGCGGAGCATAAAAGATTCTGCCGCAGATATGGACGCAGCTTTAGTGACCGTTTGTTTTCATTCGACGGATGTCTCTTAGGATTTTTGAGATGACACTTTCGTCGCAGTTTAATATAATTTAAGGTGTGAGGTTGTACTTATTAATATTTTGAATAAGTAAAGAAAACTACGGCAAAAACCCACACGAAACGAATTCCGTACACGATCTGTACCGTCGAAAACCAAAACCCTCACAGTGTTTGTTCCGGCTTTCGACGGTACAGATTGTATACGGAATTCGTTTCGCACGGGTTTTTTGCCGTAGTTTTCCAGATGCGACACTGTTTAAGTACCTGCTGATGATGACAACTTAGTCGTCGAAATACGTACACAGAATACGAAAATTAATGTGGAAATAACCACCATTTAATACTATACGATTGGTTGCATAGCTATACAGTTGATTTTGTTTCCTTACTAATACTAGCACGCCTATGATTGTAATATAAGTTCAATGTACAAGTTAAGCAGCACAAGGCAAAATTCAATGAAGCGGCACATTCAATTATTCTGGATCGCTCTGTATAAAATCCTGAAATGCAATGTAAAATCATATTAAAAATTTAGGAGTCAGTTATTTAATTTTCCCCTTGGTTTATTCCACGCCACGAACAGTTAGAAATATTACGAATTTATCTGTTTCGTAAAAGAAAACTTTTTGAAAGTCACTTATAATCAATTTAACATGCGAGTGACGTCATTTTGAAAGATAAGGTCAATATAGCAAATTCTAATGAATTTTGGATTTTCACTTTTTCAACAATCGAAGTGTTGGTGCACTTATTCACGGTAAAGTTGACTGATAAACAACATTTCAGTAACGCCTCTATTATATTTACACTCATCATGTAACAACGTTCATTAATGTAGTTTCGAGTCTTTGTACACACTCGAATTGTCAATATTAAACACATATGATTGCTGTTTCAATATTTAATTTTTTTTCATTGTGTTTATATTCGTGTAAAATAAAAAAGAATTGATTTATTATGCGTATAGATTTTTGTCTATGCAGGCCGCCAAGCGCTAACGATTATAGAAGACATAACTAGAGTTGGGACGTCTTCCCGCGGGTCATGTTCGTATTGAGTAGGCAGCGTAATATAATTAAATAGATGAAGTGTAGAATTATGAGTTAGTACAGAGCGTATTTTTATATAAGGCGAACATATAATTATTGAGTATAACGGACATGCGTAAGGGAAAAACGAGACCACTGGTTGACGTGGGAAAGTTTATTGATGAATTTCTCGATTTATATTATAATTGTGTTAAGATATACTGTAGAGTTTGCCATAAACCATTGATTTGCTGGGACAAACGCGACTGTAAAGATCATATAGAATATACAACACCAAAATAAGAAAAAAATAACGTGCTACCAAAAACACAATTTTGATTTACTGTTCATGATAATCGCCTGTGATTTGAGACTTCATAATGACTTCTGGAGTAAATACAATCCTAACTGGTAGCTACCATCCCAGACAGCGTTACAAAGCCAACTGTGCGTAATGACATCGAACACATGATCAAAGCTGTAGTAAAAGATAAACGACAGATAGAAATACATTCTATTTTGAATATTATAGCGCGTATTCTAGATTCGGTTAAAGCGACATTTCCCATTGTACTAGCTAGCAAAATATTAGAAAAGTTCACTGGCGAAGAAATTATGAAGTGGCACTAGCTTTCAATTTACAACTGACTATTGATGTTTGTGAGCGATGGTGCAGCGACAATGTGTAACGTAGGGCGTTCCCTTACAGACGAGTGTGAGGGACTTTTACATATGACATGTAAAGTTGCTGCTTTACACCTGGTAGTAATATTATTATTATGTTATCGAGAAGTAGATGCATTAATTTCAAATACCAAGTGTTTTCAAAATCTCCCAAAGGAAGTCTAGAATTCAACAGACGGTGCCCCGGTATTCCTAAGCTACCATAACCAATCCTCACACGTTGGAGAAAATGAATGAAAACTACTTTCTATTTTGCAAGAATTTCCAACATATAAAATCTGTTCTTCTACGATCCAAACCTAACAAAGATGCAGCAATTAAATAAAGACAGAAGAGACTTGCAAATACTTCCGCTGAAACCGATTTAAAACAAATTTACGACAATTGTGAAGGTTTATTTGACTCAATAGAAAAATTTCGAAACACTGGGTTGTCGTTTGTTAAGTCAATACAAATTATAAGCGATATACACTTATTACTATATGCTACAAGCGACATAAATTTTTAGTACTGCCATTTGATTAGTGGCGCCCTCTATGTCCCACTATGCGAAATTTAAAAGACATGCACGTATTATTAATAAAGAATGTAATCCCTATAAGGATTGTTAATAAATTCTGTGTAAAATGTAAAAGATTGAAGTAATAACATTTACCTAAAATGGAAATAAATTGTTAAAAATTATCAAAGAACACCTGTACATACTTGATAATATTTATAGCAGGCTGTATAATAGCATAGATATTGAATGTATGAAAAAACAAATCCATCACGCTTTGCCACTCATCACGATAAAAAAATGCTTTAGTCGTTTCCCGCATTTTATGATTAATAAATATTTTCGTAGGCTAGCAATGCCACCTGATATTGTTGACAAGTATGCCGGGCCATTATCGTTTTCGTAATACGAAAATGAGTATTTTAATTATCAATTGAATTTTTTTATAGGCACAGAGTCGGTTGTTAAAATTACTGAGGCCGAACCAAATGCGAACTCTTCCATCTTCGTCGTTAATTCGATCGTCTTGAATAGTTAGTAATTGCAATTACAATGTCGTAAATTTGATTGTGGTATATTATTATTTAATATATTTTTAGAGCCTGACTCGCAGGGAAAGTTATTAGGTGGATTTATACATTGGCGTATTGATAGATGTGATCAGATGGTTATTAATATTACGGCTTAAAAATGGTTAGCTTTGCTGGAGGAGGCGCTCATTTCTTTGTAACCCTGATCGGCTTGTTTCCGTAATTTACACAGTCTGTTTCAGAGAAAGCCGAACTTTTTTAAAATAGAAACAAAAGCTTACTATTTTGGTAAAATTCATTTATTTTATTCAAAGTAGTCCCTTTCGACTTCAATACAGTGTTTCGCACGGTCAATTAAAACTCGAATGAATTTTCATCTTTAGAGATGTCCTTCAAGATCGCTGTCGACGCCTTTTTAATGGCCTCGACGTCGACATAACGCTGTCCTTTCACCGGCAAATGTAGTTTCGAGAATAGATAGAAATCACAGTGAAAACAGCAAATGTTTGATGATTAAAATGCAATTTATAGTTATAAAATCAGTGATAAGCGTCGAGAGATGAGATGGTGCATTATCATGTAACAAACGTCATCTACCATTTTGACGATATTAAGGACGCACACGACGTATACGCGTCGAAAAACGCTTCATGACATCAAGATAATATACAGCATTGACTGTTTGACGAGTTGGTACAAACTCTTTGTGCACCATGCATTTCGAATCATAAAAACCAATCAATATTGTCTTCACTTTTGACTTCTCCAAACGGTTTTCTTTCTGTCTTTCTTCGCCTGGATGCTTCCATTCAGAGTTTCGACGCTTGATCTCTGGATCATATTGAAAACACCACGTCTCATTACCAGTTACAATAGAATACCTGAAGTTTTCGTCCTTTTTTGAATCTTTATTCAAGTCTGTATAATGTTGAATTCAGTTAGCTTGTGTAGTACAAACCTTGCACAAATCTTTCTCAGTCCCAAATGCTGATATTTGCTCTTTGTACAAAATTCATTTTTCGACAAATGCCAAATACACACTGTTACTTTATGTACAATCTCTCTGCTTTTAATGATGCAAATGTCATGATATCTATCGGTGAAAGATCTAACTTACCGATTAATATTTTTTTAATAGATGGCGCCATTAACAATTGCTATTTTAAAAAAGGTTCCGTTGTCTTTGCAACAGACTGTATATATATATTAGTGAGTATTCTACTTGGTTTCTGTATTAATGTAGCATATAAAAATTTTAACATTTGCAAAGAAATAAGGGGGTGGGTTTCCCTAAACAAGTATTTATTACAGGAAAAATATTTATGCCATCGTTAAGGGCAAGTCAAATAGTTTAAACCGTTAATCACTTAAGATTGATACTTAACCCTTTTTCGCATTAATTTTCGTATTCTGTATACGTATTTCTACAACTTATTTGTCATCAACAGATAATTAAACAGTGTCGCACGAAACGAAACAAATTCGGTACACGATCTGTAGCGCCGAAAGCCAAAACGCGACACTGTTTAACTATCTGCTGATGATGACAACTTAGTTGTCGAAATATGTATACAGAACACGAAAATTAATGTGGAAGGAGGTTATATATCAATCTTAAATGATTAAGTTAACCACAGGCTCCATCGATATTACCTTCAAAAACTGGTAGTGACACCCGTTGCAAAGATTTATCAATCAAAGAGAGAAAACGTCGAAAAAAGATGGAAATCTTAAGAGATAAATGTAAATTGGAAAGTAAAGAAGGAGATTTAATATTTAAAATTATGCCGAACGCAAAATATACGCGTCTAAATGTTATTAATACCCCAGTACGTAAACCCACGCTTAATTGCGAAATTTCGCTTTCTTTATTGGAACTTACGATCTAATAAAATTCATTCGCTTCTGCCTCAAAAAAAAATATTTTTTTATTATGGATTTCCAAGAGGACATAAAGAAAGTTGAATTTAAATCCAATCTTCTAGGGTTATGTTTGAGTATAATAAGCGCTATATATCCCTAATTTAACAATGTAAACGTATTTTTTAAGACATACACGTTCTTTATTTGAAATAAGGATATCGCGCAAACTGTGCATTACAATTTTTGTGGTATTTAATGCAATTTTTTTTTGTGAAACATTCCTTGTTAATGACATGGATTACAAACAGTTTAAAATACACAACCGGATTTGTACCCACAAAATCCTGCGTAACGCAAACAGTAAAATTGATAGACGTCAAACTAGATTGTGTTCTTGCTAATCGCAAAATGTCATTTTCCAATTGCACAAAGTTAAATTTTACGCACTAGAGCGGTAAATAAAAATTAGGTAGATCCTTCACCAATGTTATGTCATAATATCATGACATTTGCATTATTGGGAGTAGAGAAATTGCGCATAAAGTAACAGTGAATATTTGGCAATGGCAAAATGAATTTTTAACAAACAACTATCAGGTTCTGTTTTAAATTCGGTAAATTGTTTACTGAAACGTTAGATTTGATGAAACAAGTGTATGGTGATGCATGTTCATCACGTGCGAGTTTAAAGACGGTCGTGCAGACATAAATGACGACGAACATCCTGGTGCAAAAAAATCTGTGGTTACGGAAGATAATATCGAACTTGTGCGTGAATTTATCAGAAATGAGGCGAAATCCTCATTGTGATACATGGGAATGAAATTACATATTTACAAGGAACCAATTCATCGCATTTTGATACAGCATTTGGGACTGAGAAAGATTCGTGTAAGGTTTGTACCACACAAGCTGATGAACAAAAATTGCTTCGAATTCAACATTGTACGGATTTGATTAAAGACTCAAAAAAAGGACGAAAACTTCAAGTATTCTATTGCAACTGGCAATGACACGTGGTGTTTTCATTATGATCCAGAGACCAAGCGCTAAATCTCTGAATAGAAGCATCCAAGAGAAGAAAGACCGAAAATAAGCCGTTTGGGGAATCAATGTTGATTTGTTTTTATGATTCGAAAAGCATAGTACACAAAGAGTTTGTATCAACTAGTCAAACAGTCAATGCTGTACATTATCTTGTGTTATGAAGTGCCTTTTGGAACGTATTTATCGTGTGCGCCCTCAATATCGTGAAAATGGTAGTTGACGTTTGTTACATGATAATGCACCATCTCATTCCTCGACGCTTATCACTGATTTTCTAACTACAAATGGTATTTTAACCATCAACCATTCACCGGATTTGGCCCCCCGTAACTTCTATCTATTCTCCAAACTACATTTGCCGATGAAAGGACAGCGTTATGCTGACGTCGAAGCCATTAAAAAGGCGTCGACAGCGATCGTGAAGCACATCTCTAAATATGAACTTAAAAATTCATTCGACATGTTAATTGACTGTGCAAAATGTTGTATTGAAGCCGAAGGCGACTACTTTCAATAAAATAAATGAATTTAACCAAAATAGTAAAATTTCGTTTATATTTTATAAAAGTTCAGTTTTTTCTACGTGAGACTGTGTATATTGTATTGAATTTGCACAACAGATGGTGCAAGTTCAAGTATTTGCATAAGCCATGTAAATATGAAAAATATTTTGTAACTGAAGACAGAACAAGAACACGTTTATCTTGCTACTTTCCACCATATACTATACAAAACATTGTGAAGGCGAAGCAATGAAACAGCTCGCTAAATCGGCAATAAGGTTGCCAGAGCGTACGTAGACAAACACTCAATCTCAGCTATTTGCCAAATAAATGACCGTTAAAAGGAATCATTCAAATATTAATAACACTCTGTTCACTACGTACGTTTCAAGGTATACCACCTATCGTCAGGTAAACTTGTGTTATTAACGAACGTACTTTTTCGATAGAGAAAAATGATGAGTTTGGTACTGTAAACATTAGGAAGGAATTGTTCCTTAATAACACAAGTTTACCTGATTATATAAAGTTATAATTTGAGCATTTTGGTATTTGTGGCAAACTTTGGAATTGAATGTATGCCTTTGTAAGCGACAGATCTTATTGCATCCGGGTTCGGACTCCTTTGTAGGGCTGATCATACCTTTTCGATACAAAAAAATAATGGAACAACATTGTCTTGCTCTATCGTATAACACACGAATTTACTGATCAACAGAACAAAGGCGCGTTTAGCTCGCTATGTCGGCAAAAAAGTTTTCAGAAATATTCTCAATGAACTATATGCAGGATAATTACGTAGACTATAATTTCTAGCTGTGAATTTCAACAACTGGGCTAGACCAGACTTACATAGCTTTCTTATGTTTAGTCTATAAAATGGCCCATTTTAAAAACAAAACTCCTGATGACTTTTATAGTTGTTTATAATAATTAATCAATACGTAGAAATGAAACAGAAATATACAGAAGAATATATATTTTTACATCACTGTTCTTTACAAATTAAATCTGGTACTTATCTGTGTATACATATTTTATACACAATATGTTAAAAGAAATTTAGGCATTTGGTTTTGTTTACTTCTAAAGAAAATTGAAGTGGATTTTATTTAATCTTAAAAATATATTATGCCACACTTAAGACAGCCCTTTCTAATGCTTTATGACGAATTATGTTGTAAGGAGCTATCCGTACTGGGTATTAAATTTCTAGAGATAAAAAGGTAATCGTAAACCATTTAGGTCCTGACCGAACTGGGGAGAAAATGTAAATTCTTAACAATACCTCTTCTAATTGTGAATACTTATTTCTTAGAAAGATTTAAAGTATTAATTTTATTACTCAGAAAATGTAAATTGTTAACAATACCTCTTCTTAATTCTGAGTACTTATTTCTAAGAAAGGTTTAAAATGTTAACTTTATTACTCTTTTTCTTGGAATCGGTAATTATTATTATTATTCTTAACATGGATTTTAAAAGCGCGTTGAGCGAGCGTGGAAAACCATTAATAATTTATAAAAGTTTTAAATTTTGCAAAAATCGGGTATTAAAAAATCTGGTGAAACTGTTTGGTGTTGTACAAATAAAAAGTATTCTGTGCAATTATATACTTTGAACTCCGTTCTTTCAAAAATAAGTGGCGTGCACAATCATGAGTTGAATGAAAATGTTTTAAATCGCCAAAGGATAGACAACGCCGTAAAGAGAAAAGCCGAACAGGACATCTCTCAACGCCCATCAAAATTGGTTCACAGAGAAATAAATGAACAAAGAGAAGTAATAAATTCCTTGACTGCCAAAGACATGAGGTATATAAGTAAAAATATAAATCATGCGACACTAAAAACTGTTCCAAGATTGCCTAAATCGATTGAGGACGTACACGAATTTCTCCAGAAAAGTACAATAGAAACTATCAAAAATGAACCGTTTTTGAATTTCAATGATAGGAAAGATAATATTGTTATATTCGCGTGCAGATCTAATATGGAATTTATGTGCCAACAAGAAACATTGTATATGGACGGCACTTTCGACTATTGAACAAAATTTTTCCTTCACATGTTTACGATACATGCTTTCGCTAATAATACATACGAGGATAGTTTGACAAGTAGTGAGAATGACACATAGGTGGCGCTCTAATTGGTAAAACAAATGAAGTGTAATTTAGGTTGCCTATTTATATGTTTACATTCTGATATTTAGATAAATCGGTTGATTAGTTTATTTTTGACAGCTGATTGAAAAAGAAGCACCAAGTCGTTTTGTTAAAATGGAAAAAGCAGAGTATTGTGCGGTGATTAAATACTTCGTAATTAAGGGTATGAAAGCTACCGAAATAAAAGACGAGTTACGGGAAACATTAGGTGAATCTGCTCCATTATCCGCCACAATAAGTAGATGGGTAAATGAATTTAAACGTGGTAGAACAAGCTGTGTTGATGAACCGCGCTCTGGAGCGTCCAAAATCGTGACTTCTAAGGAAATGATTATAAAAATCCATAATATTATTATGCAAGATCGACGACTCAAAGTGAGAGAGATAGCAGACATGGTAAACATTTCAACAGAACGCGTACACCACATTTTAACGAAAGAATTGGCCTTTCCAAGCTTTCGGCAAGATGGGTGCTGCGATTGCTTACGACTGATCAGAAGTTCACTCGTTTGGGCATTTCCAATGAGGTTTGGACCTTTATAAGCGGAATCCGGTTGATTTTTGTAGGCGATTTGTTACTTGCGATGAAACTTGAATACACTACAGTACACCCGAAACTAGACAACAGTCGAAACAATGGTTAGAACGTGGTTTTGCACCTCCAGAGAAAGCGAAAACCACTTTATCGGCAAACAAGGTGATGGCATCAATTTTTTGGGATTCAAAGGGCATTTTGCTCATTGATTACCTTCAGAAAGATGCCACAGTAAACGGACAATATTATGCAGAACTTCTACAAAAATTAAATGTTGAGATTCGTGCTAAACGGCCAGGAATGGCAAAGAAAAAGACTCTGTTTCACTGAGACAACACTTCCTCGCATACCAGCACAGTTGCGATGTCCAAAATCCACGAGTTGCATTTCCAATTAGTACCGCATGCGCCTTATTCGCCGGATCTAGCCCCTTCCGGCTTCCACCTTTTTCCAAAATTGAAAACGGCACTAGGTGGAACGACGAACTTATCATCTTCGTAAATGAGTATTTTGCAAGCCTTCCGGAATCGCATTTTAGGGATGGCAGAAGGGCATTGGAGCACCGTTGGAATAAATTTATTGCTCTTTTAGGAGAATATATTGAAAAATAAAAACTATTTTGTATTTAAAAAATTCGTTTTTCTTTTCCATTCTAACTACTTGTCAAAGTACCCTACCTACCCTACCTACTAATTTTGTCTTTGGCAAATATATAGAAAAGTGTTTGATTTATTGAAAAAACGATGCTCAGACTTGGACCTTAACTTACATCCACTAAATATTGTAATAGACTTTGAAAAGGGTATGCACTCCAGTTTAAATTATGTTTTTCCGGATGCCAGCATCGTCGGTTGTCGATTCCATCTAACACATTAAGCAGTGTTGCACCTGGAGAACTACGGCAAGAAATACCCGTATGAAACAATTAATTCCGCAAGACGCACACTGTGCATGATTAAATTAATCAACCACAGGCTCCATCAAATTCAACTTGTTTTATATGCATGTTTTGGAATCTAATAAACTTTAAAATAATAATTAAAATTATATTATTTTCTGCTATTCCATCATTAATTAAATACACAGAAATTAATTAAAAATTTCTGCGCTGGAGAAGGACTCGAACCTCTATCTGCCGTTCTCTAGACGACTGCTTTACCAATTACGCCACCAGGCAGTGTAACTTCGAGTCTTTTAACACGCCATAAATCACATTATGGAACAGATCTAATATTTATATAAAACTCGCAGTCAGGTTATTATTATGATGTCAATAATTACTATTAATTAACGATGGAATAGCAGAAAATAATATAATTTTCATTAAAATTTCCCATCGAGAAAACTTAATTATATGTTTATATATAATTATTGACATCATATTTAAAATAATAATTTCTTTACTTTCACTTTCTGCCCAATTCGAACAAAATTTAAAAGTTAGCAAGTAGATAAAAATATTTCGTACCCAATTCGGTCACTAGTTTTAAAATCTACCCAGTTCGGATACACCGTGTTGTAATACTCATGTCAGAGAAAGTTAAGGATTAAAATATCGTATGCATCTATTTCACTCTGGGCGTCTACATTATACCCGTTGTTTCCAATACCGAAAATAGTCTGTTGTTTATACATCTTCTCCATTGATTGTTTTCGTTGTTGTTCAATGTATTTTTCTTATGGTTTCGATTCCATATAACTAAGACCAGTCATCGACCCGATTGTATATACAAACACAATTTGAGTGATTGTTACTTTATTAACTCTGTTTTTCAGTTTATCGAACAAATTTTTTCTAATATTTTTTAATATACATAAGCTTAGTAGCCTGTACTTTTGTAAAAAATAGACATATTTTATTAAAGAAGTAATATTACGCCTCTTCGCTTAAAAATATGTTTGTTAATATTAACTGTATTCAATTTAACGAGTACGAGGTCTATCCAGAAAATAACCGAACATTTTAAATTACGCGCCAACAGGAAGACTTAGTAATGCGCGATTGGCAGCATTGTCTCCAGCATAACCTTTTGCATAATTACATGTTTTCAGATTGTTAACATCTCATCCAGTTCTCGTGTTATTGTTATGTGTGTGCAAAGTGTTTCAGTATTCGTATCTATTATTGCAATTTACAAACTGAAGGAGCAAAGATGCGCCGTCGAATTTTCATAGAACTGGGGAAAACTTTTCAAGTTTTAAAGTAAGCTTACGTAGATAATACTCTGAGTCGTACGCATTGTTATAAATGGTTTAAACGATTCAAAAGTGATCGCCAGTAAATTGAAAATGATCTTCAACCACGAAGATCTTCGGCTTCAATTGATGACGCACGCGTTCAGAAAACTCAATCTTATGCGTTCGAAATGTCGTTTGACTATAAGAGAACTTACAGAAGAGATTAGCATGACCTCAAGGTTGTACTGTGGTATATTAACCGAAAAATGAAAGGTAAATCATGATGCTGAAAATGTGTTCTTGGTTTAAGGAGCAAACAACAGGAAAAAGGTCGAGTGGATATTTGCTGGCACTTCTTAACCCTTTCACGACCATAAGGTTATTTGCATAAATATAATCATTTGATATACATATATAGTATGAATCAATTATTGTCAAAAAAGCATATTTTGAAATTAAACATGAAAAAAAAATCGTTACCTCAATAAGTATATAGAATTTCACCCTTACCGACCATAGGGACACCAGTGTCCCCTTATGATATTGACTATTTATCGCTAACAAGTTAATTAAGAGTAAAATGGCACCTATTTTTCTTTTCGCTATTGAGCTATCCAGTATTTTTGCTTTGGGACACCGGTGTCCCTATGGTCGTTAAAGGGTTAAATAACAACAACGAGTTTTTCATGAAACAGATCGTGACACAAGATTAGATAAAAGAGAAATTTAAGGCTACGACATTGAACCAAAAACTCAATCATCGCAGTCTCGATTCCATTTTAAAGTGATGTTTACTATTTTCTTTTTCGATTTTAATGGAACCGTGCATATTGAATTTTGGCCTCAAGATCAAACAGTCAACCATGTGTGTTACCAAGACGTTTTACAATGGTTACATGAAGAAATTCGAGAAAAGAGACCAGAGTTGCGACCAAACAGCTCGCAGTTTCTTCACCAAACAAAACACCTGCCGACTCTGCTTTTTTAATTCGTCAGTTTTGTGTCAAGAAACTCTGTCACGCCTCAGATTTCTTACAAACCGGACTTTGTCCTGTTGGTAAAGTATGTGAATAATAATAATATCTTAATTTTTCCAACAAAAGATTCCCATTATCAGCAGATAATTAATATCAGTGTCGCCCGGATCGATGGCAAAACCCGCACAGAAATAAGACCGTATCGGACTTTCGCCTTCAAAAGCCAAACACACAACATAGAATCATTTCATATAAATTGAACGTATTCTAGGTTTAAAATTAATCACTTATCTCAAAGTACAGCCCCGAGCTTACACTTGCGAACGTTCCTTAACGGTGGTATTTCCTGCCTTAAACAGATATACGTATAATATAATATCATGATAGTATGCGGGGCACTAAGGCTCGAGAGGTTCTTTCAATATACCCTATAGTTTTTAAACACAGAACTGCAATCGAAGTAAACACCAAGGTCTGTGATTTCGTGTCTTCAAGTAAGCACTGTATTCTCCAAAGTATAGTTGTAAACTACAGGTGTACTTTTGTTCGAGTAAGCCACAATTTTACTTTTCAAGACGTTTATAGACAGCGTGTAGTTTGAACACCATTCGGAGATTTTATCCACTTGTCTTCACAGGCGAAGACAGTCAGATGTGGATGTAACGCAATGTATTTTCATGTCATCAGAAAAAGCACACCTTTTGCACTCCAAAAATATGACGCAATTATTTAAGGAAATTAATAACAGCATTGGCTCTAGATTGGAGCCTTGAAGTACACCAGAAGTAGAATAAAAGGTGCAAGACGTATGGCCTGGTAAATAATAATTTGAGACCTATTACATTAATATGATATATAATGATAAAAGATTTTAATTTTTAAAGAAGAACGTCATGGCTAATACGATCAAAAGCCCTAGCCAGGTCCTTGTACATGACATCTGCTTGACCCTGACCGCCGAGAGTAGAGGACACAAGCTGCGAAAAATAAGTTGGATACAATTAATCGTCCTTCCATAAATCCATGCAGAAATGCTGAGATGTAACACTTTGTTTTGTTAAATTGCTTCTGTAATGTAATGTAATGTATTAATCTGTAAGATTAATAATAAAGTCAAAAAAATTAAGTTCGGTTTTATCAAATTAAAGAATATTATAATATGTTTCGATGTCGCCAGCTTTACATTAAAAAAGAATTTTATTGAGGGTACAGTATGTTTATATAATTATAAAACTAATTACATTGTATTCGATAGGTGTACAAACATAGATTTTGTGACTTTTTGACTTTGTGACACATCGTCTATGAAATACCATCTTAGTGATGCGTATTCTATTTCCGTCATTTTAGTCGGAGAATAAAATAAAGATAAACACTCAATTTCATTAAAATAACCGCAGTTTCTATAAATTCATTTTGGCAGGCACAGAGAGGAATATAAATACAACAACAATTAAATAATATTAGCCTTGGGTTTGGTAACATAAAGAACCTTTAGTTTTATCAAAGTAGATGTTCCTAAGTACACGTTGTGGGAAGCAAAGAATATCATTTCTTAAGGATACAATCACTTATTCGTTTTAATGTTAAATCTGCCCATCGATCAAATTGAACAACAACCTTTATTAAATATATTCGTTACATTATACAGAATGTTTCAATTTTTAAAACATCCTGTATAATATAACGAAGGTATCTAGTATAAGTTGTTCAACTTGAAACAATGTCACTATTATTCCGATGAATTGTTCCAAAATAATGTCTAGTAAACACGAAATTAATTTTCGAAGATGGCTTCGGCAGTCTCAGCCGTCACCGACATACCAGGTGTACTGAAAATTCATTATCGTTTTTTTTTGTAAAAAAAACTTCATAATTTTCAAGAAAATGGAGAAATTTCTTTAGTCAAAGTATTGGCCATTTCACTCTACACATCTTGCCCATCTTTCAATCAATTTATGGATGCCAACCCAAAAAAAACTGTTTGTCCTTTGAGCAAAACCATTCATCGAGCCATTTTCTAACTTTCTCTAAATTGGCGAAGTGCTGCTCGCAAGCGCGTATTCCATTGATGCGAAAAGGTGATAGTCCGACGAGGCGAGGTCTGGGGAGTACGGCTGGTACGATATTATGTCTCACACAAATGCTTTGAACGCTTCTTTGATTTTACTATATGAGATGGCGAGTTATCGTGCTGTAAAATTACTTTACCGTGTCTTCGGGTCCATTCTGGACGTTTTTCTATCAATGTATGGTTCAAACTGATAATTTGTTATCGGTAGCGATCAGTACTAACTGTTTCATCAGGTTTCAATAGTTCGTAATATACCACGCCAATATGGTCCCACCAAACAAAGAGCAGTATCTTGCAACCAAAACGATTTGACCTTGGAGTCAATGAGCCTGCTTCACCAGGTGATTTTTTTGCTCTTAGGGTTTTCGAAATAAATCCATTTTTTATCACCCGTCACTATTCGATGCGGAAATGACTTCCGATCATACCTTTGAAACAGCATTTTACAAACGATTTTTCGATTTTCCATTTGCCTATCTTTCAATTGATGTGGCACCCATTTTCCCATCTTTTGGATTTTTCCCATTACTTGTGATAGGCTGCTAAACGTTTCTTGGGCCACATTTAACGCTTCTGCAAAAATGTGTCCATACTATCTTAATTTGCTTCTTTTTGTTACTTCTTCTAATGGTTCCACTTTCAATTCTGCTCAGATAACCTTATTTCGGATTTTGTCCCTTCTGGTGACTTCCATTACTTTCCGCAAATATTTCATTTCCACTGCTCGAAGACTTCCTTTTGTAGCTTTTGTTAAAACCCAGCTTTCACTCCCATATGTCAAGATAGTTAAGAAAATAGTTTTATATACGACCAACTTTGTTTTTCTAGATAATACTTTTTTATGTACAAACTTGGGGCTTAATGCATAATAGATTTTCTATTCTTCTATTATTTATGCTTCACTTCCACTATCCTTATGTATCTTGATTCCCAGATATTGAAATGTATCTACTTGTGCATACTATTCGTTTATGCGTATTAATAGGTTTTTGGTTCCTTTTTACAATTACTTTTGCCTTATCTGCATTTATCTTGAAGTTCCTATCTTGAAGTGCCGTATTCTACAAGTCCATATTTTCCTGAAGATCCTCTTCGTTTCCAGCATAGCATTCCACGTCATCGGCGAAGGAATTTTCAACGTTTTTTATTACTTCCATATTTCTGTAGCCAACTGTCAGTTTCTTCATTTTGTTCTTGACTTTCTTTGTTATATCATCACAACACACTTCCCAGTCTGAATCCTTCTTTTGTCGTAAATTCTTTGGAATACAAATTTCCCGTTCTGACATAGTTCTAAGTGTTATTGTATATACTCTTTATAGCATCAGTAAGGTCTCGCTATAAGGCTATATAAATATATATTATGTTCTCCTAGATCAGCTGCCTCACTGTCAATATGTGATCTTGAACTCCTCTTCTGAATACACTTTGTGATTCTTTTAATTGTGGCTTTATTATGGTGTTTAGTCATTATCGTAATTCCTCGATAGTTCGCTATATTTTCACTCTTTTCGTGAATCGAAAGTAACACTTCTTATTCTTATCGTTTTGGTTTTCGGCCTTCGCTATAAATTCTATTAAAATCAATTTTACTACTCCTATCGAAATAACAAACGAAACAGCAAAAAATAAACATTTAACTTATAACAATAACTCAACGGTTCTTTGAAATTTATACACATTTCGAAATAATAATTATTAGAAATGTCGGAATTGTCAAACTTGACGTCTATCAAATTCTTCGAGCAATCCGTGAGATTACGGGTACCCGAATCGA
This sequence comes from Dermolepida albohirtum, assembly GCA_031893035.1. Taxonomy (NCBI): domain Eukaryota; kingdom Metazoa; phylum Arthropoda; class Insecta; order Coleoptera; family Scarabaeidae; genus Dermolepida; species Dermolepida albohirtum. The sequence continues at coordinate 117,647 of JAVIWB010004274.1, read as the reverse complement.
AGCGAAAACGGGACGGGTTAGCGGTAAATGTATGAGATAAAACAGATGGTTATTGCAAGGATGTTATTAAATTGAATATTTTTTGTACGTAATATATTATAGGAATTTTTTAAAAAATGTAGGAAAAATAAAATATGAAGTAAGATGAACGGGGAAACTGAAAAAAAAAATTGCGGAATTTAATAGTGGATATGACTTATAAAAAAAAGAAGAGACATAGGGGAATATAAGAGATTTAGAAACTTTCGTATGCAGACGCAAATAGAAAGGTTGATAAAATTTCATTTCGTAAATGGAAGACGAGTTTATCCATACTGAAATGCTTATGTTGTATTTTGTATTTACATCAAAATAATCCACTGAGATGCATTAAAATTTCTCCATAATAAATTCTAAAGCGATATTTTAGTTATTTTAATAATACTATAATAATAATAATAATAATAATAATAATAATAATACAATAAGGGTCCATGCTACGAGATATAAACGAAATAAGGTAATTGGTGGAGCCTGTGTTTGATTAACTTAATCAATGAAGATTGACATATAACCTCTTTCCAAATTAATTTTCGTATTCTCGACAGCTAAGCTGTCATCATCAGCAGAAAATTAAAAAGTATCGCACCTGGAAAAACAACACCAAAAACACATACACGAAACAAACTCCGTTCACGAAAGCCAGAACAGACACTTTCCAGTGTGCATTTTGGCTTTCGACGGCACAGATCGTGTATGGAATTTGTTTCGTGCGGATCTCCGCTGTAGTTTTCCAGGTGCGACATTGTTTAATTATCTGTTGATGAAGACAACTTAGTTGTCGAAATACGTATACAGAAAACGAAAATTAATGTGGAAAAAGGTTATATATCAATCGTAAGTGATTAAAATAAACGAAATAATATGTGAAATAGCGTACAATGGAGGACGAAAAGTCATTAATACTAACAGGTGGGGCAATAAGTATCGCTCTATTGGAGTTTTTGCAAATGGCATCGTATGTCAGTTTGATTTTGAAATTCGTGAAATAGAGCCGTGCGAAATTTATAGTGAATAACAATTAACCGATATAAGCCTTAAGAACGCGCGATAATTGTGACAATTTTTGCACACTAATTCGTCAGCAGTGTTAACACTACGTGAATAAGCGAAATTCTCGCTTCTGGGGGACGCAATATCCACGCGTAATGCATGAAGCACAATTAGATCCTCTGAAAGTTTCCGTGTGGTGTGCACTTACATCGGAAAGGGTGATTGGACCTTATTTTTTCGAGCGAGCCGACGGTAACGCTAAAACGGTGAACGGCGATCGCTATAGAGCCATGCTGAGTGAATTTTTCTTACCGGAAGTTGACGATCTGCCTTTGGAGGACATGTGGTTCCAACAGGACGTGGCCACTTGTACTACACGCGACACAATGCGTATTTTGAAGGATGCTTTCCCAGCGCGTGTAATCTCGCGTCTCAATGATTCGGCTTGGCCAGCCAAATCTTTCGATTTGACTGCCCCGGACTTCTTCGTCTGGGGATATTTGAAGTTGTTGGTGTAAGCGAACAAGTCCCGCACCTCGGAGGAATTAAAGAACAACGTTCGAGCAGAAATTGACACCGTGACACCACAAATACTGCGCACACTTATGAAAAATATAAAAGAACCCAAGTTTGTATGAACGCCGGCGGCGGCCATTTGTCAGACATAGTTTCCACAATTAATTGAAACAAAATTTCTAAATGCGAATAAACATAATCAATTAAAAACCAAATGTGTTTTCACTTTTAACAAAAGTTATAGCGAAAGAAAATCAGATGATGCTTTTTGCCCCACCCTGTACTAGTGGAGAAATAATTATAATTTTAGTTATTCTATTTTTAGTTTGGAAATTATTTTAATTCGTTTTGTACTATATGTCTTTTGTTTACATTATCCTATTACGGGAATTTTTTCTGTAGGGTTATAAATCATATTATTATTAAGAGTTTTGTGGGATTCGTTCTTAAAATATTTAGTAAATACTTTTCTAGTTGTAAATAATAATTTTTATATTGTTATTAGAGATTTTTATAGAGTTTTTTAATGCTGCCAAATGGAAGTAAATATGCTACACTACCGGTCATATTTATTTGCGCACCCTTAGTTTTAGCCAAAATTATTAAACTATCAAATGTGTACTGAAAATTTATTTATTGTACCAATACAATAGTGTAAAATAAACATAAAATAGTTACATTTTTCTTATATAGAAACTTTATCATTAATCATTATTAAATTTTGCTCTCATCAATGTGCCCACCTTTATTTTTGACAATTGCGGCACATAACCGCGGCATCCTTTCAATTAATTTTTGCAGTGTATCTTCTGTAGTTTGTGCCCAGGCTTCTTGAAGTTGTTCCCACAGTACAGTGGTGGATGATTAAGCACGTTCTCGAACCTTCCGATCCAATTCTTCCCAAAGAAGCTCTATTGGGTTCAGATCAGGACTTTGAGCTGGCCATACCATTATAGAGATTTGCTCTTGCTCTTCTAGTTGACGCAAGTAATCACCACACAATCTAGAAGTGTGTTTCGGATCGTTGTCCTGTTGAAATACAAAGTTTTCGCCAAGAATTCTTAGTCCTGAAGGAACAGCGTTATTTTCTAAAATTTCCTTGTAGCCTTCTTTTCTTAGAATTCCCTCAATTTTGACGAGATCGCCTACAGATCTTCCACCAAAACACCCCCAAATCATTACTAAACCTCCCCCATGTTTTACGGTAGGCCCAATACATTCTGGCAGTACTCTTTCTCCTGCGGATCTTCTTACGAATATTCGCCTTTTACTACCGAAAAGTTCAAACTTCGATTCGTCTGTCCACAACACATTATTCCACTGACCAATCGTCCAATTCTTATTCAATTTAGACGTTTTATCTTGTTTTGCTTTCGTAGTAGTGGTTTTCGCAGAGCAATTCTCCCGTATAAACCCGCTTACCTTAACCTTCTCTGTACCGTGGACACACTAATTGGTTTAGCACGCGCTCTATTCATTTCAGTAGCAATTTCTTGTGCTGTTTTTCGTCTATCGCGTCTACTTATTCGTATTAGATGCCGGTCATCTGCAGATGTCGTCGCTTTGCGTCGTCCAGATCTTCTTTTGTTGGAAAATGCAAATTTTTTACCGTTATAATCAACGGTTCTGCAATTTAATAGAAATTATTTTGCAATTTCGCGATTACTTTTACCCGTACGATGATAAGCAATTATCATAGCACGCACTTCAACAGATAATTCCTTCGTCTTCGGCATTGCATTAAAATTTTCACAATCACTCTCTATTTCACTGTTTTCACAACAAAAGATGAACAATGACTGACATAAAATTTATTTTCCTTTTTGAATAACACATCCTAATATTGTAATTAGTTAGTACAATAACACAATATTGGTAATACTTTTCGGAAATGCAGGTAAAACTGTTAATACTGTAGGGATTAGCCTATATAATATTTATGGTATTTTTCCAATTTATGACACCTTTACGATATATCATAAACAATTTAAGATTTTCGTATTCATATGGAATTACTTCAACTAATAATATTGTTGAATAATTACAATACAGATTTTTCGAAAGATAATCCGTATTTCAGAAAACACATAAAATTGGGGTGGGCAAATAAATATGACCGGTAGTGTATATCATATTCAACATTCACGGGGATGTTCGAACAATTTTGTAACTGACTGTATATCTAAAAATTAACCATGACGATCAGAGATGCAATAGTCAACAGAAAAAGCTATTCACGTTCAAAAAATGCAAGAGATAAAAGCACGAGTTGACACATTTATTGTGCGGTAAAGTTTACAAGTACCACAAATACCTAATATTTCTTGTTTTACAGTAGGTGACGATGAAAAGCGAATATTATCCTCTCCCTAGAATAACAAACTTGTCTTTATCCTACAGAAGGATACAGAATGGACATTCGAAAAATGACATCGCGCTCTCTGATGTTAACAAATACATATATTATTTAAAATAAACGTTAGACATTTTTTATGATATATATTTAAAATAATACATCTAATTATAACGATTTTGCGAAAGATAAATATTATCGCAACTATCAGAAGTTTCCACGCGCCAAGAACACTCAAAGCTCCTTCGATTGATGACACAAAGTCGTACGTGAAAGCAGTAAACATAAAAATGGTACTCTAAATAAATAGTATACAGAAATATAAATGAGAAATAGCTATGCGGTACCTAAAAATAAAGGCAACCGTACAAAATCGAATTTTATTTCCTGTTGCATTTAATGGACATATGTACATACTACATCGCTTTTTACTGCCACTAATCAAAGAACAAAAAACTACTCACCGACTAAAGAATTTAAATGCTTCTTTACATTCTGTCACATATTACAAGTCTAAAAAACAAAATTTTAAAAAAATCATTCCGCACTAACTAGTCTATGGAAATGTATTAAAAAGTTTATTAATGGGTAATTTCAATAAAATAATTTTTTATTTGAAATATTTTTACATCCTTGAAAGTTCACAAAAAAAACAAATACTAAATATTATTGTTTTATTTAAACACGTATTAACTTTATTATTACGATTTAAACAATTGAAATCGTCGCATATTATTTCACATTCCAGTCTACTGTTACGACTTCACGAAGAATCATATAATAACACACTCCTGACGTTCATTTTTCGGTGCGAAATGTGCTTAGGCGACAAGTAATACTAACGCGTTCGCTGTGGTACTGGCGCTTCGCAAGGCGTATGCGCAAAATATAACCTTTTCTTTTGCATATCACGGCTCACTATCAAAATCACAAATTATAACTAATTAAAGTTATGATACGTGTTCTTCGAGGTAATACAATGTAATATGATTTAAAAGGGTACCACAGGAAAAGGAGGGCCGTAACTTTTTTTTAATGACATCCGTAGTAATGGAAGAGAGTTATTTAGTTCTAAAAGGAGTAAATGCGCCTTGGTGAAGTAAGTTTTAATGTATTAATTGGTGGAACCGTCGGCTCTTAGTACAACATTTTAACTAATTAATGTAATTAAAATAAAAACTATTGGAAGGGGTTTAATTTTAATTATATTTAAGTTACGATTACGAGGATGATTTTCCGAAACCCAGTGTTTCTCAATTGCATTAATATTAAAAAGAAGACGCGATCGTACCGAAAAAATAAGCAAAAATACACAGTCTGTCGCAGAGAAAACCGAACTTTTTTAAAATAGTAATTCCCAGTGGCGCCATCTATTAGAGAAATATGCGTCGGTAAGGTAGATCCTTCACCAATGTTATGTCAAAATATCACGACATTTGCATCATTGGAAACGGAGAAATTGCACATTAAGTAACAGTGTGTATTTGGCATTGGTCGAAAAATGAATTTTGAACAAAGAGCAAATACCAAGTTCTGTTTTAAACTCTATAAATCGTTTATTGAAACGTTTAATTTCATGAAACAAGTGTATGGTGATGCGTGTTTATTACGTGCGAGTGTGTATGAGTTGTATAAACGGTTTAAAAACGGTCGTACGGAAATAAATGACGACGAACATCCTGGTGTAAAAAAATCTGTGGTTACGGAAAATAACATCGAACTTGTGCGTGAATTTATCAGAAATGAGTCAAAATCCTCATTGCGATACGTGGGAATGAAATTAAATATTTCCAAAGAATAAATTCATCGCATTTTGACACATCATTTGGGACTGGGAAGGATTTGTGCAATGTTTGTACCACGCAAACTAACTCAATACAACATTGTACAGACTTGATTAAAGACTCAAAAAAGCACGAAAACTTTAGGTATTCTATTGTAATTGACGATGAAACGTGGTGTTTTCAATATGATCCAGAGACCAAGCGTCAAAGCTCTGATTGAAATCATCCAAGCGATGAAAGACCGAAAAAAGCTGTTTGGAGGAGGCGAAAGTGAAAACGATATTGATTTGTTTTTATGATTCGAAAGGCGTAGTGCACAAAGAGTTTGTCAAACAGTTAATGTTGTATATTATCTTGGTGTTATGAAGCGTCTTTTGGGGCGTATTCGTCGTGTGCGCCCTCAATATCGTGAAAATGGTAGCTGGCGTTTGTTATATGATGCACCATCTCATCTCTCGACGCTTATCACTGAGTTTCTGATAACAAATGACATTTTAACCATCAATCATTCATCGTATTCACCTCCTGTGATTGAGTGATGAAAAGACAGCGTTATGCTGACGTCGAAGCCATTAAAAAGGCTTTGGCAGCGATCTTGAAGTACATGTCTAAAGATGAGCTTAAAAATTCATTCGACATGTTTATTGACCGTGCAAAACCTTATATTGAAGTCGATGGCGACTGCTTTGAATAAAATAAATGAACATTACCAAAATAGTACGCTTTTGTTTTTATTTTAAAAAAGTTGTTTTTTTTTCTGCGACAGACTGTATTTTATTTGTTCGTTGTTCGTATTTTAAATTGTTTCATTTAAAATTTTTCGAAGGAAGGTTTAATATTTGAAATTGACGAAACTTTTATGGAGAAAAAATCACACAATATCCATCAATATTCAGATACAGAGAAAATGTGGTGAGAAATGGAATCACATGTTATGCATTTATATTAGTGATTTTCGACTGGTGGAGTGTGCCTACCTAAGGGGGTGTGATAATAATAAGCATAATTCAGATATACGCTCCAATAGAAGGCACCGATGAAGCAAAAATGTTCTATCAAAAGCTACAAAAACCTTTGACAACGTAAGAGAATTAGCCGCGTATATAATTATAAGATGAAATTGTAATGTAAGAATTGGAAATGCCGTAAATAGGGTCATTAGTTTTAGGAGAGAATATGGAGAGACGACTACCAATAGAGATGGTCTAGAAACCCTACTATTCCGCCAGTTAAAAGACTTATTAATGAGGAACACATTCTGGTAACGAACATTACAAGCAAGATATATGCATGTAGCAGAAGGAAGAAATGGAGGAGCATAATAGATTTTATAGTATATACATATGAAATAAGAACACTATTTAAAGAAGTAAAAACAATAGACGATGCAGAAATAGGAACGAAACGTAGATTGGTCAAGGCGGACTTGATATTAGAACTCAACGAAAAGATAGAGGAAAAAGGCCATAAAAGGATTAAAATTCAAAGATTGCGAAATCTAGATAACCGAAAGAGATATCAAGAGGAAACGGACCAGGATTTTAAACGACTGAGAGAGGAATATCTCGATAGATCACTGGAACAATAGTGGAAACTATTTACAAGTATTACGCAAGAAAGCAGAACAGATCTGTGGAAACACGAAAACAAGTTAAAAACAGAAAAAAAGCAGATTAGTGGAATCTGGAATTGAAAACGATCAGACTGAAAAAAGAGGCACGAACAAAATTCAACAGAACAAAAACACAAGAGGTTAGGACGGAATACATCAAATAAAGAGCCAAGGTGGAGATGAAAGTGAAAGAAACAACAAGAAATAGCTAAATCAACAACACGTCTTTTGGAGCAGGATATGAAAAATTAGAGTGATTAAGAAGAAGGAAGTAAGGGGCGTGAACGATAAAACGCAAGTAAAGAACACAACAGCAGAAATACTAATATAGAGAGACTCTTTTGAAGAAAAATTTGAACAGGAAGTGGAAACCACGATATCACAAACAGAGGAACTGATGGAGGACTAAGTAGGAGAAACAATCAGATAAGAACTGAAGAAAGGCGTCCAAAGGATCAAATTAGGAAATGCGTGTGGATCAGAAAATATAAACACGTTAATGATTAAATTGATGGGTGAGGAGGGTAGAACGTTGTTTTCGGAAATGTCCAGAACAGCATGGAATAACGAAAACGAATTTATAAAGAATGGAGGAATGGGGGGAGACCTTACCCTATACGCAAAAAAGGAGACGAACTTAAATGCAAAAATTTCAGATTGATTTACCTGGCGTCCTCGACATTTAAAGTATACACCAAAGTAGTAGAAGGAAGAATCAGAAAACTCGTGGAATATAAACTCGGTGAAAAACAGGAAGCATTTAGAGGACAGAGAAGAACGGCGGATATCATCATACTAAAGAATCTGATATTAAGGAGAAACAAGGCTAACGAAAAAATGGTTATAGACTTGAAGCAACGTTTGACACGGTCGAAAAGTCGATAGTATATGGAAATTTACAATTGTAATTCTAGTTTCTACAGCTCGTCCTTCCTGACGTTCGAACGTCTTCCTTTGGATATGAATAAAATAGCAATATCAAAATCAAACTACCAGTAACAACGATAACAAAACATAAGATTCTGGTTCTATTTAAGTCACTTAAAACAAATATTAAACGTATACTAGCAATTATATATAAATATTAGGTGCGCAACTAAGTTCTCGCTGTTTTTCAAGAGATGGCTCCAGTAGTAAGTGCTGGTCGATTGTGACATAATAAAAACGTCATGAACCAAGCTTAGATATATGGTAAACAAACCGCTTTGACACATCAGTGATTTTGTTTTTGCGTTATATACTTTTGGTTGTGTGAAAATGTCTGATTTTGTGCCAAATAATCGTCATTTGCGGGAAGTGTTGCTTTTCTTCTTTCATTCGAAGAAAACAGCGGCTGAAGCGCATCGAGAACTCCAAAAAGTTTACAGAGATGCTGCTCTAAGTGAAACAACGTGCCGTGATTGGTTCCGTCGCTTCAGGGACGGTGATTTCGATGTTGACGACCGTTCGCGTGAAGGAAGACCAAAAACCTTCGAAGACGCTAAATTGGAGGCATTGCTCGATGAGAATCCGTGCCAAACGCAAAAAGAGCTTGCTTCAGCATTAGGAGTTACCCGCCAAGCATTTCCCAGCGATTGCATGCGTTGGGAATGATTTAAAAACAAGGAACTTGGGTTCCTTATGATTTTAAGCCAAGAGACGTTGAGCGTCGTTTTTTCGGCTGTGAACAACTGCTCCAGCGGCAAAAAAGGAAGGGCTTTCTTCATCGCATCGTTACGGGTGATGAAAAATGGATTCATTACAGCAACCCAAAGAGAACAAAATCATGGGGACTGCCCGGTCATGCTTCTACGTCGTCGGTTCGGCCGAATATTCACGCTGCGAAGGTTTTGATGTGTATTTGGTGGGACCACGGCGGCGTTATTTATTATGAGCTGTTGAAACCGAACGAAACCATCACTGGGGAACGGTATCGAACTCAATCGATGCGATTGACCCGAGCACTGCGCAAAAAGGGGCCACAATACGAGCAGAGGCACGAAAAAGTGATTCTACAGAATGACAACGCTCGGCCTCACGTTGCCAAACCCGTTAAAACCTACTTAGAAACGCTCAAATGGGAGGTCCTATCCCACCCGCCATGTTCCCCAGATATTGCGCCGTCCGATTATTACTTGTTCCGTTCGATGGCACATGGTCTGGCTAATCAGCAGTTCCGCTCATGTGAAGACATCTCAAAATGGCTTGATTCGTGGAAGCCTCAAAAGACGAACACTTCAACCGTGACGGTATTCGAGCTTTGCTAGAAAGGTGGGAAAAAGTTGTCGTTAGCGATGGGCAATATTTTGAACGATTCATTTGTAAACATTTTTTCACAATAGCGAGAACTTAGTTGCGCACCTAATGTATAATTAAGGTTTGCTATGAGAAATTAATGAAAATTAATATTTTAGAATACAGATCCTTAGCAGCATATTATATGATCTTAGTGGCTACTAGCCAGTAGGCTACTAACACGCTATTAAGGGTGCGAGTATGAATAAGGTTCATATTTATTTAAAATGACATTAGCAAACTGTCAGAACGATTTGATTATTATTTATTTGTCATACTGTACATTCAATCAGTTTCTTTTTCACCGTGGTAAACAATCATGGGGTCTCATAAGGAAAATGTTACGAGACACTCGTCCGAATTGAATCAAAAAATCTTAAATTTTCGTGTCCAAACCGAATACATGTTACAAAACGCAGTACTTATGACTGAAATGGGTATGGGTATTAAAGAGCGATGTATATCCGGTGAAAAATATGTTTCGTATTTAAGAAACTTGACGTTGAAGGCCGCGAAGAACGTAAGTGGTCTGGAATCTACCAGCAAAAGCTTCTTGACACTAGCTCAAAAGCTTGTAGTATCTGCCATGTCTTTGATTGACAACGTGCCGATAACGGTTAGCGATCAATCTTGCCTCAGTCTCAAATTAGAATTTGAAAAGCTACTGTCGATTATAGAAAAAGAATTGACTGATATTGACGATGTCGAGATCACTGAGAACGTTCCGAATTTAACAAATTTAATGGAGAAAATAAATTACTTAGAAGCGAAACAGCGATTGACGGATTCATCTTGTTTACAGCGTTGCGGAAGTGTTAAAAGCGTAAAGTCCGATGTAGATGAGAAATATCCTGAAAATCTATCACGAGACTCACTTATTGATTTAAATAATGTCGTAAATTTACCACCTGTTCCAGAAGACATATTCACGACGTTTTCTAATAAACCGACTCGTACTTCTAGCTTATCATCCTTAAAAAGTATGAGAAAGGTCAAGTTATTTTTGCAAAGAGCGGCCAATCATTCCGATGATGAAGATTTAAGTTCCGATCCTGATGATCATGACTTTCAAAAAATTGTTATTGTAAGTTATTTTTCAATTATCGATTTTATCAATGAAGTTAATAGTTGTAAGGGGTGATTCATTTGGAGGTCCTTTTTTCAAAATTAAAAAAAAGCACTTCAATTTTATCGGATATTCTTTATTATCATACAAAAGAATCATTCTGGACATTTATTTTTTAAGAATTATTTCCTTTCAATGTTGGCCGTATCTGCGCCTTACATGGTCCATTATGAAGTTCCAATTTTCGATGACGCGTTCGAGCATTTCAAGTGGTATTTGGCAAATAACTCGAGTGATGTTGGCTTCCAGTTGCTCAATCGTAGCTGGCTCATCCATATTGACTTTGGACTGTACGTAGCCCCCCAAAAAGTCTAAAGGTGTGATGTCACATGGTCTATACGACCATTATACAGATCGATTACGTGAAAATGTTCACCAGTTTGTTCTCACAATAAAACCGTGATTTTACGGGCTGTGTGGCAAATAGCGCCGTTTTGTTGGAACTAAATGTCGTCGAGATCACAGGTTTCAATTTCAGGTAGCAAATAGTCCGTTGTTATGGTACGATAATGGGCACCATTCACAGTTTCATTGCTGCCGTCCGAAATATGGACCAATAATTCCTCTTGCCCATAAACCACATCAAACCGTGGTTTTGTCTGGTAGTAATAGCAGCTCTTGAACTTTTTCGGGTTGCTTTTCACAACAAATACGGCAATTGTGTTTATTGTCGTGGTAATTGATCCAGAAATAGGCCACATCGCTGAACATAATTTTGATTAAAAATAGTGTATCTTTTTCAAGCTTTTCAAGAGCCCAAAGTTTGAAACGGTGACGAATCGAAAGGTCGGCCGCTTTCAATTCTTGAACGAGTTGAATTTTGTATGCTTTTAAACCAAGATCCTTACGTAAAATATGCATAGTTGTGGCATACGACAGGCCAAACTGTTGAGATCTATGTCGAATCGATTCTTCACGATCATCACGTACTCTCTCAGCGATGGTAGTTGGGAGTGTACGCGATCACTCTCAGCTATCATCGCTGTATTTTCTTCACTATGTGCTGTCTGTGGTCCATTTGGTCGCGTATTATCCAGTATTGAAAATTCTGTTTCAAATTTTTCATTGGTATAGCAAATTGTGTGTTCGGTGGGTCGATTACGTAGACCATAAGTTGCTCTAATCGCACGAAACATATTTCTCGTGCAATGTTGATTTTCGTAATAAAGCTGAATAATTTGTAGACACTGTGTTGGGTTGAATCTTTCCATAATAATATGTTACACAGTACTTAACTAAAATAGCGTGAAAGTTTGACACGACTCACGCTTTATCTGTCAAAAAGTTGCTATTGAAAAAAGTACATCATAATAAATCACCCATTTAGTAACTACAATGAAAGGGATTACTTACGCTTATATGTAAGCGAATGCGGTAAATCCTTATAATATTATATTAAGTCCGTCTCGTACAATCATTACTAAAGAAGCGAAATTGACCTGCGTGCCATAGGCGTGCTATTAATTGTAAGTACAATTACGACAAAAATGTTTTTTAAATAAGGACCGTTAGTGAAATGGATAACGCGCTATCACCTCAGTACGCATAGTTATCTGCTCCCAGTATGCTGTGCGTGTATTTAGACGCCATTTGCAGCCGTACCATCTTTGTATTGAGCTGTAAAAATCTATAATGTTTAAAAAAATTAATTGGCCCGCCGACTGCGAAATACGATCTGTAATACGATTCTTGAGTGCAAGAAACGTGGCAGCAGCGAAAGTTCACCGTCAGATTTGCGAAGTGTACGGTGATAATGTTATGGGTGATAGTTCGAAAATGGATGAGAATGTTCAAGGGAGGGCGGACGGATAAATGTGCATAATGAGCTACCCCCAAACCGACTTTCTCTGATTTCTGAAGATTTGGTTCGTGATGCGGACAACAAAATTTGGGACGGCCGACGATTTACGATTTCAAAATTATTAATTGATTTTGCACGGGTTTCAAGGTCAGTTTTGTATACAATTGTTTCGAAAAGACTGAAGTATCGAAAACTGTGTTGACAGTGGGTTTCAAGACTGCTTGCTGACTCAACAAGGAGACGAATTCTAGGACCACATCGTTACAGATGTGACTTGGGTGTCTCGCATGACTCCTGAAAATCCAAGCGACAATCAATGGAATGGAAACACATCGTCGCCAACCAGAGTGAAAGCCAAATAGACAATTTCGGTAGGAAAGACCATGGCAACTGTCTTTTGGGACAGGAAAGGGATTTTGTTAGTGAACTTTATGACGAGAGTTACAACAATGAATTCTAATGCGTGTCGTATGACATTGAGAAAACTTTGATATGCCAAAAACAAGTGGCGTGGTCTATTGTCCTCCGGTATGATGGTGCACCATGATAATACAAGCCCACACGTTCCTGGATAAATACAAGATCTAATCAAGCCTTTTGGATGGGAATAACTGGATCATCCACCTTACAGTCTAGACCAGGTATGGGCAACCTATGACATGTTGTGGGCCAAACTTTAATGTGCAAATTCGTTCGCGGGCCGCGTTTAAAAGTAGTGTTAATAATTTTTAGCGATAGATATCAGACATGAAATAATACGACAATGTCTCGCGGGCCGGATCAAATCTTACAGCGGGCCGGTGGTTGCCCACATATTGTCTAGACCCTGCAGCCAGTGATTTCCACTTGTTTCGGTACTCAAAAGAGTTCCTTGTGGTAGTCAATGGTTCAACGACGACGACGAAATGAAAACTGCAGCTATGGATTAGGCAGAAGACTTATTTAACATCGGAATTCAAAAACTTGTTGAACTGTATGATAAATATTTAAACAAAAATTGAAATTATGTAGAAAAGTAAATGAAACTATGTAGAATGTGGAAATAAATATATTTTAATAATATTTACAGTATTTTTCATCTTATTAAAAAACGGATCTTATTTAAAAAATAACCCTCGTATTTAATGAAGCCTCCAGTCTTCATTATTTTTATGGATAGCCTCATAACGCATAATTTGTAGGTAATTAACGCCATATCTTCTTTATATTGTGAGATAATTGGGAAATTTTATATACACGTTTTCCACGAAGTTTCTGCTTCATATGAACACAAAAACATATATACAGTATTCTTCTTATTATTAAAAAATAAACTTTAAAACTATCAAGGTGGCATTAATTCTTTGGACATGCACTGTATATGTGAAAATTTTTATTCGAGTAAACCACTACTTACAATGTGCACATGCAGTGCTTATGATGAACAATAAATTCGCTAACAACGTTAACAATAACAAGCAAACAAGTGTTGTCAGAGGAACGACCTATAATCACGCCCTAACTCACCATGCAAAATATTAAAAAGCGAGCCAGGATGAACGTCTTAAATATATTTTCTTAGTTCGCATATTTTGATCATATTTTAAGATAAAATGTTTCGTTATGTGCCTCTAAACTTTTCTTAATATCTTTTAGGGAGATTCTGAAGAGAAATTGATGAACTGTCAAGCGTTATCACTTAAAAAACACCTCGGGAATATAAAAGAAGAATCCCAGGACTAATGTATGTACGAAAGTAATGTATTCACTAAGAAATTTTTATATAATTTACATAAACATTTTTTTAAATCAACTTCTATTGTTAAAATGTTTTTTTTTAAATTGTTTCTTAAATAAGACAACTTTATCTTTCACTTCTTTATTTAAAAATAAATATTAACAACGTAATACAATATACAAAATATATGAAAACATACAAAAGTTGAGCTTACACAAGAAAGCTTTACAAGGAGCTATTAAAACTCATATCGTTATGCTGCAAGTGGTCCTCCACGTGGGATTTAGTTGTCAACGCTTTCAGAATTGTGATGAAAAACCACCATAAACAGATGAACAATGTAAATGTTACAAAACTGTAGTTAAAGAATTTACTTATTAAAATGCCGATACATGTGTACGCTAAAAACTGGTGACTTGCGCATCGTCGAAGGCTGATCCTTGGCGGTAGATATTCGGTTATCCTGGGAGATCTCCCGGGTATAGATTTGTCGTATCTGTGTACAGTCTTCGGAGGCATTATAATTTGCCTGGAAAATCGGCCAACAATATCCTCTCTGTAGTACAGTTTGTTTATAAGGGGTTGGTACTGAAACATAGAAAAAATGCAATTCGATTTTATTAGGAATTAATAAAAAATTTAAGAAAATAATACGTCACTAAAAAGCCACTTTAATGGGTCGAAACTATATTGTAATGCAGGGTTTATGTTTAATTAACTTTTAACCCCTTCGCGCGTCCTTATCGTGTAATACTTGTGGTGAAGAAATCGAGCTAAATATGGGTAAAGTCCACGCTTTTTCTGATGTCACTAAACCACGCGACAAAAATTGCATATCAAGCTATAGGTTAATTCAAAAACAAACAACTAGGCTACATGCAGAAGTAATTTGTAATGTATACATACTTAATCGAAAATATTAAACCATTTTAATAATTTTTAAAGTT
The DNA here is from genome assembly GCA_031893035.1 of Dermolepida albohirtum. Lineage (NCBI taxonomy): Eukaryota > Metazoa > Arthropoda > Insecta > Coleoptera > Scarabaeidae > Dermolepida > Dermolepida albohirtum. The sequence goes on along the minus strand of JAVIWB010004274.1, from coordinate 102,485 downwards.
TAATTTTACAGCTTTTACCTAATTTAAAAATTTACTTTTTCTATATACAGGATGCGATGCCAAAATCAGGACAAATGATACATTTTTTTCCAAACATATTTTTTATTGCAAAAACGACAAGGTTTACAAAATTTGTTTAACCACATTGTTTGTAAGGTCATAAAGAACACATTTACTCAATATAAAGGGTACTAGGAAAGTTTTGCAATATGACGCAACAATGAATCGTAGGAAGGTGCTTGTTGCTGCATGTTGAGACAGGTTCATGTATTTTATAGTAGCCGCCGCGTCATGTCGATGGGCTCAGTTATTCATTAGCAGTGAGAGTGTAAAGTGCTTGCGATGGCATCGTGGTCACGAAATGAGATAAGGGCAGTTTTGCGTTATAATTTCGTGCGTGGTTTAAACACAGACCAGTGCTTCGAAGAAATGACTCTTGCACTAGGTGATGTTTGTGCACATCGCACAATGATATTCAGGTGGTATAGAGAATTTCAAAGGGGAAATTTAACTGTGGAGGATGCTGAGAGGCCGGGAAGGCCACGAACGTCAGTTACGGAGGAAAACGTTACTACTGTGAGGAAAATGCTTGGCGAGGACAGGCGAGTGACCTACCAACAGATAGAGGGTACCTCAGGCCTAAATGCACCAGCAATTCGTTCGATTCTGCATGATATTTTGCACGTGAAGAAACTTTCTCTCTGGGTGCCGCATCGACTGACTGAAGAACAGACGACACGACGTGTGACTTGGTGCCGGGAGATGATAAAAAAGTTTAATAAGAGACAATCTCGGTATGCGAACAACATCGTGACAGGTGACGAGACTTGGCTGTACAATTACGATGTGCCGACCAAAGCTCAAAACAAAGTTTGGATCTTTGATGATGAAGGACACACCCGTAGTTGTCAGAAAATTCAGATCTGTAAAGAAGAAAATGATAGCTGTATTTTTCAAATCGAGTGGAATTGTGGAACGCGTCGTTTTGAACACACAGAAGACAGTCACAGCTAAGTGATATACTGAACAGTGCCTGCCTAAAGTCATTGGATCTATGAAGACCTGCGGACAAAGTCAAGAATGGAAACCTGGTTCCTCCATCACGATAATGCTCCAGCTCACGGCGCCAAAGCCTGCATCGAATATTTGACCACTACAGGATTGAAACTTCTCGAACACCCTCCCTACAGTCCGGATCTTGCTCCCTGCGACTTTGCACTGTTCCCGCGTATGAAAATGAAGCTAAAAGGGAGGCGGTTTTCCAGTGATGAAGATCTTCTGCGAGATTGGGACAACGAGTGTGCTTTACTCCCTAGTGAAACTTGGCAGAACTGGTCTAACCATTGGTTTCGGAGAATGGAGAGGTGTATTGAGTGTAGAGGAAATTACTTTGAAAAAATTAAATAAACAAAGCTGTATTGCAAAACTTTCCTAGTACCCTATGTACTTTATGAAAATACATAGATTTAACACTAGTACAATGAACTGCTCTAAATAAATATAAGTCGATTTTACTTACCCTTTCATTTATCTTCGTCGCCCAATGGTACAACATGCGTACAAGCACTTTACTTTCATTAGATCTCACTGGATATAGATCTGGATCACCTTCGTATGTAATAGATTTTATTCTCTCCATAACACGTTTCGGAGTTAAGAAGTTATCTAAATTCATATCGGCAATATTTTCTGTTTGTAGTAGTTGTTGTTGCTTGGCAACGAAGCTGTTGTCTGGGGTTACTTGCAGTTCCACAGGTGTAGGCTGCAATAGATGTAAATGATTTTCGTAATCATTTCTATCGACTATAGAATTAGTTATTTTATTTGTTGTTGGTTATTTTTCTACTACCGATGACAATTTAGTTATATACGTACACAAAGTAAAAAAAAAACTAAATTATTGTAAAAGAGCTTACGTTCAATATACATAATATCCATAGACTTATAAATCTGAACCCTTAATAGTCAGGAAGTACCAGATGTATCGGAAAGTCAATACCGGTTTTTCTAACAGATGTTGCTAGGCTTAAGTATGCAATGTTATGATTTGACACATATGTCATTTTATTCTACTGAAATCAAGCTTCTAAGCCATACATGTTATATTTTGCGAAAGTAACACTGCCATATATTTATACCTCTTTGAAAATGTCGAGTTTCGTGCCTGAAAAAGTGCATTTACGGCACGCATTACTTTACTTTAATCAAAAGAAAAAAGCCACTGAAAGTCATCGTTTGCTGGTAGAAACTTGCGGTGAGCATGCTCCAAACATAAAAACATGTGAGGCGTAGTTTCGACAATTCAAAAGTGGCGATTTCCATGTGCAAGGCAAAGAACGTTCTGGTAGAGCGAAAAAGTTTGAAGATGCGAAACTGCAGGAGTTATTGGATGAAGACCCAACTCAAATTCAAAAACAATTGGTAGAATCGTTAAATGTGGCCCGAGAAATGATTAGCGACTGTTTACGAGCAATGGGAAAACTCCAAAAGATGAGAAAATGGGTGCCACATCAATTGAATGACAAGCAAATGGAAATCGAAAATTCATCTGTGAAATGCTGCTTCAAAGGTATGATCGGAAGTCATTTCTGCATCGAATAGTGACGGGTGATGAAAAATGGATTTATTTCGAAAACCCTAAGCGCAAAAAATCATGGTTTTCACCTGACAAAGCCGACTCATCGACTCCAAGGTCAAATCGTTTTGCTCGCAAGACAATGGTCTGTGTTTGGTTGGACCAGAGTGGCGTGGTGTATTACGAACTGTTGAAACCTGGTGAAACAGTTAATACTGATCGCTACCAACAACAAATTATCAATTTAAACCATGCATTAATAGAAAAACGTCCAGATTGGGCGCGAAGACATGGTAAAGTGATTTTACAGCACGATAACGCGCTGTCTCGTACAGCAAGACCGGTCAAGTACACGTTGAAAGCACTTGGATGGCACATAATATCGCACCCGCCGTACTCTCCAGACTTTGCCCCGTCTGACTATCACCTTTTCGCATCAATGGGACACGCGCTTGTAGAGCAGCACTGAGCCAATTTCGAAGAAGTTAGAAAATGGCTCGATGAATGGTTTTGATCTGAGGACAGTTTTTTTTGGGATGGCATCCATAAATTACCTGAAAGATGGGAAAGATGTGTCGAATCAAATGGCCAATACTTTGAATAAATAAATTTTCCTCTTTCTTGAAAATTATGTAGTTTTTTTTACGAAAAAAACGGTAATGACTTTTCGGTACACCTCGTATCTCAACTTTACTTACCGCCGGGGGCCAAGCTATTTTTCATATTAGGAGTAAGTGTGTTCTAAACATTGTTATGTCACGTATAAAATAATACAATAATTATTTCTTCTTTATTACTTCTTTCCTAGAAATAGGAAAGAAGTAATAAATCTAAATAAATGGAAGACATTCTATTTGATAATAAAACACTTTAAGACTTAAAAGACAAGTAGCCAGATGATATTAGCACATTAATTACTGTTAAAGAAACCCCAACATAATAAAAAATGCGGAAATAAAAATTCTTTAGAAACTATTTCTTACTAATAAAATTTTCTTGAATTTTAAGATTCTAGAACATACAGAGGGTTCATATAGATTTGAACATTGTATAATAATAATTATAATAATCTTCTGGACAAATTCTATGTCGCGTATATGACGGTACTGGTCTGTTAAGGGTTAATATCTTTTAAATGTTTACCATTAAATATTACCGTCTTATATCAACAACAACGAATAAATTCGAACTCCCAAAATTACTGCTAAACTGATCCTAATACGAAAATTCAAGGCCTACCTCCTGTATTTGAAACATATCTAAAAGATACTGGAGCGAAAAGCTTAAGTAAAGAGGAACTTTCTTCCTTTCTTCTAATGTAAATTCGTCATTGGAACTGTCGAGGTTCAAAAACAACGATCTCATGAAACCAAAGAATCCACTGGAATTTTGTTCGATTTCTTGTAATCTCATTTGAACTATATTCTGAGCCAACAGCTCAGCCTTCCTGATATACGTAACAAGCTCGTAAACCTAGAAAATAATTGCAGTAAATTGATGACGTAAAGCTTTTAATATATTTTTCGTTTAAATGTCACCGTTTATGTGTTTGCAAAAATACATCGAAAAAAATAGCGTAATAGTGTGTTAATAATTGTATATAAATATATAATTAAGTTCTTTACGATGTGAAATTAATGAAAATTATTACTTTTTGCTATGCCATTGTTAATTAAAATTACAGAAATGAATTAAAAATTTCTGCACCGGAGAAGGACTCGAAGCTTTACCTGATGCTAGGTGGACGGCTGCCCTACGAATTAGGCTAACGGGCAGTATATCTTCAAGCCTTTTAACATGCCATAAATCGTATTATTCGGTCTAGGAACTCTATTAAATTTCTTGAAATGTGAAAGATAAAGTCGATTTAAATCAGAAATCGGAGATTTACGAAATAAAATGCCTAGATTATAATAAACAATACAGGTTAGACTTAACGTTTGATAGGAACCCGCAAGCGAGTGGTTTAGTAGCAATCTTATGAAATTAAATCATGACTAACCCAATAGCTGACAATAACAACAAGGGGAGTGGCGGGGGAGCTCAAAGTGAATATTAAGTTTCTGGGCCTGCTGATTGCGAGCAACCTAACTTGGGAGTGCCACATTGACAACTTGTGTCGCAATCTGGCATCAGCAATATACTCTATACGAAGAGTGAAACTAGTGGCTACAGCCGAGGTGGCTAGGACTGTCTACCATGCAAATTTTCAGGGAAGGGCCTATTGATGTGGGGCGCGCCTGAAGCGGTTTTCAGGATGCAAAAGAGTGCAATCAGAGCCCTTAGTGGTGTATCTAATACCACAAGTTGCGTAAATCTATTCAGAAAACACAAAATACTGACCCACAGAAATTAATTAAAAATTTCTGCGCCGGAGAAGGACACGAACCTGCATCTACCGTTTTCTAGACGGCCCCCTTACCAAAGTGAATATTAAGTTTCTAGGCCTCCAAATAGCGAGCAACCTGACTTGGGAATGCTACATTGACAACTTGTGTCGCAATCTGGCATCAACAATATACGCTATACGAAGAGTGAAACTAGTGGCTACACCCGAGGCGGCTAGGACTGTGTACTATGCAAATTTTCAGGGAAGGGCCATGTATGGCCTATTGATGTGGGGCGCGTCTGAGGCGGTTTTCAGGATGCAAAAGAGTGCAATCAGAGCCCTTAGTGGTGTATCTAATACCTCAAGTTGTGTAAACCTATTCAGAAAACACAAAATACTGACCCTCCCATCCTTGTATATACTTGCTTGCCTGGAGTTTGTTCATAAGTCGCCAGATAAGTTCTGCAAAAATGGTGATTTTCACGAATATGAAACACGAAACCAGAGTAGTTTGGTCATACCGTATCATCGCATTGGGAAAAGTCAGCTAAGTTCAAATTACATGGCCGTGAAGATATACAATGCTTTGCCTTATAGGTTTAAGAGCCTACCATGGATTAGTCTCAAAAGAATAATAAAAACAGTGCTGGTGGAGAACTGTTTGTGTTTTTATGTTTTCATTGTTACTCTGGTGTTTTGTATAAATCTTGCGGGTTTTAACGTGTTTGGTGGCGTATTAATTGTGAGCCACAAAGGTTTTCTTTTTTGACTTTTTATTTATTTATATTATGCAATGACTTGTGTATGTGCATATACATCAATAAATTATTATTATTATTATAAAGAACATATGACGCACATCAAACATAATCGACCTGAGAAACCAAGCTTAGCGAAACACGTGCTAGAAAATAATCATAGTGTAACCGCGGATTGTCTACATTTAATCAAAAATATATACAATTTCCATGAATTAGACAGTTATGTAAGCATATACATTACAAAGAACATTAATCATGTGTTAAACACGGGTAAAGTCCTTTAGTTTGCTAGAGAAAAGAACAACCGTTAAAGAAAAGGGATCATAAATGGAAGAAGGTGTGTATCTTAGTTTAAGTATCGGTTTTAAGTCTAGGAAAAATATAATAAACTGTGTGAAATTTAAACCAGTGTGTATTTGACCTTTGTGCGGCAAAATTCTGTATTGATCCAGGCACAAGACTGTGACTACCTGCTGATGATAACTTAGTTATTGAAATATGTGCACAGGTACGAGCATTAATGTGGAATCGTTTCAAGTAATGGCAGACTGAAGTTGCGCAAATATTTAAAATAGTGAATCTCTAATATAAGTATTTCATCTCCAAACAAGTCTGAACCTCTTTACTCTCCAAGCTGAAAAAGTAGAACTCGCAGACTGCTTTTTTTCATTTAGTTTAAATATCAAAAACCCCAATTTAATTTAAAGATTATGTCACTAATTTCATTACGTAATGACATTAAATAAACTGTATACATGCTTCATTTATTCTGAGCTTTCGTATCTGATCAAAATTTCAACCAATTGATTAATAAATTACATACGAGGTTTATTCAATAATAAATATCATCTCCGTATTTTAACCTTACCTCTGGAGCTGCTGTTCCAGTAAACAACGGTTTAAAAGAGAAATTTGGTCCCTCCAATTCGTAAATCTTCTGCTTTACAATTCCGGTGTATCTTGTGTTGCTGCAAGCTTTCTCCTTCACCGTCGCGTTCAACATGGATGAATTTCCCGACGTCTTCAAATTAACTGGATCGTAGCGGGTCGTATTCGACGACCACTTCGATGTAGGTGATAGTGGCGGCATGGAATTTGATACGTTGAATGAGTGTTTGGGTGAAAATTCGTTGGGGTCGATGCACGATTCGACTTCGCGAATTAGAGTTACTAAATTCGGTTGGTCGAACACCTAAATGTATTTTCGATAAGTCATTATCGGAAATGATCGGTTTTGCCGACACACAGTAGCGTGCCCGGATAAGCGTGTGTATTCTGATGTGGTGTCGAGGTCCAGTATGCTTTGTGAATATTTTTAAAGAAGTAATTGATAGCTATTTCTACCTCCTCTGGAGGTTTTTAATGATAGATCAAGGTCTAGCAACTCATTCCAGTTTCCCCTAAATGCATGCTAGTTTGTCCTTTGCTGCATAAACTATAATTTTGTGGATTTTCTAGTATCTTTAAAAGTATTGTGATAATAATAGTAGTGGTTTTACTTTGCACTGCTTTTTATCTATTTCTTTCAAAACGAAAATGCAAAAATTTTCCGATCATATATTAATATTTTTAAACTCATACCCCTGTAATGTAGAGAGTCAGATAAAATTTCAAGAACTTACCAAGATGATGACATAAAAAACCACGTAGATGTGAAATCATCAGAGTACGGAGAGTGCTCGAATTAAACTCGGTCGCGAACGAATTCAATTCGAGCGAGTTATATTTTCTATATTAAAAAGAACTATTCTTACGAGTTGAGTTTGTGCTCGCGAGTTAAATAATAAAACTCGCGAGCACAAATTTTAAAACGAACGAATTAAATAAAATTGTGCTCGCGAGCAGAATTTTTTCCTACTCTGGAAATCATGACTCTTATAACATTACTTTTAACCTAAATTTTCATCTAAACATTTTACAAGCCCCTCCACAATAAGAATACACACTCAAAAAGCAAGGCAAACCGGTCAAAATCGTACCGAATACGCTACTGCGTCGGCAAAACCAACAATTTCCAGTCTTTGCACAAGATAATGATCCTAATAACGAACAATACCTTTGTTAAACGATACAGCATCAAAGAATTTTTAGGACTGGCTAGATCGACGCACAAAAATCTCGGCAACAATTGCTGGAATATCACTACGTAGGCTAAAATATTTTCAGTTATAAACGGAAGATATTCTCTGTCAACCACTTTTGCATTGTTTGCATTATCATCATTGTCAGGGTGTATTTCAGGGCAATTGCTAAAAATAAATGTTGTGATATTATTAACAGAGTGATAAAGTAAAATTTATGTAAACATACAATGGGCATCAACAAGGTTTTTCTCTTAGACACTTTTAAGTTGAGACAATGAAGCAAAATTTGCATTACAATGACTGCAATACTCACATTACTTCTCTACATAGTCTCCATTCAAGCTCTCACATTTCTCATAACGTTTTATAAGTTTTTTTATACCTTTTGTCATACCTCCAGCAACTATAGTCGATAACCATTTACCAAACCCGTATTTCTCACCTGAGAAGCATCGTATTAGCTACTAAGAGTTTGGGAGGGTTCTGTGTACAAAATGGTCTTAAAAGGCGCCACAGTATTAAAAATTCTAGAAGTAATTTGCTAATACTGAAGCGAAGGACTAAAGAAAATGCGTTCAGGTCACATAACAACCAATGTTTTAAAAGGAAAAAATAAGGATGCAATATATTATTCAAAATACCAAAGTAAAAGATAACAAATCACTGATTTATTAATAGGGGGAAAGAAACATTACATGACTTTTCTTGTTGTTATATAGGTTTGATGGAAATCACAGTGGGCTATTAATAATTAGATAATGAACAAAAACGACTTGGATACTCAGAGCACAGACAACTATTATATTCGTTACAAGATAAAATGCGAGGGTGGTTCCATGAGTAACCGGCCTGGCCTAGAGATGGCGGTAGTTGTTTGAAAAATATCACTGTATTAGAAAAAACACAATCTATAAAGCATAAGTTTCAAGTTTGAAGACGCTACATTGTTTAGTATTTGTTTGGCAGCTATCAATAGTGAATGTTTTCAGTAAATTTGTAAAAATGGAGGAAATTGGTCATCGTTACGTGATACAATACTTTTATTTGAAAAGCCTCAGCCCAACCGATATAAAAGCTGAACTGGATTCTACTCTGGGTGAGTCTGCTCCTTCGTTTACAACAGTGAAATATTGGGTAGCAGAGTTTAAAGGAGGCCGTACGAGCTGCCAAGACGAGCATCGCAGTGGTCGACCAAATGAGATGACGAATCCAGAAATGGTGAAGGAAATCCACAAAGCGGTACTGGATGATCGTCAACTGAAAGTGCGCGAGCTAGCAGACATAGTAGGCATTTCAAACAGTGCGGTATATCGCATATTATCTGAAAATTTGGACATGAGAAAGCTGTGTGCAAGATGGGTGCCGCGCCTGGTCACATTCGAGCGAAAACAGTGTCGTGAAGATGTTTCAATTGACTGTTTAGCGAAGTTTCACAGTAACAAAGCAGAATTTTGCGCCATTTCATAACCATGGATGAAACATGGATCCATTGCTTCACACCCGAGACAAAAAAACAATCAAAACAATGGACCCAAAAGGGAAAACGGCTCCAAAGAAGGCAAAGACCGTTTCATCTGCAGGCAAGGTAATGGCATCGGTTTTTTGGGATGCGCGTGGAATAATTTTCATCTTGAAAAAGGAAAAACTATCAACGAGTATTATGCGAACTTATTGCAACGTTTGAGCGGAGAAATCAATCAAAAAATGGACGCATTTGGCTAAGATAAAGTGTTGTTTCATCAAGATAATGCAGTTATTGCAATGGACAAAATTAATGAATTAAAGTTTGAATTGCTACCTCATGCACCGTATTCGCTAAATTTAGCTACCTCGGATTATATTCTGTTCCCAAACATGAAAAAATGGCTCAGTGGTCTAAGATTTTCCAACGATGAAGAAGTGATGTCAGCAGTTAATGGCTATTTTGAAAAAAGAATAAAACTTACGTAATTTTAGTGTATGGATGACCGGGATATCTCCACGGTTGTATGAAGCTCAACCACAACTCCAAAACTAAACGAAATGATCCATCCAGAGGCCATCTATGAATCAAATTCCTAAGGAATATGTACATTTTTCCCTGCATCATTATCAAAGTCATTTTCTTCAGTTCGCCTAAATTACTGTCGTCCACTCTACCGCTTGAAGCAAAAGCATGCAACTGCTTTACAAGGATTCTAATAATTCGCACGTATTCTCCGGCCGGTAATTCGTTAAAATGTAAAGACTGCTGCGATAATGAAACAGTTATTAAATTGATTATATTATACGCAATTGTTTCAAGATACCTTCGGCGATGCTATATTAAAATTGGTTCCATAGCTATGACTGATTTGGTCGTTATTTAACCACATATCCAAAAACACCGTCAGGACAGTTTCACTCCTCCAGATTTCACTTCTGGGATGCTTCTCAAGCGGTTGCAGTCCTACACTACTGTAATCGTTAGGTGTTTCGCCGAAGAGATTAGTTTTAAGTAACTTTGAAACTTTTGTAGGCCTAAAAAATGATCTTTTTATATCAGACATACAAGGTACTCAACATGATCTCAAAAATTACAAATGTAATTGATGTGTAATTTACAACACACAAAGCAAAACTATACTGAATACAGTGAATCATCAGTCTTAAGCGCGAAAAGTTCTCATTTACTTGCTAACACCTAATGAAAACGAGCCATAATATGTATATGTATATATATATATATATACAGATTTTAAACCGGAAATCCTTCACATATGTAGCAAAAGTATGAAACGAAATTTTTTGGAATGCATGAAGATTAATAAATGTAATAAACTCAAGTCTGTTGCCCCTCTTAATGATCAATTAGATTTAAAGAATTCTATTCACTATTTCTATTTTGATCTCTTACTCTCATTGTACCTAATAATTTAATTAGTTCTTAATAGATATTTCGAAGAATACTCTTTTACCGGCAAATATTCTTGTATGTATATCTTACCTCTATCCCTTTCTTGTAATCAGATTTAATTATTGCTTGTCATTTTCCTGTATAAAGGAGATTGTAACCTGTATTGTACTTGCTCGAAAAAATCTTAACAGACACAAGTAATCGCAGTAAATATATAATATAGTTTGAAGTTCTAAAAAAGTGTTTTACTTATTCATAATGACCTCAACAATCAATTATTTAAAATAATCATATTTAATAATAATTATATTAGGCATAATATGACTAATAAGTAATGACTTAGTTCATATGGATAAAAATCAATGACGTGTGTCGAAAGATTCACTGGACGAACTGTTATTAACTATTCATGACTTTAAGATTGAAAAGTTTAGGTCGCGACTTATTTTGCACCTAAGTCTATATACTAAATTAGTAAATAATCAAGATGTATGTACATTAAGTGACTTTCTTTTTTAATCCTTTTCTAAATGCTTCCGAAAATTATATAAGAACACTTCCGTTTCATAAATTATTAGACAAACGTCAGTAAAACAACTTATGTGTTGTACAAGTGCTGTATTAATGCAAGTCTCGTTTTGATACTGCAATCGGAAGGGGTCAAAAAAAATCACACCACCATGCTAGACAATGTTACAAATATGTGTGTTTACGTGATGGACAGGGATAGCTTGTATTTCAGACTTCGAAGTATGCTTATTCTACCTCAGTAAATTGACAAAGTTGTTGTTCGATATATGCAAATATTAATTGAAAAATAAATTTCTACATGGAACCGATGGCAAATATGTTGGTTATAACATACATATTATAGAATAAAATTTGTTTTGTCTATTTACAAAAAAACAATCAATTTTTGATACTATAATCAATCAGTGATTTATAAAGTAATCTGAGTTTTCAATATCTAAATACCTCGAAATCTGTTGATGATACTGCTGTATAGGATTTTTGCCATTATAATTAATTAAAGGCAATACTGGAGAACCCACAGCTGTTGGCAAAAAATGTAACACATAATCACAACATAAGATATAATACACAGTACTCCATGATGAACCCAATGTAGTGCCACTTCTTTGATGCCAAGGATTTATTAAGTAATAAGCAAAGTGAAACATATAATAATCAAATGGATCTAAAAAGAAACTTATTACATTAACACATTTAAAAATAGAAAATAATAGAAAGGATCATACTTAACATTAGTGAAACTACATGTTTGTTTTGGGGACTTATATGAACTAAATCTGCATAAAATGGATATATATTTGATGAGTCCAGCATATGACGTACTTTTGTCTAAAAAGGAGAAATCGATTTTATAATCTAAAATTTAAATTATTGAATTTATTTACAGGCAAATATGTTACATTAAAATCATATTTTATGAATGGATCCTTGAGCAGATTATAAATTAAATGAAACACAGGGCCACACGGTGATAAAAAGTTTTGTAAAATTTGAAAATCTTGTGGTTTTAATGCAGTTGTTATTGTTCGTAAATCCCAACTTAATGTACCCTGAGGGCCAAATATATTGTCAATTAATAAAGGATATACGGCCTGCAAATCCCTAACGGATCATTTTTCAAACAATAGTACTAAATCATCACATCTACTTTGTATTGGCTTACTTAATGCTTGTATGGCTCGATTCTTAAACAAGAAAAAATACGTATATAACTTTTTAAATTTATTTTACATAGCATTTTACCATAAAAGTATCTGATTCCATTATTGAAGTATATTTGCATAGAAACACTTTCTGATAACAAAGAATTAATAGTATATCCTTAAAGATTAACCTTAAATTTTAAAACATTTTCAAAAGTACACAGTATATTATGAATATAGCCGCAAGTTACAACCAACATTGTATATGGGAAATATATAAACTATAATTTACGTCATCGAATTGCAAGTAAAAAATTAATAAACATTAATTATTTGCAGACTTTAAGCTTAAAACAAAATTGTTTTCTTTTTTTAATTTATATGTCTATGAAAACACATGGATTTTAATCCTAATTTTGTTAGCGCCTTCATTTAAGATTATTGTTGGCTAAACTGACCTTAATCATTTATCAGATTTGTAAGTTAAGAAGGTTACGCTAAAATGCATCTACGTTTAACTTATAGCTGTTAATTGTAAAAGTATTAAACCATTTAATGTTTTTGAATAAAATTAAGTAATAAAATGTCTGGATCAACAGTACGACCAAATATTCGAATTGAAATTCATAATAATCTAATGGAACCAATGGATGTGGATGAAAATGGTGAAGAAGGCGAAATTAGTGATACTAACGAAACAGTTAATGAACCGACTAACGATCTAATAGAAAATCAACAAGTAATGAAACATAGGGTTTGTTAAATTGTTTGTTAAAAAAAGTAAATATTGATATTTTTTATTTATAGATTTGGTCAAATGCAAATGGAGGATTTACTACTGGTATAAATATTTTTGACAAAGAGGAACAAACTAAGTTACAAGAAAGAGCAAAACGTTTCTCTCTGAAACCTGATGAAATTAATAATTTCACCGATGAACAATTACAAGCATTACATGATAGCTTAGGAATAACTTCAGAAGATGAAAAAGATATCCGATTTGAAGCAATACATATGCATGGAACTGATGACATGAGCACAGAGGATGTGTTAGAGTATTTTGGTAAATATGGACCTGCTGCTATAGAATGGATAGATGATAGTAGTTGTAATGTCTTGTGGAATGATAGAATATCTGCTGCTCGTGCATTGTTTTTCTTGTCCAAGCCAATAAGAGGGATGCCTGTCGAGGGTCCATGTGATCCTTTTGTCAAGGATTTAGCCGAAAACCCTATCAAAGATAAAGATAATGAAGGTCGTAGTATTTTATTAAAAAACAAGGATAGGGAAGTGGAATTAAGAGAAGATCCTGAAGATGTACAGTTAGAAGAAGAAACAATTTCTGCATCCAGTATATCTGTTCCGATTCCTCCAGGATATTGGAGATTTGGAGTTAATTGTATAAAATCAAAATGTATATTACTTAGGTTTGCATTTAAATCAGATAAGAAGCCTCATAAAGCAGAGAAATTTAGTGAATATTACAAAAAATATGGAAATCCAAATTATGGAGGGCTTAAAGGACTCATAACTGAGACTCACAAAAAGAAATTCAAAGGTATTTTTGAACGTAATAAAGACATTAAGGAAAATATAGTGGATCCAAAAAATCCATGGGGCGATTTAGCTATGACTTGGGGTGAAGATTTCAAATATTGTGAAAAAGAAATTTCTATTTCCCAACCCAGTCCAACTAAATTTAAATCAGATATTATGAGCCGGTTAGGATTCAAGAGATCATTAAAACCTGCTGAGGCAGAAGTAGAAGTCGTTGAAAAGAAAAGTAAGGTACCAAGAATGAGGATGTATGCTGATGAAGAAGAAGAAAAAATTAAACGAAAGAAACAACTACAAAAGTTGAAGTCTACTAATGACAAAAAGTTGGATGCGAGTGTAGATGATTTACGAAATATTTTAAACGTTCAGTCAAGAAAAGTAAAAATGGATAATAAAAGTGAATGTGACACTGCGAATATAGATTTAGCACTACGACTAAAGAACAGAAGTAGAAATTTGGATCATAATGCAAAAGTTGTCAGAACCAGTAATAATAATGATGGTGTTAATACACGTAAACATAAAGAATCTAGACGAAAAACTGATGCAGAATATTCGAAGGAAAAATTGAAACATAGTAGTTTAGAGAGATATGAAAGAAAAATGCATTCTGATAGGTACAGAAGTCGTAGACATAATTATGATTATTCTGAGAAAGACTTGTCTGATGAAGATTACAATAGACACAAACCTAAAAGTAAAATTGCTGTCGTTATAAAAACACAGAAAACACCAGCAGTTGCGTCTGCAGTATGGTCAAGAACCCATTCTGAGCGGGACAGATTAAAAACCGTTTCAGAGAGTAAATTACGTCAAAGAAGATCTTCAAGTAGTGAAAGTAGTGATAGTTCAAGTAGTTCTAGTAGTAGTGCTAGCAATTCAGGTGAAAGTTCTGATTCTGAAAATGAAACAAACACTCCAAAAAAATCTGATAAAACTGGTAGACCTGGCTTTGAAGGTAGTGTGAAGTCTCAGCCAGATTTACTATTAAATGAACATAGAAATTCGTTAAGAATTGAAATAAGCAATGATCACTTTAGAAACAAGTGATCTATTTAAAAAAAGTATAATTATATTTTATATTGAATTCATATAATATGTACAAAAACCATATAAAATATGTTTTAAAATAAATTTATTGGTATATTTTTATCAAATGCGTTTTCTTTGAATTAATACCACTGTATTAAACTTTACAACAGTGTCTTCAATATTCAATGGCTGTATGATGTAGGTTTATGACTTGAAGAATGCTGATTATTTTATGTAAAAAGTAGATTTCGGAAAACAACATTCGATGTACACTACCGTCCATATTAGTTCGAACACTCAAATATAAAAAAAGGGAAAACAGTTAAACTAATTTATGTCAAAACTTAAAGTTTTTATTGCATTATTGTTTATAGATATTTATAAAGTATAATAATAAAAATTAAAGTAATTCTAACGTTAAATAAAGATATCTTAAACATTCCGCTCATCGAAGAAACTCCCTTTTACGTGAAGAAAAGCCCGTACAATTCGAGGCATCCATATCACAAGATTTTCAAAGACTATTCGGTATACTATTACATTCTTCTTGCAATATGTTCCACAAGTGATTTTTGAGGTAGGACACTTTTCGCACCCTCTTGTCCAATTCATCCCATAATTCTATGGGGTTTAGGGCGGGGCTTTGCGGTAGTCATGCCATTATTTGTAAGGTATTGTTTTGCTCCCTATTTAAGAAATTCTTACATATTACTGCAGAGTGTTTGGGGTCGTTGTCCTGCACAAACACAAAATTTTCACCGATAAAACAGCCCCGATGGTATTGCATTTTATTGCAATATTTCTAAATAACTCTCCTTTCGCAAAATACCCTCGATTCGCTTCAAGTTCCCTGTCGGCGTAGCAAAAACAAGCACAGAACTTCTTCCTTATTTGACGGTTGGCACTATACAATCCCGCAGCATACTTTGACCACTTGCTCTTACAAAAACGTCTTAATTGTCCAAACACTTCAAGCTTTAATTCATCAATCCACAAGACCCTTTTTCAATCATCCAGCGCCCAATTTCTGTGTGTTTCTGCTTACTGTTGTCGCTTTTGCCTGTTTCCCCGTCGAAGTAAGGGTTTTCCTACAGCAATGCGGCCGTGAAGATTTGCAGCTTTTAATTTTCTTTTCACCGTAGTTTGTTAAATTTTTCTTGCACGGTCACGATTTATTTCTGCAGCGATCTCGGGTGCTGCCAGTCTTCTATTTCGTCTACGCAACAATTTTACACGCTCATCATCGGCGTGAGATATTATTCGCTTATGATTTGATCTCTTAAACTGCCCATGCATTGATTTCGCCGAATGATATTAGTAACAGTCGATTTATTAACATGTGTCTTTTCAGAAATTTAACACAGTGATTAACCTTGATAAAAAGCAATAATTGCAGCACGTTTTTCTAAAATTGTTGGTTTTCTTCTCGGCATTTTAAGAAATTCACATAAAAAATAGGGTCTTATTAGTCATGCGCACGCTAGCAAGTTTATTTAAAAACTAATGCATATTTCGGTATACAAGATTCTTTAGGGTCAGGGCAGGTAAGTTTCGCAAGGTTTTTGCTTGCAATATTATGTAAAAAATAATCGTATTTATAAAATGTAATAATTATTTGTAGGTGCGCTAATAAATATATTTGTCTACAATTAGTTATATATCTCATAAAGGACCTAATGTAAATGGATTATTTATATGTAAAAGCAATTATATTATTTTTTAGAAGTATTTACTAAATTTCACTAACTGTCCGAACTAATATGGACGGTAATGTACATATACTAAAATAAAAAGTACACTAGTTCGCAGTTATTATTCATCAAATGTTTTGGTTTTGTTTCTTTTTATAAATGAATACTTTACAATTTCTTAATTATTTATTGATAATGCTATAGTTAGATTTGTTTTGATTTATTTAATCTTCTACTGCTTTTAATCATAATTCTAAAAAATATACTTGAGAATGCAAAACGTAATTTTAAAAATTGTAGGAGATGCTTCCTACTCCACAATGGAATATACTTATGAATATAAATTCTGTCGAGGAAAGTCGGTATGGTCTACGATATTTTAAATTTTCTGTCTCTGATTGCACATGGCATTTTCAATCTCATTCTTCATAAACCACATGTTGACGAGCATCACATTTTATGCAACCGCCGCGTTATATTAAATCAGGATGCCGACGTATATATTTAATAATGTGGTATATCCCTTCTAATACCGCTTTTTGCTTACGTAACATTTTCACTCACCTGTCTACGATTGGTTGAACCAGCGATAGGTTTATAAGCGATTCTAGTGCACTAATACACAATTGCCCGGTATAGCTATACACAAATAAACCCTAATTGGACTCATATCAAGCGAGCTCAAAACAGATCATATTTATCCATGATTTATTTTAAAATAAATAGAGGGAGGTACATATATATATATATACATGGAAATTTTTCAAAATAGGTAAATTAATTGTGAAGAAGTTAAAATAAGTAATATAGAACTAAAAAATTAATTTAGAATGGGATAAATTTGAAACTTCACAGCTAATAATGATGTTTAACTATTCGTACTGTTAATTCTGATAGTCTTTCCTGAAGAAAAAGATAATATGAACTATAAAAATAAGGTAGTGGTTGTAGCCACTGTTAAACTCAGAAGAAAATTGTATTATTTCATTAGTTGCATGGGTGAAATGCCCCTGCTAAAAGAAAAGCAAATGTTATTTTGTACCAAACATTTTTATTTTACTTGTTTCTTCATATTTATATTGCGCAACTTTAACGTGATTTACACGCAATCTTGTTTCGTAAGGACAAAGTTTTATTGCGGACTATATATTTTTGAGTCATCGTACTTTTAAATCTGGAAATTCTTTTATGAACGTCCTTACATCGCCAATTGTAACACTAGAAACGTTGTAAATCGACACTTCGATTTTTAAATGGAATTGATGTTTAAAAAATTTGTCCGTCCAATTTATCACAATTATATTACATTATTACGCAATACACGAAAACATCAATGCAATATAACAAATATCGCAATTGTTCTCACCTAGTTGACGCGATGCTCTAAATTCGCTCTGTCAAATAACCAGGCACACGCACACTCCTGACGACTCTGATTCGCATATTGTATCATAAAGCAGTGTGGACATCTTACATGATTAGCTAAGGTAGTTGCAATCACTTCATTTGCTGGATTTAATACATAATTGTCCCTCATTCCAATGGGATTTTATTGTCATTTTGTAAAATAAAATATATTGTATTAGTAGCATACCAGCTAACCACTAATATTATAGTAGCATCCTAGTAAGGATCTGTATTCATAGTTGCGCTTTTGGAAGCTATTAACTAGTTAAATGTTGGTAGCGTTTAAGCTGTGGCAACAGCGGAATTTGCTTATTTAGATATGCGCATTTGAGAAAAAAAGGATTTTTTTGGGTCACTTATCTTTTAAATTTATGGTTATAGTATTATCGTTGATATCGTTATTCCTTTGTCTATTATCACTCAACTTCAGACGCACAAAATAAATTTGCAATTTTAGTTAGGTTAGGTTTGGTACTAATTTCCCGCTTTAAACTTACCTTAACACGCCATTAAAATGTTTGTAGCCCACTAAGTCTAGTTCGCTACTAACTTCGATATGAATACGATTTTTCTTAGCGGCATGTTAGTGTTTCTTAATGGCCACAAAATGCGACTATGAATAAGGCTCATTAAGTTCAAGATAGTAACTATTCAATATGAAGCAAGCATTTCAGAATTAATGTAAAAATTGGCAACTTTGCAACAATTTGGTATATTATACCTAGGAGGCAAGTACTTTACATATTTTTTAAGCAAATTTTCATATTAGAACATTAAACTTTTTTGAAATGCATGTAAAGCGTCGACTGAAATGTTAATTTAAAATGAGAAGGTAATTGTACAACAATATTTTACATACATATCTGGTTTTGCTGTAGTTTTTATAAAAAAAAAGAAACATATTTTAATACTTTTATTATACACTTATAAGAGTTACAATAATTATGTGACCATGAATAGTAATAACAACATTTAAGTAACAAGCAAAATATGTTTAGGCCATGTTCTTACATAATCATCACTTTCGTACTTTTACACATTTTACTAGATTTTTGTCATCCTCTTTCCGTTACCATGAAATATCAACAAAACACGTATCGTAAACTATAATATGCATGATAAAATACATATTGTCGGAGATTAAAGAGTGATTTAAAATGATCAACTATCTATAAATTAGTATGTAGTATGATTTTTGAAGTTCTTACATGATTTTACTCAGGAAATTTTTTGGCAAAATATATTTTGAAAATATCCTGTGTTTTAAAAACTTACAAAATAAACCTACCCGTCTAATCTTTTGTAATACTATCACAATAATAACTATACATTATGTATGTATTTACATTTACGATGCTTATCTTGCAATAGTTTTGTGTCACAATTTTCAATTGAAATATCAATAATTATAACAAGATAACGTTTTTTTTTCTTACTTTCTCATCATCGTTTATTATTTCTATTCTTATCGTTTAACAAAGAACACTACATTTAGAATTGGATAACAATTTCAGAAGATTCATATATTTAATATATTTAATATTTTATATACTACACATAAAAATGAATCTAAAACCTACGTATTACATAAATAGGTACACATAAACAAAGTGATTAATCACAGATAAAAATATTATGTACTCTTTTTTGCCCTTATTCAACATTTAAGTCAATAAAGAACATTTAGATGAAATTTATTTTAATAACAACTGCTAGTACAATTGTTGACCGTATTTTGATATAATTCATGTGCGTGATTTTGTGAAAAATTATTGAAAGAGATATACAGCATATGTTTTAGAAGATTTCACGTAAACATTGAAATATTCGTATACACACACACATTTATAAATGTAACTTGTAAATTGATATTAAGAAGTTTTAAAAGATTAATGCTGAATTACACCATCACATTAAATCAACCTCTCTTTAGATACTATGGTATTGAACATACAATAAATTGGATCACGATAATTTGGCGATTTAATTAATTGTGATGTAATCCAAAATTGTTGTCAAGGACTAAAACAACAAGAACACACTTACAAACTAAGTTACCATTTTCAGAAGTGAATTTAAAAAAAGGTAATTCAATTCCATTTATTTTCTTTTGAATATTTTGTCGTCTTGAATAAAATTGATTTTCGTTTAAATGAGTTTGTACAGTTGTATTCTGAAAATATTTTTATTTAAACTAAATATAAGAATTACAGCAAGTTTATTTAATTTAATAAATATGGCAATTAAGGAAAGTATTAAAGATAACTTAAAAAAATAGTTTTGTAGGTTATATTTCACTTAAATATGTCACTGTGTTCATATCAATAACGAGTAAGGTTATGATATTAAGGGATTAAATATTCAAGTAAAATAAGTAGCTAAAAAGAGAGAATGAAACTTAAAAAGAACATGAATTAACACAACAGATATTTTGAAGTAAATTTATTTTTTAAAACCTACACAGCGAGATAATACTATTGCAGATATCTAAGAAATAGTAATGTGTAGATATGAAAAGCTTTTTAATCCATTCCAATTAATAATGTTAAAATCCCAAACTATATCTATTTAATTAATATCTTAGGAAGTTATTTTACAGCAAAATATTTTGGAGAATTAAAATATAATTAACTGTAATTACTATATGTAGTACTGCAAACATATTAATTTTGTATCGAAATATATAAAAGTCACTAATTTTATCCGTATACACCATCACAAAGCTGCAGTATTTTATATATACAGAATGATTGCAAATAAGATTCTATTGTTACTACATTATATCAGAGTGGAAAATCAGATCTTTGAAGAAAGAAGTATCAAGAAATTCTGTTTAGTACACCGTTTAAAATGCTTAAAGTATAAATATTATTTTCTCTCTTTAAGATGTTAGATCTGGAACCGTATAAAGAAAAAAAAAGATATTTTAGTAAAGTTTAACTTTTCGAAAGCCAATGTATATGAATCTATTGACTAATTGTACAAAAAATGCAAATACTAACAACGAGGGATTGATAAGTGAGACATTCATTAAATATATTTCTTTTGAATATCTAGATAAATCAAATAAAGTTCGTTAATATCATAATTTTATTTAATTTTTATCGTATTTCATATATTAAAACATAATAGTGCAATAATCAAATGCAAGAGATGATACGTTTTTTCAATTAGTGAATTTTTCCATAAATAATACCTGATTTTTCACGTTAATGCTCCTAAATGTATTCTGCAAAAATAGGAAATATGAATTAAAATGAAAATATGTAATTATATAAAGTAGGAATTGTAATTATCTTTTAAATAGATTGTAGGTAACTAAGTTTAAACTTCGGATTTAATTTTAAACTCTATTACATGTAAATGAACACCTGCGTCGGTAGAACAAAGCATCGGAAATGATATGTGACAAGTCTAATTATGGAAACGAGGGTCATATGGAAATGTATAATGCCTCACAATTGTGTCCATGTGTTTCATGATTGAGAAAATTATGTGTGATTATGATAACAAAGCACATTGATTATTTGGTACTTATTAGGTGGAATATTACGAAGTGTAAAAGTTATTTTTAATTCATATATTAAACATCGAGCATTGGGGTGGGAAAACTTTACTCGTTTGGATGGAAAGTTTCATATTTATAGAATTAAACTTTTGTTAAATTAGCAATTTGAGAAAATTAATCTTGAAGATGGTACCTTAGTTCTTTTTAATAACTCCTAAAACCTTTCGTTAAAGAAAACTAAATTTATATTTCTATATATAGTACATGGCATGTTTATAGGGTTGTCGGTTGTCCACATATATGAACTTTCCTTTCTGTAATATAAGCAGTGTAAACTCTTGATTACTTTAATGTTAGGGTAGGTTTTATAAACTAATACCAATTATATTTATTCAAATCTGCTAATTCCACAACTTTTGTTTTGACTTTATCATTATTAGAATGAATTATTATAGCATATATAATTATAAAATATTTATAATTTAACACATTGTTGACCGGTCACGAGTTAACTCGTGTTTTCATGCCCAAACGTTGTTGACCGATCACGAGTTAACTCGTGATTGTACTTGCATTAGCAATTTCAATTTATGAAACCCGGGGCAATATAGAATACTGCAAAAGCTTTGTTCATCGTGTTTAGACGTGTCCCTTTTATTATAAAAAAAAATATTTTCTAGATATTCAGATTTTTATAACACCTTTAGTTTTGTAAAAATTGCAACCATGGCAGATCGTGATAGCGAAGAATTTTTCAATAAATTGTACGCGGATGACTTATCTGATTGTCCGAGTGATTTGGAAATAAATTGTAGTGATTCGGAAAGTGATAGTTTATCGGAAGATAATTAAATCTGAGATTATACCAGCAAAAGTCCGTCGCGCAGACCAGTATTTGGCAAACAGCAGCATCTTTAGAAAAAGTGTGAAGTGGTCTGAAAAATTTGCATTCTTTCTCATTAATTGTACTTTGTTTAATGCATTTAAAATTTACTATATTGGAAGTAGCTAGGGAATGGATAACTGTAGATTCAAATGAATGCAGCTTTGTACCTGGCACTTCTTCGCGTACTTCTAAAAAGGCTCCGTACAATGATCCACCTTTTAGGCTGTCAGGACAACTAGAAGACCACGTTTTAGAAAAAATAGTCACTGGTGTAAAAATTAGTTCAACTGAACTTGTAGAGTATGCTCTTAAAAAGGAAAGCGGAGCGAAACAAGATATATTTGCAAAACCTGCTGTGTACTATTACACGTGGGTGATTGCTATACGGCAAATCATGACATGAGATAGCTTCAGAGTAAAATTGCCGGTCAACAATGTGTTAAGACAAAATATTGGAAAAAAAATAGTAATTTATTTCTAAATTTCCAAATCGAATGACTTGTACATCTTATACAAAGTTTGGAACTATTCAATGTACATTCACCGCAACTATCTAAAATAGTTTTGGAACTGATATACTGATTAACAAACAAGCTTGTAGCTACTTTCTAAAGCATTTGAATTGCCAATTTATTGTAACGCAATCACATGGAAGGAAACTTAAAAGATGTCTACAAAGTTAGAACTAAAAATTTTGAGTTTTCTATTTTTATGTAGATAACCGATAGCCTTTACTGCATGGTCTGTATACATATATATATACATAATTTTATCCCATGTTTATAGTTCTCAATAAAGATCTGTTGGAATGATATAAGAGAAAAAAATGAAGTTACGAATATTAAGGGTTCGAAAGAAGACGTATTAATATAGTATATATATATATATATAATACTTAGCTTCATCAGCAAACCGTGCTCAATTATACACAACCACGTTTATGTATTTTCTCATTTTTTTTTACGTTACAAAAACTAATATTTCAAAAATAGACATTTGATTTGTTTTGTATCATCATTTTCTTCTTGATCATCATAATCAATTATCATCATCATCATTTTCTTGCTATGTTACACATTCACCTCTACCGCACTACATTTTTTTTTTAATTGTATAATACCGTTAAATTAAAAACCTAATCTTTCGATACTGATATAGACTTACATTTACAATTTTCATAATCATAACTTATTCGTACACGATAACTAGAAAAATTGAAAATAAAATTAAGAAAAAAAAGTAATAGTAAATCGACCTAAAACACCTTTTAGACGTTTATCTCGAATAACTATGCGTGTTCTTGATTGATCCGTTGTTTGAATAGGATTGTCTCTTTGAATATCCATTCTTTGAGTACCTCTTTTGGATGATCGTCGAGTTCGGTGTCGAACTGGAATGGTTCTTCTGCCACTGGCTGTAAAATAAAATAATTAATACATTAATAGGTTTCTAAGAATTTAAAGTTTGATGATACCAATGACTTTTCGATGGAATCATTTAAATTAATACGTTTTTGATATTTGATAGCTTATACAAAGTTACATGCAAAAAGTGCTTTTCCAAACCTGTTTTATGCATTCCAAATTACTCCCGTATAATTTAAAACGAGTAAATACGAATATAGAACCTGGGAGCGCTTATAGTTTTGATTTTCAGTGTATCCGCTAGGTTGTAAAGCGTAAAGTATAATTTAAAATAAACAACTGTTTTTCCGTACATATATATGTAATATTCTTTCAAAGATTCTACGTGAACACTAAATATAAAAATGTGAATATATTTTTATAGTTTTTATCGCGTTAGCCACGCATTTGATGCCTATTAATGTTCTCTGGATAGATAAATTTAGTTCTGCATAAATATTGTTGACGGCTCGTCTTTTCAATCCGTTGATATGTCGCTTTCTTTCTGGAAACGGGGCATTTTAGTATTTCGAAGTTGGTAGCTAGGAAACAACAGCCTACCAATTACAGTGCGATCAACTTTATTTGGCCGGCGGAAAAAATGTGAACTAATACGCGAAACTCTTTACCTCTCACCTCCTTAACATATATATTCAGCTGAAGTACAGTCAAGTACAAAATCATTTCTTGTTTGAGTTTATAGGTTAGTTTGTTGTATAATCTAATAGGCTGCATTCATAACCTCACATTCACATGTCAAACTTTTGAATAAACGGCCACAAATTTTTTTCTCGGAGTGTATCTTTTAAAATGATCGTGCTGCTTGACTGGCCAAATTGAATTGGTTGTAGTATAATTATGTTGAAATACGTTGTGATTGGAGTGCCTGTCCGGACAGCAGTTAATATTTCAGGTATATATGTATGTATGTTAAATAGTTATTGTTTTAAGAGCTTCGAAAATGAGTTGCCATTTATTGTAAATATGGAAAAAAGGAATTTTTCGTGTTGCATCTATTAAATAAATTAAGAAAAGTTTGAATAATATTGCGAGGATTTTCCACTTTCGCGTGGGATGGTATAAATACATATGTAATTCATGGCATATCTGTATTTCGTTGCGGTCATATGAGCATAGATGGTGGTAAGCATCCAAGTCGTTTCTTTACAGTAAACAGAGGAAATTATTAATGAAATTATTGATATTATACTGAAACATCACCGATTGAAGGTGCATAAGATACGAGGGAGCGTTTTTATATTCGCGGGGTGGAAATTATTAAAATTAAATTATTAAATATTCAAGGGGTGGAAATAAAAAAACCAAATTATTTTTCTTTTTCAATATATTCACCTGCAAGACGGATACATTTTTCACATCTTTCAATTAATTTATTTATACCCTCATAAAAAAATGATTTCTCTTTATCTGCAAAATACGCCGAAACTGCCTCCTTGACTTCATCATCGGCAGTAAATTTTTTACCCCGCAGCTCTTTTTTCATTTTCGGAAACAGGTAATAATCACTCGGGGCCAGGTCTGGGCTGTAGGGTGGGTGATTCACAGTTTCGAAGCCCACCTTATGCAGGGCAGCTAACGCAACGCGGCTCTTGTGGACGGGCGCGTTGTCGTGCAAAAGCAGAACAGCTTTTGTCAATTTTCCCCGTCTTTTCTCTTTAATGGCTTCTTTTAGTCGCTCTAATATTGAAGCGTAATATTCTCCGGTTATAGAAACACCTTTATCTTTATAATCAATCAACAATATTCCTTCCGAGTCCCAAAATACCGTTGCCATGAGTTTCCCAGCTGATTGTGACACTTTAAATTTCTTGGGAGGTGCTGTGCCCTTTTTATGCCACTGCATGGGGTCTTGTTTGGACTCAGGTTCATAATGATGAACCCAAGTTTCGTCTCCAGTAACAATTCCACTCAATACACCATCCTTGTCTTCATTACAGAAGTCCAAAAATCCACGCGAACACTCTACGCGCTGTTGTTTTTGCGGCGGCGTGAGCATTCTCGGCACCCATCTTGCGCTGACTTTAGACATGCCGAGATGATCGTGTAGGATTTTAAAAATTGTTGTATCAGATACTCCAACCATTTCTGCGAGTTGTTTCTTCTTTAGTCGAGCATCTTCGAGTACAATTTGTTCAACTTTTTGGATAAGTGCTGGCGTGGTCACCTCAATGCTCCTGCCCGGCCTCGGGTCGTCTTCAAGGGATTCCTTCCTTGTTTAAATAAACTATGCCACTTGTACACCATGGTTTTTCCTGGACAAGAGTCGCCGTAAACCAATGACATCTCATTCGTTATGGTCGCGACTGATTTTCCTTGCCTGGTAAGGAACTTTATAACGGCACGATATTCGATTTTTTCCATATTTCACTTTTCACTCCTGATTATGTTACTTGGTTGACGATAGCTCAAAGACTAACTGTCTAATAACAATGAAATTTCGTATTTATACTAATCATGAGTCGCTGCAGAGGCCACGTCCCCAATGCGCCTACTCACCCCTCTACAACCCGCTCATTCCGCGAATATAAAAACGCTCCCTCGTAGTTCAGGTTGTAAACGTATTTATTGAACATATATTCAATACCTTCCTCAAATACTTGTGTATAAAAAAGTTGTGGACAAGATGGACGCCGCGTTTATAGTGAAACGTCAAACGTAGTGTAATATCAACGCAATGTTTGAATATGAACAAACGCAATTCAACCGGGTTTTTCCGGCGTTTTGTACCTGTGGACGATACGTCAAAGTGAAAAAACAAATCGAAATAGTCGACTTTCGTTGCGAATGAGCGTCAAGGAAGGCAAACGTGGTTTTATGCGTTGGAAAGGTCATGGCTACAATGTAATTCAGACAGCATAATCCATGTTGATTATTTGGAAAAGAAATATATTTTGTTTCGCCATGATAATGCACCAGTTCATACGTCCGACCGATAAATTGGTCGAATTATGTAGGTGGCTTTAAAATTTCTGTGGATGATGCAGAAAAAATCAATTACTTTAACAATTTTTTTTATTGTTTTTCAAAATATTTGCCTTTATGATCTATGCATTTCTGTATTCGGCGGAACCAGTTCTCAAAACACTGTGTCCATTGTTCTTCAATCACCTCAGATACGACGTTTTCGTAGGATTTCCCAGTCGCTTTCGGGGTATTTAATTTCAATCCACGCATTTTGTCTTCTATGTATGGAAATAAAAAGAAGTCACAAGGTGCCAGGTCAGGACTTTACGAGGATAAGCCATCAATTCTCTTCGTGAAGCGGCTAAAAATTTTGTTGTTTGAGATTCATCGTTTTGATGCAGAATGATTCGCCGTCTTGGTCGTTTCTCGCGCACTTTTTGAAACAGAATTGGTCAACAAATGATTGTATGCTATTCAGCGTTGACTGTGCGATGATCCTCTAGTGGAATAGTAGCAAGATGACCCGCTGGTCCGAAAAGAGAAACCATGATTTCCTTGCTAGAGCTTCGACCGCGCCTCACTTTCGTGGATTTCTTGTCTTTGAAGACGTATTGAACCGATTGTCGATTGGTGTCTGGCGTACACGAACCCATACGCGCTTTTTTTTTGAGTTTCTGTTAAATTGTGTGGTACCCATCGAGCGCCTGGCAGCAAGATGATCATGCAGTTCTGATTTGGGTCATACATATGCCCAACGATGTCCAAATATCTCTGTATATGCAGTGGGTGTCTGTCTATCACATTATACACGGTGTCGATGTTTTCTAGAGTGACTGCAGTGGCAGGCCGTCCCTTAATAAGCTCGTCTTTGAGCGAAACACGTCCACGCTGGAACTCGTACCACCGTTTAACAGTCTCCACGGATGGTGTTTCATTGCTGAGTGAGACCGTCTTTAAAATCGTAGAAAATCATGGCTCTAAAATTTTCGCGTGTTAATTCCATTTTTCGCAAACCACACTTTCACTTTATTTTAAAAATTACTAAAAAGAGATAACAGCATGTACTAGCAATCTGCAAAAGTTATTCGAACTAAAAAATCTCACAGAATACGACAAAAATATTTCCGACAGCGCTCACAACACCCGTGGCTTTTTCCAAGCGTAAGAAATTGTTTAGTCAATGAAAATTCGCATCGAACGATGCCATCGCTGAAACAGAGGCTTTTCTTGTAAAGTTGCAAAGATCGCACTTTTCGGAAGACATAAAACAGTTGTAAAATCGCCGGTCTAGTATAAAAAAATAAATAAAACGCTTTTGTTGTATCAGCAATACTTTTTCATTTAAAAATCACATTCCGTCCGATTGCTATCCTACCTATGGAAATAAATTTTGAAATATGATTTCAATTGAACAAATAGATCGTCTTACACGGTACAATCATAAAGATAATACGACTTTTAAAATGCTGTCTATATTTTTATGCGCGAAATGACTTACTTCATCTGCAGGATCGTAATACTGTTCTAAATATTTGTGAGCGAGAGCTTCTTCGACACCGATTCGTTTATGTGGATTGAAGGTCAACATCTTATCCAGGAGGTCTAGCGCTTTCGGATCCGCCGAAGGGAATAACTTAGACCATGGTACCTTAGGTTTGTAGGGTAGAGACTGCAAATATCCTCTTGCCTGAAAAAACAAGGTCGTTATGATCTTTTTGGGTAGTTTTGGACCAAATTTCGATGTATATAAAATATAATATGTGTTTTTATTTTGTGTATTCTACATATGTAAAGAGTGTTTCAAATTGCGCGGTTTTTTTTAAGAATAAATAAAATATAGATGGCGCACTGAATTTTTCTGGGTATGGAGGCATTTAAAAAGTGTGATGTATAACATTTATAAAAATGGCTTCGTACACGGTACAACGCGTTCAAACTGTTGAATTATTTTATGAAAATCAGCGTTCTGTGAAAAGAGTTTTTAGAAAACTACGTGAATTTTATAGTTTACATGATCGTCCATCTGAAAGCACTATTGGTCGAATTATTAAAAAATTTCAAGAGACCGGTTCCGTGAAAGATCAAAAAAGTGAAAAATACAGTCGTAGTGGTCGTTCACAAGAAAATATTGGTTTGGTTCGTGAAAGTGTTGCTGAAGATCCTGAAATGTCCATTAGACGACGTTCACAACAACTTGGACTTAGTGGATCAACAACATGGCGTATTTTACACAAGGATTTAGCTCCGAAGGCATATAAGGTTCAAATAACACAGAACCTGAGCCATTAGATCGTTTAAAACGTCGTTCATTTGTCCATTTCACCAATGAACAACCAGCTGATTTTTCTCAAAAAAATAATGCTATCCGATGAGGCACATTTTGAACTTGGTGGCTATGTTAATAAACAAAATTGCCGTATCTGGGGTGAGGAAAATCCACGAATTATTCATGAGAAACCTATGCATCCTCAACGAGTTACTGTTTGGTGTGCATTGTAGTCAGATGTTGTAATTGGACCTTACTTCTTTGAAAATGCTGCTGGCGAAGCTGTATCTGTCAATGGTGATCGATATCGTCGGACGATAACCGAATTTTTGTGGCCTGAATTAATGAATATTGATCTAGAGGATATGTGGTTTCAACAGGATGGCGCTACACCTCACTTTGCACACGAATCAATTGATTTATTGAGAGAAAAATTTCCTGGACGTGTAATCTCAAGAAACGGTGATGTTAATTGGCCACCAAGATCATGTGATTTGACACAATTAGACTACTTTCTTTGGGGTTATGTGAAAAGTCAGGTTTATAAAAACAATCCATAATGCCTGCTTTGAAAGATGAAATTATTCGTGTCATTGGTGAGATAGAGCCTCAATTATGTCAAAATGTCATTGAAAGAAGAGACACGGCCTCATTTGGCAAAGAAGTACTTTTCCATCAGAATAATATACCGGCCCACAAGTCTGCAATCGCCACGACCGAAATCCATAAATTGGAACTTAAGTTAGTGCTTCATTCACTCTCTTCTCCAGGTTTGACTCTCAACTATTACCATCTATTTCCAAAACTGAAAAAATGGTTAGGCAGAAAGAGATTTTTGTCCAATTCCGAGATAATCGTAATAGCTATTTCGAGGCCTTAGATTCATAGACTTTACAATAAAGGTATTGCTATAGTTTCTTAATCTTGGTTTCATCTTCACTTGCATGAAATATCCTCAAGGTTCAACTGCTGCTACTGCTTTGCTTCTTTGTTGCACTTTCAGCAAAGCATTAGCATCACACATCTGCTGCTAACGTGTCGTCTTTACTTGGACGAGACATCCTCAAGGTTCAACTGCTGCTACTGCTTTGCTTCTTTGTTGCACTTTCAACAAAGCAGTTGTAGCAGTTGAGTCTTGAAGATGTCTCATGTCTCGAAGTCTGTAAATCAAGACATTGTCAATTTGGAGTATCGTTGCAGCAAGAGACTATTTTGAAAAATAAAATGTTTTTGCGTTTTCTTTATTAGGTCACTCAGTTATCGAATCATTTCCGCAATATTAATACTTACTTTATCGTTTATTATGCAATCCAAATCCTCCTGTGACGGTGATCCTAAAACTCCCAGTATATGATTGAGCTGATCTAAGTAATGTTTACCCGGAAAGATTGGTCTGTTCGACAACATTTCGGCTAAAATGCACCCAACTGACCATATGTCTATAGATTTAGTGTATCCCTAAAGAAAAAAAAAGTTTTGGTTTAAACAAGTAAATGTATAGAATCGTGTGTTCAAAAAGACCCTTAATCCTGGACATCTGAAACTTTAAACCCAAAAATTAACATCTATAAAAACTATCTGCTTCTGGGTTTCCGGGCTGGAACCGCGTCACTAGTATATCTGCCGACGTTTCGTACCCATTTGTATGGGACATCTTCAGGGCTGAACTACTGCACTGAAACCAGTTTCAGTGCAGTAGTTCAGCCCTGAAGATGTCCCATACAAATGGGTACGAAACGTCGGCAGATATACTAGTGACGCGGTTCCAGCCCGGAAACCCAGAAGCAGATAGCATGGACCACGACCGCGGAAGTCTACGTACCAAATCTATAAAAACACTTGTCGAAGAAAACATACGAGGGAGCGTTTTTATATTCGCGGAATGGGGGACAAGGGGTGGAAATAAAAAAACCAAATTATTTTTCTTTTTCAATATATTCACCTGCAAGACGGATACATTTTTCACATCTTTCAATTAATTTATTTATACCCTCATAAAAAAATGATTTCTCTTTATCTGCAAAATACGCCGAAACTGCCTCCTTGACTTCATCATCGGCAGTAAATTTTTTACCCCGCAGCTTTTTTTTCATTTTCGGAAACAGGTAATAATCACTCGGGGTCAGGTCTGGGCTGTAGGGTGGGTGATTCACAATTTCGAAGCCCACCTTATGCAGGGCAGCTAACGCAACGCGGCTCTTGTGGACGGGCGCGTTGTCGTGCAAAAGCAGAACACCTTTTGTCAATTTTCCCCGTCTTTTCTCTTTAATGGCTTCTTTTAGTCGCTCTAATATTGAAGCGTAATATTTTCCGGTTATAGAAACACCTTTATCTTTATAATCAATCAACAATATTCCTTCCGAGTCCCAAAATACCGTTGCCATGAGTTTCCCAGCTGATTGTGACACTTTAAATTTCTTGGGAGGTGCTGTGCCCTTTTTATGCTACTGCATGGAGTCTTGTTTGGACTCAGGTTCAAAATGATGAACTCAAGTTTCGTCTCCAGTAACAATTACACTCAATACACCATCCTTGTCTTCATTACAGAGGTCCAAAAATGCACGCGAACACTCTACGCGCTGTTGTTTTGCGGCGGCGTGAGCATTTTCGGCACCCATCTTACGCTGACCTTAGACATGCCGAGATGATCGTGTAGGATTTTAAAAATTGTTGTATCGGATACTCCAACCATTTCTGCGAGTTGTTTCTTCTTCAGTCGAGCATCTCCGAGTACAATTTGTTCAACTTTTTGGATAAGTGCTTTCGTGGTCACCTCAATGCTCCTGCCCGGCCTCGGGTCGTCTTCAAGGGATTTCCTTCCTTGTTTAAATAAACTATGCCACTTGTACACCATGGTTTTTCCTGGACAAGAGTCGCCGTAAACCAATGACATCTCATTCATTATGGTCGCGACTGATTTTCCTTGCCTGGTAAGGAACTTTATAACGGCACGATATTCGATTTTTTCCATATTTCACTTTTCACTCCTGATTATGTTACTTGGTTGACGATAGCTCAAAGACTAACTATCTAATAACAATGAAACTTCGTATTTATACTAATCATGAGTCGCTGCACAGGCCACGCCCACAATGCGCCTACTCACCCCTCTACAACCCGCTCATTCCGCGAATATAAAAACGCTCCCTCGTATGTATGTACTTCCAATAAGTGTTCTTCGAATTCATTAATTTGCATATTAAGGAAGATCAACTACTATCAAGACTTTATTTTTTAAACTTAAACCACAATACTTTGCAATGTCTACTTCCTAATCCGCTAACTTTATACTTTGTCTTAGAATAATGAGTGATTCAAATATCCCGCTAAAACCTGGAACGCATAATATAAAAAAGTAACGTACTATAAACAATGAACGTGAAATAGTTAGTTGAATGTAATAGTTTGTCCGCAATATTAAATTTTATTATTTATTCTAAGAGAAAAGACCTTATTTTAATCGAATTATGATTGGACGAAACTTCCTTTTTTTATTATTATAATATTTATATACAATCCATCCAAAATTAAGATTAAATACATAGAATTCGGTTAGAGAATGGTGTATTATATTAGATGCCCAATAAACTAGTTTTAATAAGTGTTCCTCTGTTGCTAGTCAATGAACAGTGGCGCTCTGACTCATCAATATTCCCAAAGCGATTCCGCCATATTGTTTATTCTTTTTTATAACAGTACGCTAATGGTAGTGTATATTTGGTTTCGTGTCGTCACACTTCGCGCCTGATTTGATTATGTATTTGTATCATTCTATAACCGAATGGACTGTACTATGCTTTTGACATAACCTATTTCTGGTAAACTCCAACTTATACAAATTTCATGAAATTTTCATTTTAATATGAAAGTAATATACTTGTAAATCATAAATTATGGATATTTATGAAAAACCATAGCCTCCCTCTATCGTATAACACACGAATGTACTGAATGACAGAATGAGAACGCATCTATCTCGCATGTCGGGAACAAAGTCCCCAGAGCGTCTGTAGACAGACTCTTGCTATCTAGGCGATTTTCCAAATGGATGAATGTTAAAAGGAATCGTTCTAATATTAGTAACACCCTGTTTACTACATATGTTTCAAGAAATACCACTTATCGTCAGGTAAACTTGTGTTATTAACGAACTTACCTTTTCGATAGAGAAAAATGATGATGTAGGAACGATAAACACTATAAAGGAATCGTTACATAATAACACAAGTTTACCTGATCATATACAGTTGTTCAGTTGGAGCGTTTTGGTATTAGTGGCAAGCTTTGGAATTGAATTTCTGTCTTTATAAGTGACAAGTTTTATTGCATCCGGGTTGGGTCTGTTGTTTCTCAGTTGTTTTCCATATATAACACCGACATTAGACAAATTCTACGATACAATAATGCTTTTCAGGCACATAATGTAAAGTTGTATGGTTCTCCTAATGAGTTGGACACATTGCATTGCAAGCCGATTTTAATATCTATTCAGAGTTGGTGTGACAAATCGTTAATATCTAGTAACGTAGAAAAATCTGCCGTACTTCATCTTGGTGAAAATCCGAAATGTCCTTACTTTATAGACTCAAAATATTAAAGTAAAAACATCACATGTGAAATATGGAATCATCTTAACTTCCTATCGGTCACGGTCTTCGCATACGGTCGGCGTTGTTATATAATCTTTCCAATCTTCTAGTTGGACAATAATGAGGGAAGTTTACACAATCCACTTTAGGCGCTAATAGGCTGCAGTCGTCTGGAGTCTTTATTTAATAAGAGATACTCCGTTATTGGAAAACTTACCGCGCCGTGCTACAAGACAGTATCCACAAACTAGAGGACTGGATTATTTATCGTGCTTAAGTCCTTTTCGTCTACCTACGCTTACTAAACTTTGGATACGGGGAGGTAATATTTTTACATGGTCTTTTCTTCTTTGCCGACATGTTAAATTTATTTACAGTCAATGCTTAAAAGAGACTATGCGGTTTAGAACCTCTGTGCGGCAATATTTTTCGATTAATTGAGTGTTTTACGTTTGGAGCAACCTACCTAGTGATGCACTGTGTGCAGAACTATCTATTTTTAAAAATTGTTTTGATTCTTGTAGGGTATTATGAATCATGGTATTCTGGTGAGTTGCTGCTAGCAGATTGTTCAAAAAGTTTTGTCGTTCAGTAAGAAAAACACGTTTTCATGGTTTGAAATACATTTTATTATTCAATATAACATCCTAGAACTTCAATACACTTATTTCAGTCATTTTATAATTTATGGATTTCATCCCTGAAATGAGAATCCGGACTGTCGAAGTACGCTTCCGCGGCTGGTATTACCTCTTCGTTCGATGAAAAGCATTTGCCACACATGAACTTTTTGAGATGTCAGAACAGCCAGAATTCAGAAGGAGCTAAATCTGACGAATAGGGTGGAAGTTGCAACGCTGATTTTTGCGATGGTTTTTTAAGCTGTGTGAGAGGGTACGTTGTCTTAATAAAGAATGGTTTATATCGTCCATAAATCAGATTTTTTTTCACGAAGTTTGGAGGTAGGTAATCCACGAACAAAATTCCTTTTGCATCCCGAAAAACTGATGCTAATACCTTCTTGGCCGAATTTTGAAGTACCGGGTTCACGCCACTCCTTAGCCTCTTGTTATGATTAAGAATCACAGTGATAGATCCAAGTCTCGTCCACAGTGATGAAACAACGCACGAAATCGTTTTTGTTCTTTCTAAAACGTTTAAAATGTTGCTGAGAAAGTCGCATCCGAATGTGTTTTTGTTCCACTCTGCGCACAGCTTTCTGAAACCCAAAACTTCAGCCAAAATATTGCTCACACTGCCTAATGAGATGCCTAGAGCTTCTACTAAATCTCTCTCGGTTATTCGACAATCTTCCAAAACGATATCCTGTATTTTCGATACGATTTCTGGTGTTGATGCACTTTTTGGACGTCCTTCACGTGAATCGTCTTCAAGATTTGTACGACCACGTTTAAATTCAGCAACCCATCTTTCTACTTTTCTAATTGAAGGTGAACAGTTCATATACACTTTTAACAATTCTTCATGAATTTGTCTTCCAAAATTAAGAATTTTATCACTGTACGGCATTCATTCCTTTTCCATTGCAAAAAAATACTGTGACACGTCAATTTTGAACACCTGTTGAGAAAATGTAAAATGAGAAATCACACGCGTTCATAAAAAAGTAGTACTGCAGACTTTTGTTTGTGTTTGTGTTTATATAACTCTAGATGTAGTTCTTGTTACTTGATCATTAACTAGAATTTCTTTCCTATACTTTTATTCATTATATAACAAAAAAAATAATTGAAATTTATATTTAAGTAAATTTGGTGAATGGAAATAAGTCTAACATTCATAATATACAATAATAAGAAAACCCCTCATTATTTTGCAATGTGGAAGCTGACTAAAGCAAATATTGGCCCTTCTAAGGTATCGTGTAATGTTAACAGATATCCAGGATTTTTTGAACACACTCTGTATACTGCAAACTTACAATTTATAAAAAGACCTTACCTTTGAATTTAACATGATCTCGGGTGCTCTATACCATCTGGTCGCTACGTATTCTGTTAAAAACCCTGTATGGTCGTGGTCTGGGTCTGCAACTCTGGCTAGTCCAAAATCACAAATCTGCATGAGAAAAATTTGCCTAAATAGGTTAGATAACTACTTCCAGTTCTTCAATATTTATATAAAAATAATTAGTGGACGATGACTGGTTTTTCAGTAAAAATTGACATTTCACAAACATACTACTGTGGGCAAAAAATAGTAAGACTTTTTAATTTAAATTACGCGCGAAAACCCATTCGTCGAAATATTTTTTTTCTAGGTTGGTATGACTGTCAGTGACATCTGTGCCAAATGTCACATCAAAATAATCATTAGTGTTTAGTATAAGCTTGTCTTTCTGAAGTAGAAAAAGTGCATTCGGTGATTTTTACAATGAGTGAAATTATTCAACAAAGAAGTTCCATTAAATTTTGTGTATGGAATCAAATTTCTGGTGCCGAAACGTTCAGAATGTTGCAAAAGGCCTTCGGTGATAATTGTTTATCGCGAGCAAGTGTTTTTGATTGGTACAAATTATTCAAAGAGGGTCGAGAACGCGTTGATGACGAACCACGTCCAGGACGGCCATCAACATCAACTAATGATCACCACGTCAATAGAATCAAAGAATTGGTGCTTGAGAATCGACGATTAACAGTCAGGGACCTTACTGGTATCGTTGGAATATCGGAAGGATCAGTGAAAACCATTTCGAAAGATCATTTGGGCCTAAGAAAAGTGAAAGCACGATTTGTTCCAAAATCACTCAATTTTTTCGAAAAACAGCGTCGCGTTGACTTCTGTGAAACAATGCTTTCTGACTATCAAGACAAAATGAAAGGCATCATAACTGGAGATGAGACTTGGATCTACGCTTCTGACTCGGAAACAGACGATTAATCGGCCGAATATCGTATCAAGTGAGCCGAAGCCCGAAAGAACCACGTCAAAGCAAGTCAAAAATCAAGGTTATGTTGACAGTTTTCTTCGATTATCGAGGTGTGGTGCACTCCGAATTCCTTCCGACCAGATGCCAGAATTATGGGCCGACAACTCTTAGTTTTTGCACCACGATAATGCACTCTCGCATACTGCATTAATTCTTTGTGAGTTTTTCGCCAAATTTTCAACCAATATCGTGCCGCAACCACCGTATTCGCCTCATTTAGTTCCGTGTGACTTCTGGCTATTCAGCAAACTCAAACGACCGCTCCGGGGAAACCGTTCTGAGTCAATTGAAGACATTAAATGTGAATCGCTACGCGCATTGAAGGCTATTCCTAAAATTGACTTTAACAACTGTTTCGAGAATTGGAAGAAACGTTGGGACAAGTGTATTGCGGCCAGGGGGATTACTTTGAGGGGGACGAAATAGATTTGGAAGAATAAATTAAGAATTTAAAAATTGTGAACAAAGTCTTACTATTTTTTGCCCACAGTAGTATTTATGATTTTAAGTTTGTGTTAGTGGATAGAAATATATTTGATTTATAACTAATTATCGCTTAATTATAAATTAGAATTCTATTGATTTTTAGTGTACATTTTTATAGTTTTCGTTTTGATGAATTGAATCAGAATATGAAATTTCTACTGTTACATATTTACATGTTAAAAACTCCACATTTTACCATGGTTTTTCAAATAGTTCGCATTTTGGCATGGTTTTGTATGTTTTCTATTCGCCCAGGATTAAGCCAAAAGAGATAAATGGGTAAATTTTGACATTAAAATCTTTCCAAAAACCCTTCCAAAAATACCAATTTTTGTAAGTATACCTCTTTGAAGAAATTTTAAATTTAGCATTCTTAGTGCTTATATTTAATATTTTCCTTTCATTTTTACAAACCCTGTGTAGTATATATTGGTGCATACTTTGCACACTATATTTTCAACAAACTTCATCCCATTCATTGTGAATTTGTTAATATTTCATTTCCGAATTTAACGTTTTACAATTCTATTTTCAATTCTTTGGTTAGTTAACTATTTTACTTTTTTCCCTTTAAGTCTGAAATATAATGTTTAGTAAAAATTAGTATTTTATGCTATCGTTGATTACAGTTACGGAAATTAATTAAAAATTTCATCGCTGGAGCAGGATTCGAACTTGTATCTGCCGTTTGCTATACGGCTGCCTTACCAATTAGACCACCAGGCAGTACCATTTCAAGCCTCTTAATACTCCATAAATTACATTATGTGAACAGATCTAATTGTTATAATCCGCAGTCAGGTTTAAATTAAATTTTAAATATGAAATTTAATGTTAACAAAGAGAAATTTAAAATTGTGTTGCTAGATTACCTTTTTTTTTTATTACACGTTCAAGTTCTAAGTTAAATAAGGTCCACGATAGTCAGTCACCCTGTCTAACCCCTTTATTTGTCTCAAATTCGTCTGTTTCTCTTCTCGTTGTTTTAAGACTAACCCTTGTTGACTTCATAATCATTGAACTTTCTCAATATAAGTTCTTTCTTTGCGACAATAAGTTTTGCGCTTTTAATGTTGTTGAAAGCTATTGAAAGTTTATAAAAAGTAATTCTACTTCCACCTTGCGTTCATTAGCGTGTTACATACAAAGATACGGAATTATTAATTAATCGTTGTAATAAAATGCAACAAATTTAACAAAAATAATTGCATATAATTGAAAAATATAATAAAGAAAATGATACTAGCATTTAGATGACCATCTTTAGCAGACATTACACTTCTCACGTGTTTGGGTAAACTATTGGTGAGTGTCAGAAATTCAGTGTAAAAGTTGTTAAGATTTTCCTCAATAGTCGATGTGAATGAGATTGCCCGTCGTTGATATACCCCTGAAAAAGTTTTAGTAAAAACTTCAACTATTTTGTGTGGATTCGTCAGCTCATCATCATCAAATCTCAAGCTATCGGGGATTTTTAGGAATTTCCATCTCGAACCAGCTAGGTGTATCTCATAAGTTGGTTTCGGTTTTCACCGGTTTATGTACTCGAATAAAATCATTTTTAAAGGCTAACGCACCGGAGCATTTCTTGTGATAAAATTCCTTCAATTTAATTAGGTTGATCTGAGTTTAACTAAAGGGTGACCACGTACGTACGATTCTTATGCATTTTCGCATTCATTTTAACGTTGGACGGCATGGAGCCGTATCTACCCGACCAACGATTATGAAATGGGTTACAAGTTTTCGGTCCACAGGCAACATTATGGGGAAGAAACCACTAGGCGCTACACGAACAGTGAGGACTCCGGAGAACATTGACAGAGTGAGAACAGCAATGATTAGGAGTCCTGGTCGTTCAGCTCCACGGCACGCATCTTCATTACACATGGGACGTGAGTCGGTCCGAAAAATTTTGAAACGGGATCTCAAGTTTCATCCTTACAAGATTGTGTGTGTACAGGAGTTAAAAGAAACTGATTACCCCCAACGGTTGGATTTCGCTACTCAAATGCAAGTTCTCCTTCACGATGAGCCTGACGTTCTGATTTTCATGAGCGATGAAGCTCACTTTTACCTAAATGGGACAGTGAACCAACAGAACTGCAGATACTGGGCAGAGGAAAACCCAAGACAGCTTCTTGCGAAACCTCTCAATTCGCCACGTGTGACTGTATGGTGTGCGGTGTCGAGACAACATGTTATTGGCCCCTTCTTTTTTGAAGAGGATGGAGTTGCGGTGTCAGTGAACGCGAATCGGTACGTGCGTATGATCAACGATTTTTTTTTCTTACAACTGCAGATGCTCAACTTGCAACAGGACATATGGTTTCAGCAAGATGGAGCTACTGCACACACAGCAAGAGTTTCGATGACGTTGCTGCGAAACTTGTTCCCAGGTCATGTCATTTCAAGATTTGGAGATGTGCCCTGGCCTCCTCGTTCTCCCGACCTCAACATCTGCGATTTTTTTTTGTGGGGACATTTGAAGGAGAAAGTTTTTCAACGCAAACCTCGTAATTTGGAAGATTTGAAAGAGGCAATTCGTGAAGCGGTGGCACTAATCACCGAGGAGACACTACAGCTAGTATGGCAGAGCTTCCTCAACAGAATTGAAAACTGCATCAGAGAAGACGGCCGTCACCTTCCTGACCTTATTTTTGCAAGTTAAATTAAATGGCATATTCTAACAAACATGTCAGAAAAGTAAATATATTTTTTGTTTAAAAAATTAACACCGTTTTGCTGTTTCCAAAATGTTAATACTTCCCGTGGTCACCCTGTATATCAGGTAGGAAATCCACGTGACGAAGTAAAACGTGTAAAACGAAAATGTTGTGTAGAATGACTTGTAGTCTACATCCCTCCGGTGTAGTGCCACAGGCGGAGCACCAGATTCTGGGATAATTATTGTTAATTATTTAAGTTTTTTTTTCTAAATAAAGAATCTACATCCCTCAATTCAAGATAAATGAGATTATAGCGTCTTCCAGTTTAAATAAGTGCAGCCATCACGGAAATATTTTCTTTGAATGGAACACAAGTTCTTATAAAAAATAAATAAAGTAGTTTTCCCAATACGTCTAACGAACGATTCTAATCAATCACTTTGTATTTCAAAGCAAAGATTACTATTTCGATGCTGCTATACATTGAATGGCTATCTAAACATTAATAAGCAGCTTAAACTATTGACAATTTATCAATACATTCCCATCTCCTATTAGTAAATTAAGATGAAATTAACATCCGCATAATACATCGACGACAGTTCGTAAAGAAGCACCCACGCAATATATTAAATTATTGTTACTAATTGCGGTTCGGTTTTCGTGTCAAAGTATCGCGTGTTGAACTTTTCTGGCGTCAAAAGTTAACCGTGATTGATTAGCAGAAATTATTGTTCACCGCTTGATATATTGTTCGTTGCCATTGTTACTTGAAAATTTATAGATCGGCATTACTTCGGGTCTGTTTATTTAAATTGATTCCTTCTATTTATGCCGCTGATATTGTAACCTCGAATGGTAATTTTATATTGTCCAAAACACCAATAATGAAGCTGACGCGACTATATATCCACTAAATTGAAAATGTAAATATTGTTAAAGCGAATACCAGGTGTATCGGAAAGTCGTTAGCGGTTTTTTTGTAAAAAAAAACACATAATTTTCAAGAAAATGGAAAAATTTATTTATTCGAAGTATTGGTCGTTTGATTCTACACATCTTGCTCATCTTTCAGGCAATTTATGGATGTAATCCCAAAAAAATTATTTGTCCTTTGAGCAAAACCATTCATCAAGCCATTTCTAACTTCTTCGAAATTGGCGAAGTGCTACTTTGCAACAGTGCGTCCCACTGATGCGAAAAGGTGATGGTCGGACGGGGCAAGGTATGGAGAGTACGGCGGG
This sequence comes from Dermolepida albohirtum, assembly GCA_031893035.1. NCBI lineage: Eukaryota > Metazoa > Arthropoda > Insecta > Coleoptera > Scarabaeidae > Dermolepida > Dermolepida albohirtum. The sequence goes on along the minus strand of JAVIWB010004274.1, from coordinate 61,572 downwards.
TGCGATATTCATTTTCTGTCGAAAATTGGCCGTACCAACTTAGAAACCTTCGTGGGCTCATGCTCAACAACTTTACTAATTATCATCACATGATCAAATGCATAGTTTACGATTCTATAAAGGACACGCAGACAAACATTCATTTTTATATATATAGATGGGCGAATGCAAATTCATGAATCTACGCAATGTATCACTTTGCCAGCAAACTTCTGTAAGATCACAGAAAGCATACACGAATTGGTGCAAACATTGCACAGAACTACAAAAATCATCAGTGGCTCAGTACGCGTGCTATATTAGCGGCTAAAAACATCGATGTCAATACAATCAACTTCACCATTCAGAATGGAATACCCGGCGAAACGACAACATATAAGTCCATCGATACTGTGGTGAATCAAGACGAAGTTGTCAACTATCCAACTGAATTCTTGAATTCGCTTGATTTGCGAGGCACGTTCTTACTTTAAAAATTGGCGTATCCATCATTCTTCTTCGAAACATAAATCCACCACGACTTTGCAACGGAACCAGGCTCTCAGTCAAGAAAATGATGAACGAATGTTATCGAGGCAACAATTTTGACTGGAAAATTCAAAGGTAAAGACGTAATGTTGCCACGTATCCCAATGATCCCGACAGATATGCCATTCGAATTCAAACGTTTGCAGTTCCCGGTACGACTCGCTTTCGCAATGACTATCAACAAAGCACAAGGACAATCGTTGCAAGTGTGTGGATTAAATTTGTAGAATCCATGCTTCTCACATGGGCAGCTCTATGTGGCCTGCTCACGCGTCGGAAAACCTTCTGATTTATTCGTTTACGCACCAAATGGAAAAACAAGAAATATTGTGTGTCCCACAGCACTTCAATAAATATCGAATTGAAACGAAACGCTGCAATGTCACAATTTTTTCAAAATGAATAAAATCAATAAAATGATTCAAAATGAATTGAATATTTGTGTAATGTCTTTCCATTAAATTTATTTTAGTTGGTGGCGTAGCAACGCGCGCAGGGTACAGCAAATAAAATAAAATATTTTAATTTTAATATTGTCTTTAACAACCCGCCTCATGTAGTCTACAATATGTCCCCTTGCAAAATTGCCTACCTGGCCATAATTTCATTGTTTGAACTTTTGGCATTTTAATTCACTAATTCACAACAATAGACTATTAAAATCGTATAGTAAAATGAAACTGATCCAAAATAAAGAACATACAATAGAGTTTTTCATTATGAATTCAGCCAAAAGACGACAGAAAGGTTTATAGCTTTTTAGCTACTTTGTTTTTATCATTTATTATTCTTATTTGCACAAAATTTGGCTTAAAAATATTTACTCTTGCTGTGTTACACACATGCATATTCACAGAATGTACCCAATAGAGAGAAATGGAATGAAATTTTGACGTTTTATATTGTATTTTCATGTAACACCATTTCCTTTCCTTAAATTTGATAGGCGTCCCTATTGAATAAAAAGGTCTTATAGTTAGAGAGTTTTCGTGTTTCCCTTTTTTTTTTAAATAATAGAATATTTAATGTAATATAAGAACCAATTGTTTCAAAATGTGAGCAGCAGCCTTCAAAGTGGACTTACCTTAAGGTCGCAGGTGGTATTTAGAAGTAAATTACTGGGTTTTAAATCCCTATGTAGAACGTTGGCTGAGTGAATGTATTTGAGACCTCGGAGTATTTGGTACAGAAAATAGCATATGTGATCATTGCTTAGTCTCTGAAATAGAAGAAAATATTTAATTGTTATTACTTTTTCTTTCGCTCATACAAAATATATATGCACATTAAAGTCGCGTATACTTCGAAATCTATTATACACAGTCTGTCGCAGAGAAAACTGAACTTTTTTTAAAATAAAGACAAAAGCTTACTATTTTGGTAAAATTCATTTATTTTATTGAAAGTAGTCGCCTTGGACTTCAATACAACATTTTGGCCGGTCAATTAACATGTCGAATGAATTTTTAAGTTCATCTTTAGAGATGTTCTTCAAGATCGCTGTCGATGCCTTGTTATTCAGTAGCAATTCATAATAGACTATGCCTTTGAAATTCTACCAAATGCAGAACATTACTTTCTTTGTATGGAGGATAATCTTTGACGATGTCCTTCTAAAGACCATGATCTGCGGCGCGCAACGTTATAAATAATCAATTTTTCATCTCTAGTAATTACGAGGGTAGTTTGACAAGTAGTGAGAATGGAAAAGAAAAACGAATTTTTTAAATACAAAATAATTTTTATTTTTCAATATACTCTCCTAAAAGAGCAAGACATTTACTCCAACGGTGCTCCAATGCCCTTATGCCATCTCTAAAATGCGATTCCGGAAGGCTTGCAAAATACTCATTTACGAAGATGATAAGCTCGTCGTTAGACGAAAATTTCTTTCCACCTAGTGCCGTTTTCAATTTTGGAAAAAGGTGGAAGTCGGAAGGGGCTAGATCCGGCGAATAAGGCGCATGCAGTACTAATTGGAAATGCAATTCGTGGATTTTGGACATCGCAACTGTGCTAGTATGCGAGGGAGCGTTGTCTTAGTGAAACAGAATCTTTTTCTTTGCCATTCCTGGCCGTTTAGCACGAATCTCAACATTTAATTTTTGTAGAAGTTCTGCATAATATTGTTCGTTTATTGTGGCACCTTTCTAAAGGTAATCAATGAGAGATATACGAGGGTAGTTTGACAAGTAGTGAGAATGGAAAAGAAAAACGAATTTTTTAAATACAAAATAATTTTTATTTTTCAATATATTCTCCTAAAAGAGCAATACATTTATTCCAACGGTGCTCCAATGCCTTTATGCCATCTCTAAAATGCGATTCCGGAAGGCTTGCAAAATACTCATTTACGAAGATGATAAGCTCGTCGTTAGACGAAAATTTCTTTCCACCTAGTGCCGTTTTCAATTTTGGAAAAAGGCGGAAGTCGGAAGGGGCTAGATCCGGCGAATAAGGCGAATGCGGCACTAATTGGAAATGCAACTCGTGGATTTTGGACATCGCAATTGTGCTGGTACGCGAGGGAGCGTTGTCTTGGTGAAACGGAACCTTTTTCTATGCAATTCCTGGCCGTTTAGCACTAATCTCAACATTTAGTTTTTGTAGAAGTTCTGCATAATATTGTCCGTTTATTGTGGCACCTTTCTGAAGGTAATTAGTGAGCAAAATGCCCTTTGAATCCCAAAAAATTGATGCCATCACCTTGTTTGCCGATAAAGTGGTTTTCGCTTTCTTTGGAGGTGCAGAACCACGTCCTAACCATTGTTTCGACTGTTGTTTAGTTTCGGGTGTACTGTAGTGTATCCAAGTTTCATCGCAAGTAACAAATCGCCTACAAAAATCAACCGGATTCCGCTTATAAAGGTCCAAACGCTCATTGGAAATGCGCAAACGAGTGAACTTTTGATCAGTCGTAAGCAATTGCAGCACCCATCTTGCCGAAAGCTTGGAAAGGCCCAATTCTTTCGTTAAAATGTGGTATACGCGTTCTGCTGAAATGTTTACCATATCTGCTATCTCTCTTACTTTGAGTCGTCGATCTTGCGTAATAATATTATGGATTTTTATAATCATTTCCTTAGAAGTTACGATTTTGTGTGCTCCAGAGCGCGCTTCATCAACACAGCTTGTTCTACCACATTTAAATTCATTTACCCATCTACTTATTGTGGCGGATGATGGAGCAGATTCACCTAATGTTTCCCGTAACTCATCTTTTATTTCGGTAGCTTTCATACCCTTAATTACGAAGTATTTAATCACCGCACGATACTCTGCTTTTTCCATTTACCAAAACGACGTGTTGCTTCTTTTTCAATCAGCTGTCAAAAGTAAACTAATCAACCGATTTATCTAAATATCGGAATGTAAACATATAAATAGCCAACCTAAATTACAGTGCATTTGTTTTACCAATTAGAGCGCCACCTATGTGTCATTCTCACTGCTTGTCAAACTATCCTCGTATTTTAACATTTGAATATGTCTAATATATCAAACTATCGATTTTGAAATATATGCCATGATAGAATTGTACAAACAGTCTAGGGTTATCTATTATTGTTCATGAATTATTCTGTTCAAATTAGAAGCTCGACCTTGAAAAAAATTACCACATTAAAGCATATAAATCAACATCAACTATCTCAAGTTTCAATTCGGTTTTCTGTTTAAAACCCTCCTCGAACTGGAGATTCAGAACTTGCTCTTTCCTTTCATTAAACATGCAATTAAATAAATCGGGCAGAATTTCAATATTAAATATAAACTATTCATCTCTGCATAACATGTTTATGGACAACTTCGTTATTCAACATAAGTATTCCCGAGTTCTAAATTTAACCAGTGTCAATACGAACTTCACGAACAGCGCAAATATCTTGAAGCTAATTACAGAAATATGCGAGGCTTCATCTCAAGAAATTCAATGAGTAGAGAACGAATGAAGTGGACTTGGTATGCGCACATATAGATGTACGTACTAGCAGGACTCCGAAGTAGCTAATAATATGATTTGTACTGGGAAATTTTTTTCATTATATTACTAAAAGTGTGTGTAGAAAAAACGGTGGAATCTCATGTGCAATTAAGAAGATAATTTAATGTATACACACTGATAACACAACATGGTGTGGGGAAGGTATTAAAGGTGCCCGAAAAATATGGATGGGGGAGATTAAAGGAGTTGAAATTGGAATGGGAAAATGTTAAAACAGCCCGAAAAATATGAGTGAGGGAGATTGAAGGAGTTACAATTGGAAAGTTCGGATATTACAGGCGTTAGCATTATTGAGAACAAGGAAGAAGGAAAACAAGTCATTTTCCGTACGTCGTTTGAGCAACTAACAAACAAGAGAAAATTCTGGAAAAGAAGAACCTCAAAGCAAAATTCAATACAACAAGAGAGATAAAACTCATCATTTCATGGAAAAAAGACTGACGAAATGATGAGTTTTATTTCTTTTACTGTATTGTAAATTGAATTTTTAAAATGAGAACAAAGGCTTACTATTTTGGTAAAATTCATTTATTGCACGTTTTGCACGATCAATTAACATGTCGAATGAATTTTTAAGTTCATCTTTAGAGATGTCCTTCAAGATCGCTGTAGATGCCTTTTTAATGCCTTCGACGTCAGTATAATGCTGTGCTTTCATCGGCAAATGTAGTTTCGAGAATAGATAGAAATGACAGGGGACCAAATCCGGTGACTGGTTGATGGTTAAAATACCATTTGTAGTTAGAAAATCAGTGATAAGCGTTGAGCGATGAGATGGTGCATTATCAGATACGACGAATACGCGTCAAAAGACGCTAGATAACACCAAGATAATATACAGCATTGACTGTTTGACTAAATGGTACAAACTCTTTGTGCACTATGTCTTTCGAATCCTAAAAACAAATCAACATTGTCTTCACTTTTGACTTCTCCCAAATGGCTTTTTTTCGGTCTTTCTTCGATTGGAGGCTTCCATTCAGAGCTTTAACGCTTGGTCTTTACATCATGTTGAAAACACCCCGTCTCATCGCCAGTTATAATAGAATACCTGAAGTACTTGTCCTTTTTTGAGTCTTTAATCACGTCTGTACAATGTTGAATTCAGTTAGCTTGTGTGGTATAAAGCTTGCACAAATCTTTCTCAGTCTCAAATGCTGTGTCAAAATGCGATGAATTGAATCTTTGGAAATATTTAATTTCATTCCCATGCATCGTAATGAGGATTTCGGTTCATTTCTCATAAATTCCCACACAAGTTCGATGTTACTTTCCGTAATCACAGATTTTTTTGCACCAGGATGTTCGTCGTCATTTATGTAAATACGACCGTCTTTAAATCACACGCATCACCATAAATTAAACGTTTCAGTAAACGATTTACCGAGTCTAAAAGATAACTTGATATTTGCTCTTTGTCCAAAATTCATTTTCCGACCAATGCCAAATACACACTGTCACTTCTCTGCTTCTAATGATGCAAATGTCTTAATATTTTGACACAACATTGGTGAAAAATCCACCTTACCAATTCACATTTTTTTAATAAATGGCGCTACGGAGAATTACTATTTTAAAAAGTTCGGTTTTCTCTGCGACAGACTGTATATATGTATATATATATATATATATATATATATATATATATATATATATATATATATATATATATACATGATGGCAAAACCCTTCTATTATACATGAATTCGGCATGTGTATTTTCGTGTACATCGTAAACCTTTCTGTGGTACCTACTGTACATCGATCGGTAACAACGTGTATAAGGATTTTCGTGTTTCAAATCACTGCCATCACCCGAAGCATATTAATCAACTTATTTTGTCATTACCGTGAGGAACTAATCCAAATTCAATTATATCTCCATTCCTTGCCCAAAATTATGTATATACAGAAATTTACACAGAGTTTGCTATTTCCCGACATCTTCGGTTTGATAACAACCAGGAACTTCCTACGTATCTCTGACAGTGTCAATGAGAAGGACATAAGCTGTTAGTTAATTTGGGTGCTTTGACTACATTTATCAATTTAAAATTCAAATTGGCTAGCATTACTTGCTGTTGTTAAATAACTAACACTACGCAGTTACATTTTGAATTATAACGTTTAAAGTTGATTTTATTTCAATTTGAGATGCGGTGGAATTTTATGAAAATATTCAGTCAAGTGAATGGTGTATATTTAAGAAATGATTTCGTAATTTGAAGAATAACAAATCATTTACAATCCAAGAGTAATATACAACCATTGAATCAGTGTCACTGTGAGAACTTTAATTTTCCAAGAACAATTTTCGAGTGGTTCTGGAAAATACATTTATAATTTATTTCTCAGTATTTACTGTATTTGTGTACTGCATTTTGTTTTTATCGAATTCATAGCCACCATAATTTGTCATAATTGTATTTTAATATTAGAACTACTTGCTTCTCGAGGGTGTTATACATTATTTTGTATAAATATCTGAGTTTGATCTGGTACGAGGGAGCGTTTTTATATTCGCGGAATGAGCGGGTTGTAGAGGGGTGAGTAGGCGCATTGGGGGCGTGGCCTGTGCAGCGACTCATGATTAGTATAAATACGAAGTTTCATTGTTATTAGACAGTTAGTCTTTGAGCTATCGTCAACCAAGTAACATAATCATGAGTGAAAAGTGAAATATGGAAAAAATCGAATATCGTGCCGTTATAAAGTTCCTTACCAGGCAAGGAAAATCAGTAGCGACCATAATGAATGAGATGTCATTGGTTTACGGCGACTCTTGTCCAGGAAAAACCATGGTGTACAAGTGGCATAGTTTATTTAAACAAGGAAGGGAATCCCTTGAAGACGACCCGAGGCCGGGCAGTAGTATTGAGGTGACCACGCCAGCACTTATCCAAAAAGTTGAACAAATTGTACTCGAAGATGCTCGACTAAAGAAGAAACAACTCGCAGAAATGATTGGAGTATCCGATACTACAATTTTTAAAATCCTACACGATCATCTCGGCATGTCTAAGGTCAGCGCAAGATGGGTGCCGAGAATGCTCACGCCGCCGCAAAAACAACAGCGCGTAGAGTGTTCGCGTGCATTTTTGGACCTCTGTAATGAAGACAAGGATGGTGTATTGAGTGGAATTGTTACTGGAGACGAAACTTGGGTTCATCATTATGAACCTGAGTCCAAACAAGACTCCATGCAGTGGCATAAAAAGGGCACAGCACCTCCCAAGAAATTTAAAGTATCACAATCAGCTGGGAAACTCATGGCAACGGTATTTTGGGACTCGGAAGGAATATTGTTGATTGATTATAAAGATAAAGGTGTTTCTATAACCGGAGAATATTACGCTTCAATATTAGAGCGACTAAAAGAAGCCATTAAAGAGAAAAGACGGGGAAAATTGACAAAAGGTGTTCTGCTTTTGCACGACAACGCGCCCGTCCACAAGAGCCGCGTTGCGTTAGCTGCCCTGCATAAGGTGGGCTTCGAAATTGTGAATCACCCACCCTACAGCCCAGACCTGGCCCCGAGTGATTATTACCTGTTTCCGAAAATGAAAAAAGAGCTGCGGGGTAAAAAATTTACTGCCGATGATGAAGTCAAGGAGGCAGTTTCGGCGTATTTTGCAGATAAAGAGAAATCATTTTTTTATGAGGGTATAAATAAATTAATTGAAAGATGTGAAAAATGTATCCGTCTTGTAGGTGAATATATTGAAAAAGAAAAGTAATTTGGTTTTTTTATTTCCACACCTTGTCCCCCATTCCGCGAATATAAAAACGCTCCCTCGTATACTAAAATGTAAATGAGTTCGCTTTACATATGTTGTATTTACTTTTATTTTCTTATCTTGAACGCACGAAATATATGTTTACTTTTAAACAACTTATGCAGAAGTAAACTGGTAATGAATATTAATGATTCAAGAACAATAAACTTCTGTTCAAGTTAATCTAGACGTTCGTGCGGCTAAATATTTGTATAATATTAATGCTAATTAATGTTTTAATTATTATGGATGGATAAATTCCCCCGGGGCTTGTAAATATAATGAATTCGAATATAAATTATGACCCTAGGAAATTGAACCTTGGGACTTCGAAAGCGAGTTTAGACGAAATTTTTATATCACAAGGTCGGGCGGCGTAATGTTTGTTTTTGTACTCAGGACTTTCTTCTTCTACAAGCTAAAATTTTAGCCGTCACATACAAGGCGGCGTAATTATAAACGGCTTTATGAACTTGATCTCTTTTTGCCTTTTCATTATTACTCCAGATATTTATCTGACTCACATGAAGTTGAAAAACAAAGATGTGTCTACGAGGGTAGCCGTTTATATTTCGTAAACTGCCAACACTGTTAGTGTTGCCTCCGATCTGACGATTGCATCGTGAAGTTTGTCATTTTTGACAATATATTTACCTTGACTTTATTATCCGGTCGCTATTTCTATTGTTGACAGTAACTTGAAAATGTTATGTCAGCGAAAAAATGGAATTAACTCGCGAACATTTTCGTGCAATTATTTTTCATAACTTTCGGCGTGGATTATCTTAACAAGAATGCATCGACGAGCTGAATACTTTATATGGTGATGAAGCACCATCGAAAACTACAGTATATCCTTGGTATAGTGAATTCAAACTTGAACAGCGTTCTTTGGACGATGAATTTCGTGAAGGTCGTCCCACAAATGTTGTGTCGGAAAACATTAATGCAGTGTCTAAATTGATAATGCAAGACCGTCATGTGTCATACCGTGAGATCGAGGCATCTCTAGGTATTAGTAACACTAGCTTGCATAAGATCCTGCATGAACATTTAGCTCACGTTGGGTACCACATAATATGATAACCGTTCAAAAAAATGCACAAAAAATACAATGGCGGTGCTTCAAAGAACATTTATAAAGTCGTCATAGATGATGAATCTTGGATCTATACGTATGAGCCTGTGTGATACAACGACAATACCTCCATCTTTCGTGCAAACACACGAATGTACGACCAAATGACAAGGATGCTCGTACATTCGTTTGTTTGAACGAAAGAGGGGGATATTGTGTTTTAGTTACTTCTCTGCATTGAAAAGGTACGGTAACCTCACAAAAAATCGTTCGTTAATAACGCAAGTTTACCTGACGAGAGGTGAATTCCTCGAAACACGTAGTCAATAGGGCATTATTGACATGTGAACGATTCTCTTATCATTTACATACTATACTTGAGTATGTTGTAGGCCTTGTATCTATTGGTTGACAATTTAAAAAACTTAAAAGAAAATAAAGTGCATTTAATGTTTTTAATTATCGGAAAGGGAAAATACTGTGAAAACGGTCAGACGGGGTGGCAATGATATCGTAGACCAGTCAACCATTAGCAAATAGTTTTCTAAATTTAGAGCTGGTAATTTTTGCATTTAAGGCCCTTCGCGGAAGATCTTCCACCGTTAATTGAAGTCAAGGGCTTCAGTGAAGGTAACTACTGATACACTACACGAGAAAAACGATATTACGACATTTCGCTCAACTTCCAGAACAGTGGTATTGGCTTGGTAGTTCTACGCACCGCATTTGGCGAGTTTTATTGCCAAAACGACAATACAGGTAATGAGAAAGACCTATACGTCCATCTGTCGGATTAAAATGAAACTTCTATAGGTAAAAACCATATTGAACATATTTCTCGGAGCACCCACCTTGTGGACAGGTTTTTCATAGCATTTTTATTTATTCAGAGTATATATTAGACATATTTACAACCTACGCTATATCAGAAATTTTTAAACGAAGATCTTTTAATATTATAGCATGGCGCTTTTTCAACAATTTGCGGTATAGTTACGGATTTCAGACGTTCATTACGTGTTACATCTTTAACGATTGTACAAGTACATTTGAACTCACGAACTCATGTATCGAGTGTGGAAAATGAAGGAGTCGAGACCTTAAGACCATCCGTCATCTCATTATGAATATTTTAAATTCAAGAGAAAATAATGACAGCGCGAATTTCAACATTATATATCTTCTTAAAAATTCGGAAACGCTTTTATTGAAACAGTCGTCACCATGAAACTAATAAAGGTAGTGATCTGAAATTTGACAGTTTGAAACTGCACCTTCTATCAATGATTCCACGAACTTTTCAGTCCACCCTCGTATATAAGTCTGTCATTTATATTATATTATTTTCCCTGTTGCTTGGTGTTGTAATATTCGTGCATGTAAGTGTATAAATATATTATTTTAGATAATTACACTGATGTTTACATATACTAAATTTAATTTTTCAGAGGATTACTGAGCAAACAAGGTTCAAGGTCAGCCGACGTACTTTTACGAAAGCAAATTTACAAAAGCCTTCATATCATTTATTAAAATTCTGTTTTCGGGTATTAAAAATCCCGCGTCTGAGTTTTCAAAGACAAAAGAGATAACGTCATGGAACATATTCATCCCTCTGTGAAACAAGTTAATCTCGCATTTATGAAATCTTTATAAAAAAAAAACTGACGTAGAAGTAGAAATTAATTTTTGAAAAATATGTATTTGTTTGGTACAACTTGATTCTGCAATTAATTAAATTATTAGAAATAATTAAATTCCCGATTTATTTATAATAAATACGAGGCACATTTAGCTTGACCTTTTATCTCGAACATTGGTATAAACAAATTGTGTATTGCTTGAGGTTGAGGATTTGATTTTTTTTATTTCTTTTCTCTAGAGATGTAAATGCCTTGGCAATATTCTGCGTAATAATAAAGTTACCTTAGGGAAAACGAATTTTTGTATTGGATGACTGCAAAAAGTGGGTGTAGTTTAACTTCTGGTAGAACAAAATTGATAAAAAAATGGTACGTATTTTGAACTACCAGCTAAAGATATAGATATGTCAGAAGTGACATGGTAATATATACAACGCGATCTATCTCAATTATCCATGGGGAAATAAAAAGTTTTTAGAATTATAGTGAACTAGGGCACATTTATTTTTATGTTTCTCATCCTTCGTTTTAATATCTGATGTCTAAATATTACCTGTCAAGTTTTTGTTCATATATTATATATATATAATGGGTGTTTCTAAGCTGTATGTATGTATAGCCAACCATAGTTATCGATATCGATAACTGTGGTTTGACAGCTGATAATGTCTAACTGTGTTTTCATTTCTGTTCAGTAAGGTTTGGCAAGTCATCATGAAGCGTTTAACGCCAGAACAGCGCTTCCAAATTGTGGAAATTTACTTTGAAAAAGATAAATCTGTTCGCGAAGTTCATAGAGCACTTCGTCCATTTTACGGTCAACATAATCGGCCTAGTGAGCAAGCAAGTCGTGCAGTTATTGATAGTTTTCGCACTAATTTTACTCTTCTCGATTCGAAACCATCAACAAGATAAAGAAACGTGCGTACCGAAGAGATATTGCGGCTGTAGCGCGAAGAATTGAAGAAGACGCCGAAATGTTGATTCGACAACTTTATTTCCAGAAGTGGTCCTGTTCACTGGCCCCCTCATTCGTGCGACTTAACGCCTCTGGACTTTTATGGGGCTACAAACCAACAACTCTTGAAGTATCAGAAGCCAATATTCAAGCCACTATTGACTCCATACGGCCAGATTTATTGGAAAAAGTAGTCAGAAATTGGACTGATCGAATGGACCATGTAACTTGTAGCCGCGGCGGACATATGCCGGAAATCATATTTAAAAAATAAATGTCGTGAAATTATCTATCAGATTATAATAAAAAAAATTCATTCTAACAATATTTCTGTCTTGTATTATTATTTAAAGTTCTCAAGCTTTTAAAAAATATATATATACACTCCTGAAGAAGCTGCAAAAGTTTTGGCAACGAAATATAGAGTATTGAAAACTAAAATTGTTTATCTTTATTCAACAGACCGATGCACCGGATAATAGTTGCATTTAAGATATCTATATACATATGTCTGTATGTCCTATATAGAAACGTAAACTATACATTTGATCATGTGATGATATTTAGCAAAGTTGTTGTGCATGAGCCCACAAAAGTTTCTAAGTTGGTACGACCAATTTTCGACAAATGATTAGTTGGTGGCGTAGCAACGTGCGCAGTGTACAGCTAGTATAAATATATATATATATATATATATATGTGTGTGTGTGTGTGTGTGTGTGTGTGTTTCCATCAAGTATTGTGCTTAGTGATTTTTGCAGTTTAATTTTTCATTGCTATTTTTTCGTGTTTTTCATCAAGTGTTTATAACACTCTGCCCTGCCCTTAGTAGAACAATAAGTAAACGCCTGCATTTTCACCTTAAACGATCCCTTCGCTTTCTCAACGGCCCCTTCAGTTCTTGCAGTCATACGTCGACCAGAACGTTCATCATCTTCGATCTCTTTCCGACTTTCAGAAAACCGTTTGTGTCATTCAAAAACTCGCAGAAGTGACGTAACATTAACACCAAACACCCCCTTTAATATTTGTAAACATTCTGTTGGCGATTTTTTTAATTTGGACAAGGAGTTTCAGGTTAATTTACTGCTCGATTTTATGTCAACCATCACGGCACTACTAAGCAACAGTGTCTTCTACAAGTAAAGCTCGAAAGTAAACTAAAGCAGACACAGAGAGGAAACTATGGGTTGTTGCTTGGGAAGTATCAATGTGAATGACATTCCAATTACAACCTTGCTCGATGCGACTGCGCTATGAAGGAGCGCAGTCTCGTTATTAATTGTCATACCTTGTATATGTAAATTTTCGGTTTGTTTAAAATTTTATTCCGTATACAGCGTGTTCTTAAATTTAGTGTTCAATAATTTTGTATTCTTTAATTGCAAGTTATTCAATTAATTTTCCTTACGTCTTGTTATTATTAAAATAACATAGTAATATACATATATAGTTGTGAAAAAGATTTGGGGATAATAATTGTATTAGGGGAAAAAATTATTTTCGCCCTCATTTTACAGATTAAATTTTGAATAAAATAAACAAATATTATTTAGTAGAGTTCATTATCAAACCAAGTAAAAACAACATAAAGATAAGGTTGAATAAACTCTTGCACTTCCGTAAATTACATACACTACATTCCTCGAAAGCTCGAAGATTATGTAGACTTGAATTATGTATTTTTTCGACAAGGTTTTAACCTTGGGGAACGATAAATAAACCTGTAGGTTACGCTAAGTTTTAAAGCAGGTGCAGGTGGTGTATTTTCGACTAGTTGTTTTTATTACAATGAAGTAATTCTACCGCAAAAACTTCAGAATGAAGGAAGTAATCTCAGTGAGATATAATTTAATTTGAATTTAATTTAACGTCGTCATGGTTTGATTGGAAAAGTTTTCCCAGGGGACAGACTATATGAACGATGAAAAGTTAATGTTATAACAATATTGGAGTAAATTAGAAAAATCGTTGAACTTTATTAATTCCTCCTTCCGGAATTTAATTATTATACGTACGTAAACACTCGGTCGCAGAGATTTGCATTAAATTTGCAACTAAAATGTTAGTCGCACTCCGCACTTTTTTAATTTTTGTAATCTCATAATCGCGTAATGGGAAATCCATGTCCAATAACGTTATCTTATTTATACTGCGAGATAATTGGAAAATTTTAAATACACGTTTTCCGCGAAGTTTCTGCGCTGCATATAGTGAGCGTAATTATGGAAGGCTCAGCAAACGTCCTCGATTCTCAGTTACGATTTGCTCGCCGACTGGATTGAACGTATCGACTGCGGATGGTATGGGAAAAAATTAATCTTAAAAATTAAATTTAAGATTAATTTTATTTTGTCATTTATAAAACCTTTAATTATTAGAAACCAGAGTTATTAAAATACAAAGGGTACTAGGAAAGTTTTGCAATATGACGCAACAATGAATCGTAGGAAGCTGCATGTTGAGAGATGTTCATACATATAGAATAGTAGCCGCCGCTCCATGTCGATGGGCTCAGTTATTCATTAGCAGTGAGAGTGTAAAGTGTTTGCGATGGCATCGTTGTCACGAAATGAGATGAGGGCAGTTTTGCGTTATAATTTCGTGCGTGGTTTAAACATAGACCAGTGTTTCGAAGAAATGACTCTTGCACTACGTGATGTTTGTCCACATCGCTTAACGATATTCATGTGGTATAGAGATTTCCAAAGGGGAAATGTAACTGTGGACAATGCTGAGAGGCCGGGAAGGCCACCAACGCCAGTTACGGAGGAAAACGTTACTACTGTGAGGAAAATGCTTGGCGAGGACAGGCGAGTGACCTACCAACAGATAGAGGGTACTTCAGGCCTAAATGCACCAGCAATTCGTTCAATTCTGCATGATCATTTGCACGTGAAGAAACTTTGTTCTCTCTGGGTGCCGCATCGACTGACTGAAGAACAGATGACCCGACGTGTGATTTGATGCCGGCAGATGCTAAGAAAGTTTAATAAGGGACAATCTCGGTATGTGAACAATGTCGTGACAGGTGACGAGACTTGGCTGTACTATTACGATGTGCCGACCAAAGCTCAAAACAAAGTTTAGGTCTTTAATGATGAGGACACACCAGTAATTGTCAGAAAATCCCGATCTGTAAAGAAGAAAATAGCAGCTGTATTTTTCAAATCGAGTGGAACTGTGGAACGCGTCGTTTTGAGCACACAGAAGACAGTCACAGCTAAGTGGTATACTGAACAGTGCCTGCCTAAAGTCATTGGATCTATGAAGAACTTGCGGCCAAACTCAAGAACCTAGTTCCTCCATCACGGTAATGTTCCAGCTCACTGCGCCAAAGCGTGCACCGAATATTTGACCACGACAGATTTGAAACTTCTCGAGCACCCTTCCTACAGTCTAGATCTTGCTCCCTGCGACTTTGCACTGTTCCGCCATGTGAAAATAAAGCTAAAAGGGAGGCGGTTTTCCAGTGGTGAGGACCTTCTGCGCGCTTGGGACAACGAGTGAGCTTTACTCCCTAGTGAAACTAGGTAGAACTGGTTTAAAGATTGGTTTCGGAGGATGGAGAGGTGTATTGAGTGTAGAGGAAGTTTGAAAAAATTAAATAAACAAAGCTGTATTTCGAAACTTTCCTAGTACCCTTTGTACTAACATACCCAACAGAAGATAAAGATTGCGAACAATTGGATTCAGCACATCAAAATACATAAGAAGCAGGTTGAACTTTGAAAAAAGCTTTTAAAAAATATTTATTGGTTCGCCTGTGTTATTAGCAACCAGGATTATTAAAATACATATTCATTAAGACAAATGATTCATTTTTTAAGCAGAATGATTTTTTTAACTCAAAGTTTTTTTAAGAATTTATTCCCTCGGTAAAATAAAAAGAACTGAAAACATGGAAAGATAAAAATTTATTATCAAAGCAAGCATGTAATTATATTTAATAAATTTATTATAATTTCTCAATTACGTTTAGCTTTAACTTTAATGTAGTATTAAAAGTGTAAATGGAATATGTTCAAGCAAGATCTTAACATGCAAAGGTGGTGTTAAATAGTCGTCGTTCTCTGCATGTTCTGTCTCTGAGTGCAAGCGTAAACTTTGTTCTTTGAAGTGAGTAATGGGGTACATTCTAATTACAAAGGCTCAGAACTTTGTTCCCAACAAACTAATTAACTGTTAGTTTGCCCGCAAATTTTAATAATACATCACATTATTCACTCACTCTGGTAAAAACTTTTTTAGTAAACATAATGAAAAAAAAAAAAACAAGGAACTAGAAAAAAAAGGGGACTTTTTGATACGTCTATCCGATATAGCCTACTGCGGAGTTAGCCACAAGGAAACAATAAGGCTCTTGTAGGGCTTCGGTGTTGCTATTCATGTTACGTGCTTTTTATTAGAGAGCGATCAGCCGTGCTGAAATACTTTCTCGTTTCGATTTTGCCGGATTTTCTATGTTCGTCGAAAAAAACGTTCGATCTTTGTATCCGTGGCTTAATCTACGGCAATGTAATACATGGAATCTAACAAAAAATGAATCTAGTCGAATTTCATTTGCTTTTCAGAACATCTTATTGAAAGGTAGCGAGATTATATCATCTAACTACACTGCTTAAAAGAATTAACGGATATTCTATATACAGTGAAACCTGTCCACTTATTCACATTTATAAGTTGAAACTCTGTGTATGTTAGTCGTTTTTCATGGGAACCGCCAGATGGCTATAGTTTTGCATTACTTTTAATCCGTGTATGTTGTCTTCCTGTCTATCTTATATGTCCCACACTTTTAAACTAGTTATTTTGGAAAAAAAACCTGTGAAAGTTAACCACCATTGCATGTACATATTTCTAAATGCAAAAAGTTGTTACAGATTGATATTTCCAGAAATTAAGTCCAACTGTTATTTTGTTCGCACTTACACATACCTACTTAAATTGTTTTATTAGTCCCTTGTACCTACTAGATACTGTAATTGTTTCGTCTATTCTTAGATTGGGAAGGAAATTCTAAGAAGTCGCGTGCACTGAAATCTGTTAGGACAAGGGGATTCCCTAACTCCAAATAGAGATTGCGTACGTTGTGATAAGTCTAGTTGGGGAATCCCCACTCTTTATGATTATGTCTTTAACTTTTAAATTCAAATTACAAAAGTATTTTCAGTTATATCAGTGCTTTCGGTACGATTACATCTCCGTGATTATTTACATACTCGTTCGAAAATAATGGCGAAATGACGAAACGTAAGTTAAATGAACTGGCCGTAGGTAAGAAGAAAGAATTGTTAGATTTGTTGGATCAAGGTGAAAGTCGACGGGTATTGTGGGCAAAATTTGGTGTTTCTAAGTCTACAATTGGAAACATTGCGAAGAATAAAGAGAATTTAATAAAATTGTCGAGTGATAACTGCAAAACGCGAAAAACTGAAAATGAGGAAACCAATAAAACAGTATTTGATTTAATTTGGTACGTAGACTTCCGCGGTCGTGGTCCATGCTGTCTGCTTCTGGGTTTCCGGGCTGGAACCGCGTCACTAGTATATCTGCCGACGTTTCGTACCCATTTGTATGGGACATCTTCAGGGCTGAACTACTGCACTGAAACTGGTGTAAGTCGATGGGGGACGTGTTTATATATGGATAATGGGTCATGGGTCAATGGAGCGTTACGGTTACGGTTGGGTCGATTAGAGATGCAGGATTGCCAAGCGTTATGTAGGGGGTAGCCATCATCGCGGTTAAGATTATTGGGGTGCTTAAAGATCTCTATAGTTTCACGGATTTTGCGACCATAGAAGTGGTTAGTGCGGGATAGGATCTTGGTTGAATTAAACTGAATATGGTGCCCGGTTTCCAGTCTATGCTCGGCAAGTGCAGAACCGGCTATGCGCAGCAACCTAGTACAACGCTCATGTTCAGAAACACGAGTGCCGACAGACCGCTTTGTTTCACCAATATATGCCCTGCCGCATGAACAAGGAATCCTGTACACACCAGCTGATTCTAAAGAAACATGGTCTTTTACGGAAAAAGGGTCAGATAATTTGGAATGGGGTTTGAAGATGGTTTTGATGTTGTTTTTGAGAAGAACCCTACTGATGCGGTCAGTAACACCTTGTATATAGGGTAGGTGGGCTTTAGAGAGGGGGGGAGATGATGTAAGCTGTGTATTAAGTTGTGAGATTTTGGGATTAAGATGTCGATCTATGGTTCGCTGAATATTATGGTTGGAGAAATTATTATTTATAAGAGCTTTGGTAACGCGAACATTCTCAAACCTTACACCGGCAATAGTGATTCTTTTATTAAAAATTCTAAACATTTTGTCCAAAGACTAAATGGCCTAACGGTAGATCCTCATGATCTACTAGTTAGTTTTGACGTCAAATCTTTATTCACCAGAGTTCCTATACCCGACACTATCCAAATAATCCGTCAAATCCTTTCCACTGACAACCAACCTGATGATTTGGCCAACCTGGTGAATACTTGTTTAACCTCCACCTATTTTCAGTTCCGTGGTAATTATTATGAACAAGTATCGGGTGCAGCTATGGGGTCTCCTCTCTCTCCTGTTGTCGCTGACATTTTTATGGAGGCATTCGAACAACAAATTCTTCACTCTTGTGACCAAAAACCAAAATGTTGGTTCAGATATGTGGATGACACCTTCGTTATTTGGCCCCATGGTCGGGATTCCTTGAACAACTTCCTCGTTTTCTTAAATTCACAACACGATTCCATAAATTTCACCATGGAGATTGAATCTGAAGGTTCCCTTCCCTTCCTCGACGTCTTGGTAACTCGTCATCTGGATGGTTCACTAGGACATTCAGTGTACCGCAAACCCACACACACTGATCGGTATCTCAATGCCCTCTCCCATCATCATCCTGCCCAGAAACAGGGCGTTATCAATTCCTTAGTCCAAAGAGCTGTCAACATATCTGACCAGCATTCTATATCCCAGGAATTAAGTCACGTTACCAAAGCTCTTATAAATAATAATTTCTCCAACCATAATATTCAGCGAACCATAGATCGACATCTTAATCCCAAAATCTCACAACTTAATACACAGCTTACATCATCTCCCCCCTCTCTAAAGCCCACCTACCCTATATACAAGGTGTTACTGACCGCATCAGTAGGGTTCTTCTCAAAAACAACATCAAAACCATCTTCAAACCCCATTCCAAATTATCTGACCCTTTTTCCGTAAAAGACCATGTTTCTTTAGAATCAGCTGGTGTGTACAGGATTCCTTGTTCATGCGGCAGGGCATATATTGGTGAAACAAAGCGGTCTGTCGGCACTCGTGTTTCTGAACATGAGCGTTGTACTAGGTTGCTGCGCATAGCCGGTTCTGCACTTGCCGAGCATAGACTGGAAACCGGGCACCATATTCAGTTTAATTCAACCAAGATCCTATCCCGCACTAACCACTTCTATGGTCGCAAAATCCGTGAAACTATAGAGATCTTTAAGCACCCCAATAATCTTAACCGCGATGATGGCTACCCCCTACATAACGCTTGGCAATCCTGCATCTCTAATCGACCCAACCGTAACCGTAACGCTCCATTGACCCATGACCCATTATCCATATATAAACACGTCCCCCATCGACTTACACCAGTTTCAGTGCAGTAGTTCAGCCCTGAAGATGTCCCATACAAATGGGTACGAAACGTCGGCAGATATACTAGTGACGCGGTTCCAGCCCGGAAACCCAGAAGCAGACAGCAGTATTTGATTTTTTCTCAACATGTCGAACAATGAAAATTCCTGTTTCCGGTTCGATGTTGCAAACTAAGGCAAAAGAAGAAGCGACAAAATTGAAAATAGAACATTTTCATGCTAGTAATGGATGGCTACAATCATTTGTACAAAGGAATACCATCACATTTTGCGGCGAGTCAGCGGACATCGACTTGGCGCAGGTGATATACAACAGACCTGTCCAGAGATGCGCGTAAATTTATCTATGTATTGCTCGAGATTTCCTTTTCTAATAAGCTACTCCTGCAGCTTTTAAGCCTTTGGATTAATTATGTATATATACGATAATGATGTAATAATTTTATCAATGATGATACGAGGGTAGTTTGACAAGTAGTGAGAATGGAAAAGAAAAACGAATTTTTTAAATACAAAATAATTTTTATTTTTCAATATATTCTCCTAAAAGAGCAATACATTTATTCCAACGGTGCTTCAATGCCCTTATGCCATCTCTAAAATGCGATTCCGGAAGGCTTGCAAAATACTCATTTACGAAGATGATAAGCTCGTCGTTAGACGAAAATTTCTTTCCACCTAGTGCCGTTTTCAATTTTGGAAAAAGGTGGAAGTCGGAAGGGGTTAGATACGGCGAATAAGGCGCATGCGGTACTAATTGGAAATGCAACTCGTGGATTTTGGACATCGCAACTGTGCTGGTATGCGAGGGAGCGTTGTCTTGGTGAAACAGAATCTTTTTCTTTGCCATTCCTGGCCGTTTAGCACGAATCTCAACATTTAATTTTTGTAGAAGTTCTGCATAATATTGTCCGTTTATTGTGGCACCTTTCTGAAGGTAATCAATGAGCAAAATGCCCTTTGAATCCCAAAAAATTGATGCCGTCACCTTGTTTGCCGATAAAGTGGTTTTCGCTTTCTTCGGAGGTGCAGAACCATGTTCTAACCATTGTTTCAACTGTTGTTTAGTTTCGGGTGTACTGTAGTGTATCCAAGTTTCATCGCAAGTAACAAATCGCCTACAAAAATCAACCGGATTCCGCTTGTAAAGGTCCAAACAGTCATTTGAAATGCGCAAACGAGTGAATTTTTGATCAGTGGTAAGCAATCGCGGTACCCATCTTGCCGAAAGCTTGGAAAGGCCCAATTCTTTCGTTAAAATGTGGTGTACGCGCTCTGTTGAAGTGTTTACGATGTCTGCTATCTCTCTCACTTTGAGTCGTCGATCTTGCGTAATAACATTATGGATTTTTATAATCATTTCCTTAGAAGTCAAGATTTTGGATGCTCCAGAGCGCGCTTCATCAACACAGCTTGTTGTACCACGTTTAAATTCATTTACCCATCTACTTATTTGGCGGATGATGGAGCAGATTCACCTAATGTTTCCCGTAACTCATCTTTTATTTCGGTAGCTTTCATACCCTTAATTACGAAGTATTTAATCACCGCACGATACTCTGCTTTTTTCATTTTAACAAAACGACGTGTTGCTTCTTTTTCAATCAGCTGTCAAAAGTAAACTAATCAACCGATTTATCTAAATATCGGAATGTAAACATATAAATAGGCAATCTAAATTACAGTGCATTTGTTTTACCAATTAAAGTGCCACCTATGTGTCATTCTCACTACTTGTCAAACTATCCTCGTATATGTGTTAAAAAGTAATATATTAATGAAAAATTAATGATAGAGCCTTACTTGACTTGTCGAAATGTTATAAATAAATGATTATAAGTAAACATGTGATGTGTAATTGATTTTGAATAAGGTTAATATCTAAAACAATTAATAAATTAAAATATTTCTTTGTACTTGCGTTATTAATAATTGCGCCCAATATTTTTATTTCTTAATTCCTATAATTCCTTAATTATTTTTATTCCTGTTAAATAAATATTTTATAACAATATATGTACATATACGTTTTTAATGTACATGTGTATATAGTTTTCACGTATTCTTTTTTTTTTAATATGTTGCTATAATATATCGCTTTGTTCTAATTATAATCTTTTTTCCTTTTTATTGGGAGTTTTGACGTTTGGGTTAATTAACATTTAATTTATATCAACGACGCCTCGGGGGAGGAGTCCCTCTTTTTAAACAGGTGTTATGAATTTTTAGACAAAAACAATATTACAAAAAACATAAATAAAATTGAAACAATGCTTTCAAAAAATAACTACCCGCCGAACTTCATAGAAAAAAACCATCAAAAAAAATGCTATTCACATTCAAAAGGAGAGAAACAAAATGGTGATTGTAAATACAGAAAACACCGAGAATACATACCATCGCAAACAATAAACTAGAACTCATGACTTTACCATATGTACCACATTTATTGGAAAACCTAAAAAACACACTCTTTGGAAAATACAACATTAAATTAGGCCACAAACCGAACAATACAAAGAAATTTCTTTTTAATGAAATTAAACATGAAACATCTAAAGCAAAACAAATCGCAGTATATAGCAAGTAAAATGCCAATCTTGTGAAGGTACATATGTAGGACAAACAAAACAATATCTACATAAAAGAATATACGAACACAAATACAATCTAACCAGTAATAAAATAAACAGCCATATGTAAATATGCTTTAGAGAAATAACATAAATTCGACTTTAACAACACCGAAATGCCCGAAATAGAAAATAATTACAATAAACGCATATCAAGTGTACACGAAAAGTCATTACCGGTTTCTTTTTGGTAAAAAAAACTACATAATTTTCAAGAAAATGGAAAAATATATTCAAAGTATTTGTCTTTTGATTCTACACATCTTGCCCATCTTTCAATTTATGAATGCCATCCCAAAAAAACTGTCTTTTGAGCAAAACCGTTCATCGGGCCATTTTCTAACTTTTTCAAAATTGGCGAAGTGCTGTTCTGCAAGCGCGTGTCCTATTGATGCGAAAAGATGATAGTTGGACGGGGTCCCATCCAAATGCTTTTAATGCTTCCTTGACCGCTTTTCTGTATAAGACAGCTCGTTATCTTGCTGTAAAATCACTTTACCGTGCCTTCGGGCCCATTCTGGACGTTTTTCTATCAGTGCATGGTTCAAATTGATAATTTGTTGCCGGTAGCGATCAGTACTAACTGTTTTACAAGTTTTCAACAGTTCGTAATACACCACACCACTCTAGTCCCACCAAACACAGACCTTGTCTTGCGACAAAACGATTTGGCCTTGGGGCCCAAGAGCCGGCTTCGCCATGGGTTTTTGCGCCTAAGGTTTTCGAAATAAATCCATTTTCCATCATCTGTCGCTATTCCATGCAGGAATTACTACCGATCATATCTTTGAAGCAGCATTTCACAGACGATAATTCACTTTTCCATTTGCCTGTCATTCATTTGATGTGGCACCCACTTTCCCATCTTTTGGTATTTTCCAATTGCTCGTAATCGGTCTCTAATCGTTTCTTGGGCCACATTTAACGCTTCTGCCCATTGTTTTTGAGTTGGGTTGGGTCTTCATCCAATAACTCCTGCAGTTTCGCCTCTTAAAACTCTTTCGGTCTACTAGAACGTTCTTTGCCTTGCACATCAAAATCGCCACTTTAGAATCGTTAGTTTCTACAAGTAAACGATGACGTTCAGTGGCTTTTTTCTTTTGATTAAATAAGAAATGTAATGCGGCCCTGGAACAGTTGGAAAGTGACCCCAATTTTCATCAAAAAATCATCTTTAGCGATTAAGCCAATTTCTAGATGAAAGTGTACGTCAACAAACAAAATTATCGAATTTTGGACGATACCAATCTACATGAGATCCAAGAGCGTCCAATGCATCTCGAAAAAGTCACTGTTTGGTGCGGATTTTGGGCTGGCAGCGTCATCGGTTCATGGTTAGAACGACATTGGAGAGGCCATCACCGTCAACGGCGAACGCTAGAGGTCGATGATTACCAACTTCTTTTGGCCTGAATTGGATGATATGGGCACCAACGACATGTTGTTTCAACAGGACGGTACTACGTACCACACAACTCATGCCACATTGGACATTTTGCACAAGCGATTTGAAGGCATGGTCATCTCAAGTGGAGGTGATGTGAACTGGTCACCGAGATCGTGCGATTTGACCCCGTTAGATTTTTTTTGTGGGGTTTTCTTAAGTCGCAGGTCTATGCGAATAAGCCACAAATCACAGCGGCCCTCAAATCCAACATAACCCATGCCATCGGTGAAATTCAGCCTTATTTATGCGCCAGAGGTTTGGAAATTTGGACACTTCGGATGTACGCCATCCAGCAAAACCGCGGAGGACATTTGCAAGATGTTATATTCCATATGGCATTGATAGGCCTTTCAAACGAATAAAAAATTTCGACGATATCTCACACACACTTTGTTTTATTTAAATTTAAAGAAAGACCCGTTATAAAAATATAATTTTCCAACAAAATGGCGTCGCCGCTGCATATTCCATTGCTTAGGAAAATTTGGTTATTTTTGATGAACTAATAAAAACCGGACCCCCATCTAGTGAACTTCCCGGGCACAATTCTTGTCTATAAATTCACTTCTAAGCAGTTTTGTGCTGTTAATCATGTCACCCATGCTTTTATTGTAACAACGTATAAGCGATACGAGAAAATAGAATTTCCTTAATTCTTTATCCTCCTATTCGTCGACTGTATGGATCGAAATCCTTTTATCCTCTTTTTATGAAGTGTCGTCCCGAATCGAGTTCAACCTGTTGTACCAAGGAGACAGCCTAACAACAAATTGAATGATTTCAGTTAAATCGTAATAAGCGTTCTTACTTTTAATAAAACAGATGGCGAAAATAAAATAAATAAATACGAAGAATTCAATCAATAAAATATAACGACATACATACATACATACATACATGTATATACATATGTACACTATTTAATTTACAAATAATATGAAAAGCTCAGGATAAAGAAGTTATTTCCCTACTGATTATACATCCAATATTTATGTTAAACGGATTTTGTTTTCCATTTTCGTAATGAAATTATTACTATCTCAGAGACAGAGAATATCAGGAAATAACCATTTTTCTTTATTTTAAATTCCATAGAATATAGTATTTTACGAAAGCTTTTTAGCAATTGTGTTTTACGTATATTCTAGTTATTATGAAATGTAGAGAAATATACTTTTTTAAAATAATTCTTAGTGGCGCCATCTATTAAAAAAAATATGGGTCGGTAAGGTAGATCTTTCGTTAATGTTATGTCAAAGTATCATGATATTTGCATCATTAGAAGCAGAGAAATTGCACATAGAGCAACAGTGTGTATTTGGCATTGGTCGGAAAATGAATTGTGAACAAAGAGCAAATACCAAATTCTGTTCTCAGTAAATCGTTTGCTGAAACGTTTAAATTGATAAAAGAAGTGTATGGTTGTGCGTGTTTATCACGCAAGATGGGTGCCGGTTGTGCACCTCCAAAGAAAACGAAAACTATTTTATCGTCAAACAAGGTGATGGCATCAATTTTTTGGGATTCAAATGGCATTTTGCTCATTGATTGCCTCCAGAAAGGTGCCACAATAAACGGACAATATTATGCAGATCTTCTACAAAAATTAAATGTTGAGATTCGTGCTAAACGGCCAGGAATGGCAAAGAAAAAGATTTTGTTTCACCAAGACAACGCTCCCCGGTATACCAGCACAGTTGCGATGTCCAAAATCCACGAGTTGCATTTCCAATTAGTTCCGCATGCGCCTTATTCGCCGGATCTAGCCCCTTCCGACTTCCACCTTTTTCCAAAATTGAAAACGGCACTAGGTGGAAAGAAATTTTCGTCTAACGACGAGCTTATCATCTTCGTAAATGAGTATTTTGCAAGCCTTCCGGAATCGCATTTTAGAGATGGCATAAGGGCATTGGAGCACCGTTGGAATAAATGTATTGCTCTTTTAGGAGAATATATTGAAAAATAAAAATTATTTTGTATTTAAAAAATTCGTTTTTTTTCCATTCTCACTACTTGTCAAACTATCCTCGTATAAACGGTTTAAAGACGGTCGTACGGACATAAGTGACGACGAACACCCTTTTAAAAAAAAATCTGTGATTACGGAAAATAACATCGAACTTGTGCGTGAATTTATCAGAAATGAGCCGAAATCCTCATTGCGATACGAGAGAATGGAATTAAATATTTTCAATGATTCAATTCATCGCAGTTTGACACAGCATTTGGGATTGAGAAAGATTTGTGCCAGGTTTAGTACCACACAAACTAACTGAATTCAGTACAGACTTGATTAAAGATTTAAAATAGGACGAAAACTTTAGGTATTCTATTATAACTGGCGATGAGATGTGGTGTTTTCAATATGATCCAGAGACCAAGCGTCAAGTAATTTGGATTATAATTGTGGGATAATTTGATGTCCGGTATAAGAAAAGTAAAATGATTGTTTAAGAATTGAAAACGGTAAAAGTATTATAGATTAAATGGTTGTTGAGGAATCCACCACCTAAATAAACAAAATCGCATTGTATAAATAAAAGGAAAAATTGATAATGACCAGTGGAGTATTTAAACTTTATGAGATATAAAAATTACAAATAAAATCTTGATACATCTCATAATATATAATTGATATTAATAGCTAAATAAATATAAAACCCGCGGGTATTCATAAAGTACATTGAAAATTTTAAAGTGCAATTAACCGAAGAATAATCGACTTTTTATGAGAGATTGTTTGAACGCAACGTACATTTAGTGGGAGTTAATTCCATTAAGTTAAGCCTCAAAACTCAACGTAACGAGAGGCATGGTTAAACTCGGGAAGCGGATGGAGTTCGGTATTCGCATACTACAGGTGGATTAAATATGCATTAAGCTCTTACAGTACCCCTTACTATTGGAGCTCGGTCGGTTGGACATCGGAATGAAATTATTCCCAACATTGTCGATTATATGATCTTTTTATATCTGTTTGCTTTTTTTGCATAACACTGCAGCTTTTACTGTCGTTTAACAGAACGTAGGTGTAAAATTTTGTTTTCCGAATAGTCAGTGCAATTAAAGCGTTTATTTACAAAACTTTGATAAGTCATTTGTAGAGAGGGCAAAATGATAAGCATGTCAAAGGCGTGCGCTTAGTAGGTAAATAAAATGTAATAAACAGTAAGTTATAATTTGTAAAACGTAGTGAAACACTAACTCTTTTAAGCAGCGTCTTTTGTGTTACCACAAAATGGGTAATTTATTAACAAACATATTAATTGTGTTCAGACAATAGTCATCTTTTCGGCTTACGTAAAACAGCGCACAAAACTCTGTAACAAAATAGTCAATAAAAGAATATAGAATGACACCGTGGGCGAGAGCTATTGTCGATGAGCTTCATCGCAGCTCACTTTATATCCGAAGGTACGTCTTAAGAAGTGCCGTGCAATTTTGCCCTCTCCTGTTATTAATGTTGTATTACTTTAAGAAACTGTGGTAAATTTAATTAAATATTTGTATTTATTAAATTTAATTTTCATTATACACTGTCTTTAATTTGAAAAAGGAAATTAAGTTATACATTTCTCAAAATTGCAAAAGAAAATTAATATTTTAAGTAAACATTTAAATCCCTATTTTTTTAATAAATATATTTCCAGCATTACTATATAATAAAAACGCACGATTATCTGTCCCAGGTGTTGATAAAGCTAGGGAATATCGCAACCGAGCTGCAAGAAGGGATTCAGATATTAAAATTTTAAAATCCGAGTCATTTTTTATCGAGTTACATAATAGTTTCCTAATGTAAATATTGGTTATATATTTGATAAACTCAAACATTGACTTGTCTAATGTTTTGGGAACAGAAATATTGCATTTACAAAGAAAAATAAACAATTGCATCTCGCTGTACACACGGTCGCACGTCTTATGAACCGCCGTGCAATTTTGTCATCTCTTGCTATTAGTGTTGTATTAATTTAAGAAACTGTGTCGTTAGTGGAGTCAATGCAAGTTGCGAACGATGTATGTACATGACATGAAAAATACGTGCGTTGTAGAAAAGATCTAAAGTGTTGTAAACAAAGATTTTGATTTTAGACAAATTTATGATGCTGCGTGTATAAATTTGTTATCTATTTCTAAAGATAATTTTAATTAGGCGTGTATTACATCCGTAGATGTCGAGCGGTTATTTTCTAAATATAAGAACACCTTTTCAGTTCGGACAGCAACCGAGACAAATTTGGAAACTTACGTCATGCTGCAAACATTCTGTCAGTCTTATCTATTTTGGGTTACGCAATAACAGCTGTGAATAATGTGTGTTATTCATAAAACAAAACATAAGTGATATAAAAACGCATGCATCGCAAGGTCGCCCGTTCGTTCGTACATTCGCCTTGTTACGATCTAGGCTCGCGGGAAAATTGGGATATTTTTCCTAGCAATTAATATTACTTTTATATACAGTTACTTAAAATTGAAACAACTGTATATGTACAAACAATTTTAACAGCAGAATTGAAAATAGTGTGTTATAGTCAACTATGAAATTCCCAGCAACAGACAAAAAGCAAAATTTTGTGTGGTGTAATTTATTAGTATTTTACAGAAGTGCTGTTGCAATTTTAATAACCCATTTCATTAATTTTCCTTAAAAATAAATTGAATAATTTCCTCTTGCTTCATTTTCTAATATTCATTGCTGTCTTACGCTGTCATTCGTTGAAGCAACCAAGCGTGAAAGCGAAATTATACCTTCAGAAAGATACTTCCGTAATAGTTTCTTTATAACAGTGTTTTGTCAAACAAAAGCACGACGCTGAACGTTATTTAGCTTTGTCACTATAAGAGCTTGTCTCGAAGTTTACTTTAAAACTTTTACTCATTTACTGGAATAAATTGCTCGAGCAAGACAAACTAATTTATTAGACGGTAAAAAGAATACTTCTAGTATTTTAAATGCAATAATTATTGGAGTTCAAATATGTATGTTTATTAAGATACCTATGAGATTTGGCTTTTAAATTTTGTTTTTTAATGGGCTTATAATTTGCTATGCTTTTGGAAATATACAAAAGATGTTTTAAATGGAGGTGATTTTAATGGAGCCTGTGATTGATTAACTTGTTCACTGAAGGTTGATATATAACCCCTTGCCACATAATTTTCGTATTACGTATACGCATTTCGACAACTAAGTTGTCATCATCAGTAGATGATTAAACAGTATCGCATCTGGAAAACTACGGTAAAAATACCCGTACGAAAACAAATTCCGCACACGATCCGTACCGCTGAAAGCCAAAACGTACACTCATATATTATATACACTCCGCGCAACATGAATAGGACCACCCGACTTGTTGCAAGCTTTCGGTGGTTTGAAAAACAATTCATTTACTAAAAATACAATGCAAGTTTGTAATGGTATGATATGGCAAATAATACGCATTATTGCGCAATAGTGCCTAACGTTATGCATTGGGTGACGTAAGTACCACATACATATAAAATGCACCGCGCCGGTTGGATACGACCAGTATTTAATAGTAAGCTACCGGATGAGTGTCGAGTTACAACGTGTATCCGGATAAACAAACATCTGTAATTAAGGGTATTGTGCAACGATGGGACGACAGAAGTGCTTAAGTATGGAAGAAATTGGAAAAATTAAAGCGTTCCATCAAGAAGGGCATTCCTCAAGGGCTACTGCAAAGAAAATAAGTCGATCACACCAGGTTGTGAACAATTTTTTAGGGATCCCGAGAATTATGGAAAACGTTTTAAAGGGCGAACAACATCCGTTACAACTAAGAGAGAACGTCGAGCCATATTACGCGAAGCATCGAATTCGGCATTAACGGCAAGACAAATCGCGAATAACGTTGAAACGAATGCATCGGTAAGAACTGTACAGAAGTTACTGAAGACCTGTCCGCATTTAAAACGTTCGAAAATTAAACGACGGCCTCCTTTAAGGGAATTTCAGCGCACTGCACGTCTTCAGTTTGCTCAAGCAAAAATGGGGTAGACAAGAGAATGGCAAATTGTTATTTTCAGTGACGAGAAGAAGTTTAATTTAGATGGCCCGGGTGGGTTTTCCTATTATTTCCACGATTTACGTAAAGATGAAGTGATTCAGTCACGAAGGCGAGCCGATGTTGGTTCAGTCATGGCATGGGGAGCTGTTTCCTATAACGGACCTGTTGATTTAGTAATAGTGAAGGGCAGACAGAATTCGGAAAAGTACGTCCAGCTGCTGCAACAGGTGAAAGACAAATTTTCCAACGTTATGGCAGGTGGGCCATTTATTTTCCAACAGGATAATGCCAGTATTCACACCGCGCGCATTGTTCGACGCTGGTTTCAAGAACAAGGCATGGAGGTTCTCGATTGGCCATCGCTCTCCCCCGACCTGAACATCATAGAAAATGTTTGGGGATGGTTGTCGCGTAAATTGTACTCCAATGCTACCCAATTCAGTTGCGCTGACGAACTAGAGCAGGCGCTGAAACGAAGTTGGGCGGAACTTCCCGTTGACTACTTGAGAACCCTGTATAATTCCATTCCATCCCGACTATTTGAGGTTATAAGAAATAATGGCAAAAGTACTCATTATTGAACAATAAAGTATTTTGTTATTGCAAACGAATCTTTTATTTTGTAGATTGGTCGTATTCAAGTGGCGTTTAATTACTCTACTTATTGTCATTAGTAACGTACACTTGCACTGACTTTTACAAAAATTATATTTGGTACCTACATACATCTTTTTATCAACCCTCTTATTTTCGAAAATAACAATTCCAGCGCGCTACCATGTTTATACCAACTACAAATGTCATATATGCAGTTGGTCCTATTCATGTTGCGCGGAGTGTATATATCAACCTTCAGTGATCATTTTAAGTGCAGATAAATTAATTGATACGTTTCGTTTGTTGTAATAATTATCGGTCCCTCTTTCCAAAAATTTCGAATAATTGGTCTACAAAAACTCTGATTAACCTCTTTGGCCATAGAAATAAATTCATTACGAGACAAAAGCTTCTCAAACTTTGCCGTATTTTCGGATCTTTACTGACGATGTTTACTTTATGTCGTCCGCCCAACAAGTAGGGGTTTTGTTCCGTTTCCTAATGCATCTAGTCTAATCAAATTATGTGGTTTAAATCCCAGAAGCGATCTTTAAACGCTTCGTTATATTATTTGTATACTGCCGATATTTTTTTGTTAGTGTTTTCGATCCATGTCAATACAGACAGTATACACTAATTAAACACTCTTCTCTTCAAATATATTGATATATTGGAAGGCCTAATTGAAATACTGATCTCAGTTCGCCGAATGCTGTTCATGTCAAGCTTCTTGTGCGCTGGATTTTTTGTGTCTGGTTTAATTTTTGATCTTTAATGAAAAATTAGTATTTTCTGCTACGCCATCGTTCATTAAAATAACAGAAATTAAAAGAAAATATCAACGCTGGAGAAGGATTCGAACCTTCATCTGCCGTTTGCTAGACGACTGCTTTTACAATTAAGCCACCAGGCAATACAGTTTCGAGTCTTTTAAGATATATATCACATTGTGGAAACAGATTCTGTGGTCTTAATCAACGATGACTTAACACTTCTTCGAATGGTGAAATGCTGCTCTGCAAGCGCGTGTCCCATTGATGAAAAAAGGTGATAGTCGGACAGGCCAAGGTCTGGAGAAATGAAAAAATAATTTATTTAAAATATTAGCCATGTTATTCTACACATCTTGCACATCTTTCAAGCAATTTGTGGATGCCACCACAAAAAAACTGTTCGTTCTTTGAGCAAAACCATTCATCGAGCCATTTTCTAACTTCTTCGAAATTGGCGAAGTGCTGCTCTGCAAGTGCGTGTCCCATTGATGCGAAAAGGTGATAGTCGGACGGGGTAAGGTCTGGAGAGTATGGAGGGTGCGATATTATATTCCATCAAAGAGTTTTCAACGCTTCTTTGACCGGTTTCGCTGTATAAGACGGCGCGTTATTGTTCCACCAAACACAGAGCATTGTCTTGCGACCAAAACGATTTAATCTTGGAGTCGATGGGCCGGCTTTGCCAGCTGATAACCATGATTTTTTGCGCTTAGGGTTTTCGAAATAAATCCATTTTTCATTACCCATCACTATTCTATGCACAAATGACTTCCGATTATACCTTTGAAGCGGAGTTTCAAGACGATTTTCCATTTGCCTGTCATTCAATAGATGTGGCACCCATTTTTCCATCTTTTGGATTTTTCCCATTGCTCGTAATCGGTCGGTAATCGTTTCTTGGGCCACAGTTAACGCTTCTAACAATTGTTTTTGAGTTTGGATTGGGTCTTTATCCAATAACTCCTGCAGTTTCGCATCTTCAAACTTTTTCGATCTATCAGAACGTTCTTTGTCTTGCACATCGAAATCACCACGTTCGAATTGTCGAAACCACGCTTCACATGTTTTTATGGTTGGAGCATGTTCACCGTAAGTTTCTGTCAGCAAACGATGACTTTCACCGACTTTGTTCTTTCGATTAAATACGCAAAGTAATGCTTGCCGCAAATGCACTTCTTCAGGCTTTTTTCTTTTAATCAAATAAGAAAAGTAATGCGTACCGTAAATGCACTTTTTCAGGCACGAAACTCAACATTTTCAAAGAGGTATAAATCTATGACAGTGTTATTTTCGCAAAATATAACATGTATGGCTTTATTGTTTGATGTGAGTAGAATAAAATGACATGTGTCAAATCATAACAATGCATACTTAAGTCTAGCGATATCCGTTAGATAAACCGGTAATGACTTTCCGGTACATCTGGTATACAAACTTTAAAATAGAAATAAAACGTACAGATAAAATTTATTTTTAATAAGATTTGTTACAAATTGGGTCTATTAAATGTTACAGCCAGAAGATATTTTGATTTTTATGTTTACCTCGATTCATGTTTTATCAAAGTGTTGCACGACTCAAACCCTTGAGAAAGAGTACGTAAAGTCAAATAAATAATCTATAATAAAATATACACAAATAAAGTATCACTTCAATTTAATGGTAATACATAAAAATATTATTTAACATAAAATTCACACATCATTTTAAATATAATATTTAACAGTATATACGTATCTATATATGTATATATTATACATACACATGTTTAATTAATATTTTCGTTTATGTTGCATTATTAGATACTGTCAATGTCCTAATGAATTATGTATGTTTTTGGATTTATGTACTGTTCACGCATATCCATTTTGAACAATTTAGTGAGCGCTGTCCAAGGCGTTGTTAAATTAATATTGGAATTTCATGGTCAGTTGACGGCGAATGAAGAACAGAAATGGTACAGTTCATTTAATACATGATTTGATTCACATCACTGAATTTCTCTTATAGAATATGCAAATATTCGATCATACATAGTTATCTAATATGCAATCTGTATCGTAGTTTAAAACGGTATATACATTATAAATATGAATATACTACTGTGGGCAAAAAATAGTAAGACTTTGTTCATAATTTTTAAATTCCTTATTTATTCTTCCAAATCTATT
The DNA here is from genome assembly GCA_031893035.1 of Dermolepida albohirtum. NCBI lineage: Eukaryota > Metazoa > Arthropoda > Insecta > Coleoptera > Scarabaeidae > Dermolepida > Dermolepida albohirtum. The sequence continues at coordinate 28,274 of JAVIWB010004274.1, read as the reverse complement.
TCGTTCCCCACAAAGTAACCCTCCCCTGGCCCCAATACACTTGTGCCAACGTTTCTTCCAATTCTCGAAACAGTTGTTAAAGTCAATTTCAGGAATAGCCTTCAATGCGTGTAGCGATTCACGTTTAATGTCTTCAATTGACTCAAAACGGTTTCCCCGGAGCGGTCGTTTGAGCTTGCTGAATAGCCAGAAGTCACACGGAGTTAAATCAGGCGAATACGGAGGTTGCGGCACGATATTGGTTGAAAATTTGGCGAAAAACTCACGAAGAATTAATGCAGTATGCGACGGTGCATTATCGTGGTGCAAAAACCAACAGTTGTCGGTCCATAATTCTGGCCTCTTTTTACGAATAGCATTGCGCAAACGACGCATAACACTCAAATAGTATTCTTTGTTTACAGTTTGGCCGGTCGGAAGGAATTCGGAGTGCACCACACCTCGACAATCGAAGAAAAGTGTCAACATAACCTTGATTTTTGACTTGCTTTAACGTGGTTTTTTGGGCTTCGGCTCACCTTTGATACGATATTCGGCCGATTGATCGTCCATTTCCGGGTCATAAGCGTAGATCCAAGATTCATCTCCAGTTATGATGCCTTTCATTTTGTCTTGATAGTCGGAAGGCATTGTTTCACAGACGTCAACGCGACGCTGTTTTTCGAAAAAATTGAGTGATTTCGGAACAAATCGCGCTTTCACTTTTCTTAGGCCCAAATGATCTTTAAAAATGGTTTTCACTGATCCTTCCGATATTTCAACGATGACAGTAAAATCTCTGACTGTTAATCGTCGATTCTCAAGAACCAATTCCTTGATTCTATTGACGTGTTGATCATCAGTTGATGTTGATGGCCGTCCTGGACGTGGTTCGTCGTAAACGCGTTCTCGACCCTCTTTGAATAATTTGTACCAATCAAAAACACTTGCTCGCGACAAACAATTATCACCGAATCCCTTTTGCAACATCCTGAACGTTTCGGCACCAGAAATTTGATTCCGTACACAAAATTTAATGGAACTTCTTTGTTGAATAATTTCACTCATTGTAAAAATCGCCGAATGCACTTTTTGTACTTCGGAAAGACAAGCGTATACTAAACACTAATGATTATTTTGATGTGACATTTGGCACAGATGTCACTGACAGTCATACCAACCTAGAAAAAAAATATTTCGACGAATGGGTTTTCGCGCGAAATTTAAATTAAAGTCTTACTATTTTTTGCCCACAGTAGTATATTTTCGTTAAAAAAGAGTTTAAACGCGAATGCTGTCAATTATATTTTTTCATCATTTGCTCATATTATCGTTTAAATTTTCATCGAAATTTCTAAATATTTACTTCAAGTTTAACCCTTTGCACTCCAGCCTAGTAACTCATGGAGGATGCCAATAACTCCAGCACGATATTAGTTACAGGTATAATGTAAACATAATAAATATAGGAGGAAAGAAAATATAAGACTATTCATTATAAGAAACTTTGCTGATACTCAACTATGGATTGATTCCAATGGCTCAGGCTAATCTAAGCGGTAGAATACCGGTAGTTCTAAAAGCTCTACAAATAACAGAATTAAGCACAGATCAAATCGTTTAACTACAAACTGGACCAAAACATGTGCTACTCTTAAGCAACAACAAGGGAAGAAATTAGAGAAATTGTAAAACGTGTTTAAGCTGGAGAAGGATAAAAGAACAATTCATAACTTCTATCTGAAAAGTCTTAAAATATATTATCTTTTAAAAGCCTATATTCATCGAAAAGCTATTATATTAGAATGTTCGAAGCTAAATTCGATACTGAAAATTTACCATGAGACAGTTGTTACTACAAAAAGGTTTACGATCTAAATCATATGTTTCGGTTTACATTTTTATGTCGCGCCGTAACGATATCGCCCTAGAAAAAGAGCTTTTGTATGTTTCATTGAAAAGAAACACGAATAGTGTGCGTAGTGTGTAACACGAGTTTTTTTTTACATTTTCGATCTGATAACAAAAACATTCAATTCTACTGAATTCTCTCTCTCGCATTTTATTCAAGACATAAATATGTTTAAATAACAAAGTGTCGTTTACTCAAACTACTTTTCTATTTAATGTAACAGTATTTGTTCTCGAAGTAATCTTTTATTGTAACATTTTTCAAATGTTTGGTAAATTTAATCAGTGCACCGCATATAGGTGACTAAAAACGGTAGTTGAATGGATGCATTTGAATGAACCGAACGCATTAATATAAATTATGTATTAATTTCTAGCGTGCCTATTCTATCGTCTCATTGGTTAGATCAAACATGACCAGCATCCTACCCTTCAGCTTACCGCTTCTTTTCTTAAAAGCTCCAGCTAATAAGAAAAAGACACTTCTAGCCTAGCCATGACCGAGGCTACCCACATTCATTCTACGAGCTTGTGCAGTTAAGTTTTACCAGCAAATGCAGTGTCCACGTGTTCATTTTGCTACCGTAAAATATACATTTATATATATATATATATATATATATATATATATATATATAGGGTGTTTTTTTAAGAGCTCGAGAACTTAAAATGATAATACAAGACAGAAATATTATTGGAATGAAATTTTTTTTATTATAATCTGGTAGATAATTTCATGGTATTTATTATATCCAATGTTTGACTACTTTTTCCAATAAATCTGGCCGTATGGCGTCAATGGTGGCTTGAATATTGGCTTCCGATGCTTCATGAGTTGCTGGTTTGTCGGCATAAATCAATGATTTAACATAGCCCGCACGAACGAGGGGGTCAGTGAACAGGACCACTTCTGGAAATAAAGTTGTCACCAAATTGATTTTGCAATAAATCGATTGTTAAGCGCGCTGTATGGCAAATTTCGCCGTCTTGTTGGAATCAAATGTCGTCGATGTTTAGCTGATTAATTTTTGGAAACAAAAATTCAGTCAGCATGACTGAATAGCGCTCGCCATTTACCGTAACGGCAGCTCCTTCCTCATTTCGAAAGAAATAAGGACCGATAATGTCGCCAGCGTGTAAACCGCACCAAACAGTCAATTTTAATGGATGTAATGGTGATTCGTTAACGGCTTGAGAATTGTCTTCGCTCCAAATACTGCAATTTTGGTTACTGACGTAGCCATTTAACCAGAAATGAGCTTCATCACTAAACACAGGTCTCTGATAAAAATGCTCATCTTCGGCCAGTTTCAAATGAGTCCGATTAGCAAAAATGCAACGCAAACTATGGTCGTTTGGCTTCAATGCTTGCACGAGCTGTATTTTATAGGGACATAAGCCAAGATCCTTACTTAAAATTTTCCAAGTAGTCGAAGGACAAGGCCAACAAGTTGAGAACGACAACGAATCTACATTTCGGCGTCTCCTTCAATACTTCGCGCTACAGCAGTAATATTCTCTTCGGTACGCACATTTCTTTGTCTTGTTGACGGTTTTGAATCGAGAAGAGTAAAATTAGTGCGAAAATTATCAATGACTGCACGAATTGTTTGCTCACTAGGCCGATTATGTTGACTGTAAAATGGACGAAGTGCTCTATGAACTTCGCGAACAGATTTATTTTTTCAAAGTAAATTTACACAATTTTGAAGCGTTGTTCTGGTGTTAAACGATTCATGATGATTTGCCAAACCTTACTGAACAGAAATGTCAACACAGTTTGACATTATCAGCTGTCAAACCATAGTTATCGATATCGATAGTTCTCATGCAGCTTAAAAAAACATCCATTAATATACGTATACATATATGTATGTATATATATATATTATTATGAAGTTCACTGAAAGATTGAAAAAAGTTACCAAAAAAAAAAAAACAGACAACATATGTTGGTTGACCCCTTCTTTTTTTTTTATTAATAAATGTCCTATGAAAAAGATAGAAAAAATATGCTACGATTTTCCAACAATACATGAAATCGAAAAAAAAGTAATTAGACAAAGTGAAATTATTTTCAATATTGATTTTGTTTCTCTAATCTACTGTTTATTTTAACGCTCCTTTTAACTTTTCAATAAATAAATTAAGCTACATACACTTTCGCAGCAAACTTGGCGGAAAGTTTTTTCCGAAACGATAAAAGTTAATACAGTCCATTTGCGTAATTAGAAACCACAATATTGTAATTAATGTTCTTTTTAGGCTTTTCAGGTACGTTATATACCCAGCGAGAAACATCAAAGTGATAGCATGCCTTCATTTAATTAACTAACAGTGCGAAAGGTGTATTGGTAGTATGTACATAATATTTTTTAATAAGTGAGAGTAAAGGTTGATTTACATTATTTGTCCGTCACAGTACGTGTTTTGAAAATTTTATTTTGAGCGGATTATACTTCTATTTAGTGTTATTTTAATGAACTAGTCTTTGGAGGTCGGATTAGTCTATTTTAAAAGATTTTTGTGTTTCTGTATTATTAAATTTATAAAAAATGTACTTGTTAACTATGAATTTAATAAATCTTTTTGCTCAGAAAGTCTCAAAGCTTAAATGGAGAAGTTATGATTTAATTTTTCATATCAGCAATACAAAGGGTACTAGGAAAGTTTTGCAATACAGCTTTCTTTATTTAATGTTTTCAAAGTAATTTCCTCTGCACTCAATACATCTCTCCATTCTCCGAAACCAATCTTTAAACCAGTTCTGACAAGTTTCACTAGGGAGTAAAGCACACTCGTTATCCCAAGTCCGCATAAGGCCCTCATTACTGGAAAACCGCCAACCGCCTCCCTTTTAGTTTCACATGCGGGAACAGTAAAAAGTCGTAGGGAGCAAGATCTGGACTGTTGAGACGGTGCTCGAGAAGCTTCAATCCTGTCGTGGTCAAATAGTCGGTGCAGGCTTTGGCGCGGTGAGCTGGAGCATTATCGTGATGGAGGAACCAGGTGTCCATTCTTGACTTTGGTCGCAGGTTCCTCATAGATCCAATGACTTTAGGCAGGCACTGTTCAGTATACCACTTAGCGGTGACTGTTTTCTGTGTGTCCAAAACAACGCGTTCCACAATTCCACTCGATTTGAAAAATACAGCTATCATTTTTCGGGATTTTCTGACAATTACTGGTGTGTCCTCATCATCAAAGACCAAAACTTTGTTTTCAGCTTTGGTCGGCACATCGTAATAGTACAGCCAAGTTTCGTCACCTGTCACGATGTTCACATACCGAGATTGTCCCTTATTAAACTTTTTTAGCATCTCCCGGCACCAAGTCACAATTCGTGTCATCTGTTTTTCAGTCAGTCGATGCGGTACCCAGAGAGAACAAAGTTTCATCACGTGCAAATGATCATGCAGAATCGAACGAATTGCTGGTGCATTTAGGCCTGAAGCACCCCCTATTTGTTGGTAGGTCACTCGCCTGTCCTGGCCAAGCATTTTCCTCGTAGTAGTAACGTTTTCCTCCGTAACTGAGGTCCGTGACCTTCCCGGCATATCAGCATCCTCCACATTAAATTTCCCCTTTGGAATTCTGTATACCACCTGAATATCGTTGTGTGATGTGGACAAACATCACCTAGTGCAAGAGTCCTTTCTTCGAGGCACTGGTCTATGTTTAAACCACGCACGAAATTACAACGCAAAACTGCTCTTATCTCATTTCGTGACCACGATGCCATCGCAAGCACTTTACACTCTCACTGCTAATGAATAATTGAGCCCATTGACATGGCGCGGCGGCTACTATGCACCTATGAACATGTCTCAACATGCAGCAACAAGCAGCTTCCTACGATTCATTGTTGCGTCATATTGCAAAACTTTCCTAGTACCCTTTGTACTGCGAAAGAGTAGTTAATGTTTTACGGTTTAAACTACTTTAAAATGTAAAATGATTATTCTATATTTCTTGCGCTGTTGATTTTAAATATCGAATGTTTGTGTAAATGAAGAATGGATTGCCTTTCTTCATTCTATTTTATATTGCATAAACTGAACCCGTTCTTTTGAAAATGGAAATGTTTCTTACTATGCTTTTAAAAATAACGTCTAAGAAGTATATAAAATTCTTTTTAAATGTTTTTTGTAAAACTTCTTCAAAGAACTCCTTGTTTTATGCTTAAAGCGGAAGCTACTATGTTTAAAATTTAATTTTGTAATTTCCGGTTCTGATATTAGTACTATTTTTAGTGACTTACCTGTGTTTTTAGCAATTTGTATAAATCCGTCTCCATGAGGCACTGTACTATATAAACGTCTTTCATTTGGTCAATTGCTACTGCTCTTAATATATCTCGAATATCAATAATCTGAAAAAAAAAAGGAAATTAAGAAGAGACTATAAGCAGTTCTTCTACATAACGGTAATAAGTATGCTTCAGTACCTGTTGGTCATACGGTTCATTTATAGGAAACATACTAAAACCTTGAAATAGTCTTCAACAAACTTAGCTATTCAAGCCATAAATGGACTATTCGTGGCGATTTGCAAGTCATTTCACTGTTGCTTGGTCAACAGACTGGATACATAAAGTATCTGTTTTCATTGTGAATGGGATAGCCGCCATAGAAAACAGCATTACATTAAGAAAGAGTGGCCAATTACAAAAACCTTAAAGGTCGGTACAAAGAATATTGAGAAGATGAGTTTTTTAGATCCAAACAAAATTTGGCTTCCTCCATTTCGCATCAAATTGGGTCTGATGAAGCAATTTGTTGAGGCCTTATCAAAGGAAGGAGAATGCCTTTCAATATCTGTGTCAGCAGTTTCCTGGTTTATCTAAGGCAAAGTTGAAACAAGAAGCACTTGTTGAACTTGACATCCGAAAACTTTTGAAGGATGACAACTTTGTGACAAAAATTGGCCAACAAGAAAAAGCAGCATGGGTAACTTTTAAACTTGTAATCAGATTTCTTGGTCTCCTTACTACATGGGCCAGCAATTATCCGTTGAGAGAAGCCAGAAGAGGTTCCTAAAATATCTCTCCTATAGAGTGACTGGCATTTATCCCGAGCGCGGAGCGAATTACGATGGCCTTTTACACCAGCATAATATGCTGTCTCTGTTTTGTCGCCGTGAAATGTACGGCTGTAAATTTTTATCCAAACTTTTAGCTAACGAAATTGATTGTACCATGATATTAGCCTGCATTAACTTTAATGTATCCGTGTCCAGTACACGGTACTGTGCTACTTTTAATTACCTAGCGCGAAAACAATTGTATTGTTGAAATCACCTGTACATGTTATGTGGGTTTTGACAGGCTTCAAAATGTTTTCTAATATCCTGAACTGTATTTTATTTAATTTGGCACTTATTTTTGAATTATATTTGTTTTTTTATATACATTTATATATTGCTAATTGATATTAGTTCAGTTTATGTTGTTTTTCTTTTTTTCTTCCTCTTAATCTGTACCAAAAATTAAAATTAAATTACATGTATTACTGTCCGATAAATGGCAATTCGCTGTTGGACAAATGAAGGTTATTATTATTATTTCTTGGGAACGAAAGCGATCCTGACTACAAGGCCATTATAGCTGAAATGTTGGAAAGCTTCAAGAATTTAGGTTGTAACATGTGCCTAAAAGAACATTTTCTCCACTCGCACCTAGGCCACTTTCCATACAATCGTGGTGTCATCAGAGAGGAACAACGTGAAAGATTTCACCAAGATATAAAGGAAATGCAAAAGCGATATCAAGGAAAGTGAAATATTAACATGATAGCGGACTACTGCTAGATTTGGAATAAGGACGATCTCCAGTGATCTTACAGCAGAAGAAGCACAAAACGAAGTTTTGATGGGAAACGAAAACGATTCTACAACGATTATTAAACAAGATCATTCAGTTTTACTAAGTTTGTGTTGTTTTCATGAAAAATGTTTGGTTACTTATGATTTTAATAAAATGTAAAATAAAATATACATTCCATATTTTTTGTATTTGGCTTACTACCCTTAAAATACATTTGTTTTTTGTGGGAAAACCCTACGTGATATAAAAAAACGGTTTTCATTTTTGAGTACAGCACTGAAAAACACAAAATGAATTAAGTTGAAACAATTATTAATTTTTTTATTGCGGGCCCGTGTAATTAATAATATGAGAAATTATCTTTTAACATAACAATAATTTATGTAAACTTTGTTGTCAAATGGTAATATTATTTAGAAAATATAGTCACGAAATTTCTCTGGAATATACACATGTACATATGTATATAATATTACAATTATTAATTATTAGCAGGATTTCATGTACACATCTATAACTTTCACAGAGACACTCTCATATTTTATTCAACAACTTGACTAGAGGACTACTACTCATCATGCTTGAATTATTAGGATATACACACACAGTTGAAAGATCAAGGGAAATTTAAATGAGGCTGTCAACCAGCACGTCGTTAAATATTGTTCCCTTTAATTAATATATTAACTGGAAAGCAATATAGTAGGGGGAATAAGGACACGAGAAAGACATTTCGGCTGGTCCAATTGCTTCTTAATAGATTCATAAAAAATATACATGCTGCTTCTAACAAGACTTGTTAAAAAAATGAAATGAAATAAAAAGTAACTCGTATCACATAGTCTGTCGCAGAGAAAACCGAACTTGTTTAAAATAGTAATTTTTAGTGGCGCCATCTATTAAAAAAAAATAAGTGTCGGTAAGGTAGATCTTTCACCAATGTTATGTCAAAATATCATGACATTTGCATCATTAGAAGCTGAGAAATTGCGCATAAAGCAACGATGTGTATTTGGCATTGGTCGAAAAATCAATTTTGAACAAAGAGCAAATATCAAGTTCTGTGTTAAACTAGGTAAATCGTAAACAGATGCAACGCTGAGTCCAGGAATTGTTTTCTTTGACGATAATGGACATCTGCATAAAGCTACACGTACTGTGAAAACAATATCAAAATTTGGATAGGAGTACTATCTTCTTCTGGGCTTCCGGGCTGAAACTGTTTCAGTGCGACAGACAGTGGCAGTATTTGAGCCCTGAAGATGTTCCATACGAGTGGATACGAAACGTCGGCAGTTATACAGTGACGCGGTCCCAACGCGAAAGCTCATAGTATGGACCACGACCGCGGAAGTCTACGTACCACATTTAGATAGGAGTTTTTGATTATTCTCCTTATAGTCTTGATGTACTTATCTCACGTCAAGTAATTACGTTCTCTTTCGACATTTCGAAAACTATCTCGCGTCTACACAATTCGAGAAAAGGGAGGAATTGAAAATCTCTGGCTAAAATCGAAGATTTTACAGAAGATTTCAAGATGTTTGGAACATGATGATCATGCAGAAAAATAAGGCAAATATATAATTTTTTTAAACCATTAAAAAATTTTGGCAGTCCGGAAAAAGCAGAAAGAAATACAAATAAAAATGTAACCGATCAACTCCTGAAACAGGACTGAAAAGATTAAGATAAAACTAAATGTACTTACATTTTCGTGCTTAAATCTAGTTAATATCTTGATCTCTCTCAGCGTCCTTTGACAGTAGGTTTGATGTTCGAAAGGCGAAATTTTCTTAATGGCGACCTTCGTTTTTGTAACTGTGTCATACGCGGACCTGCAAACAAAATAAATTCATATTATATTTCAGTTGTTATACGTAATGTAAATAATATGTACAACCACAAAAAGGTTTACGATTTAGATTACAATTTTTGGTGTATATATTTAGGTCGTACCGTACCAATATCAAACTTGGAAGAGAACCTTTTGTTTCATAAAAAAAAACGAACAATGGTGTGCGTAGTTTGTAATTCAAATAGCACACGAGTTTGTTTACATTTTTGACCTGATAACAAAAAGCTTTAATACTACTGTATTCTCTCTCTCTCTCTCTCTTACCCGAAATGCGTGGAAAGTATGTAGGAATCTTATAATATATTTGGAAAAAGTGATATAGTTTGTGGACCAATCTCGTATTTAATAAACGTTAACCTATATGTATACGTACATACGTTATTATTTAATGGTATAAATAGAATACAAGTAAACAGGAACACAATAATAAATAATCAAACGTGACCATTCAGAACTTATTTTATTTAACAGAAGATGTTACAAGATCTATTGACAAACGTTTTCCATATTTACGATAGTAAAGTATCCGAAGATCAACATAGATCATGCATTACATCCACCACCAAGCATGGAGGATGATCGGTAATGATTTCAAGTGTTTTGCTGGGACATCTATAGACGATCTTATTAAAATAGATGGTAGAGAAGAACGATGCAGAGAAATTTTGGAATAAAATATCGTTTCCTTTGGAACATGACTAATTGGAAAAAACTTTATATTCCACCAAGACAAAGATCCCAAACATACGTCCAAATTGTGTTGGGATACTTAGAGGGTTTAGAACTGGAAGAAATAATTGTTATTATGAAGTGGTCCCCTCAGGTTCCTGACTTGAATGCTATGGAACTATTTTGAGATGAGCTGGACAGCGGAGTGCGAATATTAGTTTCAACATCCACAGAAAACACTATGGACTCAATTACAGGATGCATGGTAATATAACCGGGAGCTTTAGGGAAATTACTAGAGGTCCCCCATCTACAGGTTGGTAGAAAAGTTTTGAAAGCGACACCTATTAAGCAGCAGAGGAATAAAAATTCATACGCCATTTTAATATTGCATGTGTCATATGAACACTCAAAATTTTATCTCGATCTGTCAATTCACTCATTGTTAGCAATCCATTTGAATTAGACGTGTCGGTGTATTTTTTAACAATGGAAAAAACTGAATAACGCGCTGTGATAAAATTCTTTATTTTGGAAGGTTTATCAGCAACAGAGATTCATACAAAAATGGTGAACGTGTTAAAGTAATGTGCTCCTTTATTTCCAACAGTACATCGATGGGTTTTAGAGCTTAAACGTGGTCGTACAAGCGTTGAAGATGAACCACGTAGTGGACGACCAACAGCAGAAATCATTGAGCAAGTACATAATATGGTTAGTGAAGATCCGAATTTGACTAAGCGTGAAATTGCTGATACCATAGGCATCTTAGACGAACGAGTACTCCATATTTTACATATGAAAAAGCTGTTTGGAAAGTTAGTTCCGCATTCTTTAACAATTCAACAAAAACTTAATCGAAAACAAATTTCTCAGCGTAACTTGGTGCGTTTCTTGCGTCGTTTTATAACTATGGATGAGACTTTGATCTACCAACATGATCCTAAATTGAAACAAGAACGATTACAGTGGACTACAGTTGGTTGTTCAACTCCAAAAGAGGTGAAGTCAGGACGATCGGCAAAAAAGTTTATGGCATCAGTGTTTTGGGATGTAAAAGGAATTTTATTGATTGATTATCTTGAAAAAGGTAAAACAATTAACTCGGAGTAATATTGTAACCTTTTAGGTCAACTGAATGCAAAAATTCGTGAAGACCTGGTTTAGAGAAAAAAAAAAATAATTTTTCATCAAGACAATGCCCCTTCACACAAGTGTTTTGACGATGGCTAAATTGAATGAATTAAAGTACGAATTGCTTGAACAACCACCGTATTCACCAGATTTGGCTCCGAGTGATTACTACCTCTTCAGAAACTTGAAACAATTCGTTCGTGGAAAGCATTTTTCATCGAATAAAGAAGCTATTTCAGCCGTGGAACAGTATTTTGCAGAGCTTCCAGAAAATCATTACAGAGATGGTATAAAATTATTGGAGGATCGTTGGAATAAATGTATTGAAGTTGAGGGAGATTACATTGAATAAAAAAACTAATTTCATTTAAAAATTCACATTGTTTCATTTTTGCTTTCAAAACTTTTCTACCAACCTGTACCTTTCGGTGTAGTGGTAATTATATAATAAAATTTTAATTTTGCCATGAGTATTACACTCGTTTTTCTGTTATTTTGTGGGTGGGCAAACACATACGGCCGGTAGTGTATATTAACTGTAATTCAAGAAATCTATTCTTTATTATGAACGCCTTAATGTAATTTTACGATTCATCTAATATTCTCCATAAACTTCTTAATTATCCACAAAAAAGGTTTTGTTCAATTTAGCTCGTACCCTTCTCTATACTTACATAATGCTCGTATATATGTATATCCTATGAAATATCTAAGTACACATAATATTATTTTACTTTGAAGTACTGAATTGATGGATATTCACATCTGTGACATTTTAAGGAATAGAACGTAACCCGACATGAGTGATATTCACGTCAGTTATTGAAATATGGGGACTTGTTAAAGGTCAGTATAAAAAAATTTAAATCGTGTTTTCGAGTATGAATTATTGCTGTTATTTTGATGAATACGTACAAGGTATTTCACTATTAATTATTTATTGTTCCAACGTGAAAACGTCCGTACAATATTCATTCCGTAAATTTAAATTTCCATGACACCTTCAAAAAAAAAAAGACTATTTTCTTTCCATACTATACATATTTCACTACAACCCAACATCGCGGAGAGCCCGAGAATCTAATAAAACTCAAGAACCTTTGTTCGAATATACACACACACACATGTATATATATATATATATATGTATATATTCGAACGAAAATTCTTGCGGTTATAAGGATGAGTTTTATCAGATTCTCGGGCTCTTGATGTTGAACAGAAATTCTGGAAAGAATCGGCGTCTCGACGTTTCGACGATATCTTAATTATCTTCTTCACTACGAAACAACTCCGTTTTTCTATCAATGCATGATTCAAATTGACAATTTGTTGTTAGTAGCGATCAGTATTAACTGTTTCACCAGGTTTCAACAGTTCGTAATACACCACGCCACTCTGGTGACACCAAACACAGAGCATTGTCTTGCGACCAAAACGATTTTGTCTTGGAGTCGATGGGCCAGCTTCGCCAGGTGATAACCATGATTTTTTGCACTTAGGGTTATAAAAATAAATCCATTTTTCATCACCCTTCACTATTCGATGCAAAAATGACTTCCGATCATACCTTTGAAGCAGCATTTCACAGACGATTTTAATTTGCCTTGTCATTCAATAGATGTAGCACCCATTTCTTGGATTTTTCCCATTGCTCGTAATCGGTCGCCAATCGTCACAATTAACGCTTCTGCCCATTGTTTTTGAGTTTGGGTTGGGTCTTCATCCAATAACTCCTGCAGTTTGGCATCTTCAAACTTTTTCGGTCTACCAGAACGTTCTACGTCATGCACATCGAAATCACCACTTAGGAATTGTCGAAATCACGCCTCACATGTTTGTATGGTTAGAGCATGCTCACCGCAAGTTTCCACCAGCAAACGATGACTTTCAGCGCCTTTTTTCTTTTGATTAAATGAGAAAAGTAATACGTGCCATAAATGCACTTCTTCAGGCACGAAACTCGACATTTTCAAAGAGGTATAAATCTATGACAGTGTTACTTTCGCAAAGTATAACAGGGGTGGCTTTGAAGCTTGATGTCAGTAGAATAAAATGACATATGCGTCAATTCATAACATTGCATACCTAAGCCTAGTGAAATGACTTTCTGGTACACCGGTAGATCTTTCTCGATCGTCTGACGATTATAAATGCACTATCGACGAAATCTACAACTGGAGATGTTCTGATTCGCAGTTACATTGTTCAGAGATGTTGGTATGCTTTAACTAAGTGATTATTTATATTTCTGATAAATTTCAAAAAATTCCAAAATCAGTAGGAGCCTCTAATTCAATTGTCATGTACTGTACATCCGCTATTTACATAAACGAATGGGGCACGACTTCCAGTTTAACCAGAAAATATTTTCTTTGAATAGAAAATGAGCCCTCATCTTTATCCTATAATATAAAGCAGTACCCTATGACCAACGATTTATTCGCCTTGTATAATTCACGTTCGCTTAAAACAGCGGGGCAGACTAAAAACCCGTATTTAAAAAAAGTTTTTACTATGTTTTTGCCATACTGTGTTACCCAGAGAATAATCTCCTCGAGCTATGGAGATCTTCCCGTATTTTTCCTCTTGTATAAACAGAGGAAATTGAATTTATGTCACAATTGTTTCTTTCAGCTTGTTTAATCAAAACGACATTTACATTCCAAAACCTAAACAATTTATTTTGCATTATTATATTTACTTTTCATCATGCAATTTTCCCCTCGGGTTAGAAACTGATGTTGCAGTGTTTACTCAAGAAGCACAGACTTGACAAGATCTTTTGCGTAGGTAGTTTTGATATATGATGTTAGACGTGTACGGACGTCTAACTATATTTCTATTATGTTCAAATAAATTGATGTTGATTCTACATTCAAAATTGTATTTAGCAAACATAAAAAGTTGATTTTGATGATAATATAGTGCCAGAAAATTAATTTTATTAATAAGATAATTGTTTTAAATAATTATATATGAAAAAGTGTAAATGAGACACTAAAATATTTTTACGGGTAATAATATTATCACACTCACCGCGAATATAGAATAAGTATTAAGGTTAAAAGCACATGCATTGTTAAAACTATGATTGAAAGACTTAATAACCTCCTTCAGTGTTCTAAAAATAAAATACTGAGGCGAGGTATGGCAATTAGTTAATGAGCCTGCGCTCCTACCATCGCATAGCCGCATCGAACAAGGCTGTAATTGAAATGTCATTGACTTTAATACTTTCCAAGCAACAACCCGTAGTTTCGTTTCTCTGTCTGGTTTAGTTTACTTTCGAGCTTTAATTATAGAGGACACTGTTACAAAGTAGTGCCGTCATAATGGTTGACAAAAATCGAGCAGCGCGTTAACCTGAAATTTCTTATCAAATAAATCGTCAACGGATTGTTTACAAATGTTAAAGGAGGTGTTTGGTGATAAGGTTGTATTATGTGTGCGAGTTTTTGAATGACAAACGGTTTTCTGAAGGTCGCGAAGAGGTTGAAGATGATGAACGTCCTGATCGGCTTGTAGCTGCAAGAACTGAAGAAAACGTTCAGAAAATTAATGAAATTTTACGGAAAGACCGACGTCTGAGCATTCGGATGATTGCCGATATGGTCAACATTAACAAAGAAACACTAAGATATAAATTGCATGATGAATTAAACATGACATAAAGTTTGTGCAAAAATGGTGCCGAAAACCCTCGCTCAGGAACAAAAAGACAATCGGATGAACATTTGCTCTGACATCATGGAACGACTCACAGAAAAACCAGACTTGTTCAGAAAAATCATCACATGTGCACTGGAAAGCCACCAGATCAAGGGTGTTGTGTCATCATGACTGACGGGGTGCCTGAGGGTCAAACCGTTATTCAGAAATACTACAAAGAAGTCCTAATCAAGCCGAGGGAAAGAGTAAGGAAGAAAAGGCCAGATTTGTGGACTAGGACAGCGTACCAGTTCACAATGCCCTATATGTGAAGCAGTTTTTAGCGAACAAGCGCTTGCTTCCAGAAAGTGAAAAGTGCACTAAAGGCAACACATTTTCAGTCTGTTGAACATGTAAAAGCAAAAACGGCAGAGTTTTTGAAGAGGCTGACAAATGATGAGCTACGGCGTTGTTTTGAACAATGGAAAACACGTATACAGTATACAGTGGTGTATGGATGGGGGGGATGTTGAAGGGGATGAATTGCCACACTTCGTACATTTTAAAAATCGAAATGATATTAAAATACTACTTATATGTAATACTTAATTGTGAGATTGTTCCCGAGAAATTTTTCATGAAACACCATTATAACAGCTGCGGCGTTGTTTTGAACGATGGAAAACACGTATACACTATACAGTGGTGTATGGATGGGGGGGATGTTGAAGGGGATGAATTGCCACACTTCGTACATTTTAAAAATCGAAATGATATTAAAATACGCCATAACTTTTCCAGCTGACTGTTGCGTCTTTCCACGCTTTGGAGCCGGTTCATCGCGTGCAGTCCACTCGGCTGACTGTCGATTGGACTTTGGAGTGTAGTGATGAATCCATGTTTCATCCATTGTCACATATCGACGCAAAAACTCGGTTTTATTACGATTAGCTTCAAACACAGCTCAGAATCATGTAAATACTTTTGCATTGTGCCCAAATATTCATGACGATGTGTCCAACACGTTCCTTTGATATCTTTAGGATGTCAGCTATCTCGATCAACTTTACTTTAGATTTAAAATGATTTTGCGATTTTTTGATGTTTTCGTCGGTAACAGCCTCTTTTGGTCGTCCACTGTGTTCGCCGTCTTCGGTGCTCATTTCACCACGTTTAAGCTTAGCATACCAATCAATTATGGTTGATTTTCCTTTTGCTTCAACGGTATTTTTTCCCTTCAAAAAGCAGAAGCATTCTTTTTTTTCCATTTTTTTTAAATAACAAAAGTAGCTTCACTCTTAACGCAATATCCTTCTTGTTTTGACACGCCTCGGTTAGTACTATCTAAAAACATCTATGTGTCAGACCGAGGACTTTTCAGCCGACCTGGTAAATGATACTCTAAAAAAACTTGGATAGCAATAGCAGCTTTTTGTTTACCGTGAATCCGGGTGTGATACTGTGATTAATTATCTACTGATGATGACAACTCAGTTGTTGAAATACGTATACAAAATACGAACATTGATGTGGAAAGGGGTTTTATTTACCTCTTTTGATTGGATAGAAGCGATATTTTTCATTCTAAAAATGTAGATTGATCTAAAGTCGTAGTAGATGCTTTAGATAACAAGAGGCCCATTCTTAAACGTAGAATTTATAACAAGCAAGTTTTGTGATTGACGAGATGTATAGAAAAAGATATTCGTTCGTTAACAAACATGAGTGGTACGTACGAGGGGATGTTCGGAGTACTATCAACCTAACAAAGAAAATACACGACTTTAAAGATTTTTTTATTTACATACAGCCGTCACGATTTATCGGTATTATACTACTTTAACAACGGTTTTCACCTGGCATTTTCTAGAAGTAAGGAAGGGATTGAAAAAAGGGCGATCGGAGAAATTTCCTAGATTTATTTAAAGTAATATTTTACAATCTTTCTATTTTATATTTAGTACCCATTTGTACGGCGACTTGTGTTTATCGTGTTTGAAAACTCCTGTCCGGAACAAATTCGTTATTATTAACTCGGTTATTTAATAATGCTTGTTTTATTTGCTGTGTGTAATAACATATTAAAAACGAACGAACTCACTGAGTTTGAATGTTCGTAAATTATTACTGAATTACTTCAGGTTTGGGAAAAGTATAGACCTTCATAAATCATTAAGAACCAAACCTGGCGAATACAACGCATATGAAAGCACTTTGAAACGTAAACCATGGAGTTTTGCAGCGCAACAATCCGATACCTGCGCGTACTAAAAGAGTTGGTCAGATGCAGATGCTTAACCATAATAGCACCCTACAATTGATCTTGTAGTGAAGTAGTGATGGCCATTTCTTACTCCAGATTGTCCATGAATACAACACTTTTAAAATCCCAGAAAACCGTAACCATGACTTTTCCTGCAGATGGGACCATTTTCTCCTTCTTTGGTGCACACTTCCACCTGATCTCACCCATTGTTTGCACTACTGCTTTGCCTCTGTTGGATAATGGTGAATTAAAATTGTAACAGCTTTTGTAACAATATACTTTCGAATTGTGTTATCTCTTACCTCTGTTATTTCGTTTTGTGCTTTCTCTGGAATGATAGTGTTACTTTCGGATGCTTCTTTTTCTTCGGTTTCAATTGGTGCTTCTATTATTTCGTTTCGTGTTTTCTCTGACATGGTAGTGGTACTTTCAGATGCTTCTTTTTCTTATGTTGTTTCAGTTACTTCCAATACTGTATCGTGTGTGTCCAATTCCTTTTGAGGTGGTATAACTGTGATACTTTCTTCAGATTTTGTTGGTGTTACTGAAGTCACAGGGATTATTGATTCATGTTTATCTTCAGGAACCGTTGACTTGTCTTATTCAGGCTCTGGTGTTGTCTCTTTTTCATCGTGTGCTTTTACTTGACTTTCTGGCAAGTCGGGAGCTTTAGAGAGTACTATTTCAGTAACTGTTTCTATTTCTTCAGAATGACCTTCACTTCCTATTGTAACCGGTTGTCGGTCCAGGGTCTCTGCCTTTTCTGTCGTGACATGTTTATCAGTATGTGATTCGTGTGGTTCTTCGTGAGTTGCTACTTCCTTATCTTCTTCTACTAGTTCTTGATCATGATCTTCATATTCTTCACCATCATGTTCGAAATAATCTGCTTTAGTATGGCTGTCTAATTCATTTTCATGTATGGTAGAAATATAAAATAACAATGCTCTTGAAATAACACCAGAGCATCGATTTTCCTTGAACGGCTTTAAATCAGCTCCCCCTTTCTTGCTCTAGGAGCGTTTACATTTGACGTTGTTGTAAACAATCTATTTTTTATCCTCACCCAAACATGGAATTCAAATATCCAGCACTGGTGCGAAACCAAATTGTTTCACATGATCATGAACTGCTAGTGTGGACAAATTTATATTCGTAGCATTTTCTTGTATTGTTTATTCGGTGGATCGATTCAAACAAATTTGTTCTCGTCAGCTCCAACTGGTCTTACAGAATGAGGTACATCCTTAACATCGAAATTACCAAAAGAGAAATATCACAAACTAGTTTTGGCAATGGTGTCTAATTAAGATATCTTCTACATAAACCTCACATAAATTCCTTTCTGTTTCAACTACGTCTTTACATTTTCGGTAGTAAAAAATTCGCTGAAGATTCTTCTTTTTAATTTTCATCAAAATCACAACAAAGGAAGGACGCACCGAGAATTCATAACTTTTCCTTTATAAATAAACCTTGAAATGCGCTGTCCAAAAATTTAATGACAATAAGCTCTAGAATTAAGTGGGTTGACGAAAAAATACAACTAAGAGCGCGAGGAAAAAAAAACGAAATTGCTTTCCACACAAAGCGATCCTTTTTTTTCCTGTTCGCCTTGTTTTTATTTTTGTTAAAAGTTGTCGTCTTCATACATGACAGCTTCCAACATTTAATATGATATGCGTGTTTCGTCTCTCCCCAGCGAGTAAACACAGCGTGAATAATGATTCGCCTCCGTAATCGTAACCTGGATTCCTTTACTACATTTGGATAATTTCGTTTTCATTACACCGCTTTTTAGATCACGTAGGTTTGAGAAAAAAAAAGAATGAAACAAATCACACGACTGTTTTGGGAATTCACGGTCAATCTGGAAAAATCTGGAGCAATTTAATGTATTTGACGGGAATTTAACGAGGAGAAGTTGAACGTCTCGACGGATATACCGACTTCCTTTCGGTTGAAGGGAATTGCGTCTAGCATGGGCAATTCACTTGTAGAATGCTTCCATTCAGTTGGGTGTTTTAATTTCGTTCTCGAGTTTTTGTTTTCATTAGAGCCATTTCGCTGATGTATTTTGTTCGCATCTTTTACGTAACAAAATTGAAATTTAAAAGAAATGCTATAAACATCAAACAGATTTTTTTTATAGAAAAAAATGTCTTAATTGATTCAGTCGTGGATTGTTTCTTAAACAGTAGATGACGAGGATTTTAATAATTTTACGCATAATATACACAGGGTGTTTGTATAGTAAGCACCGTTTTTAAATATGGTAACCAATATCTGTTGGTTAGTCACAAACGTCAGTACGGAAGCATTTATTCGTATCTACGCGTATTTGTGTGTAATATGCGCTGTGATTCGCTTTCATCGACAGATTAAAGAAGTGTATGGGGAAAAACACTATGACCGAAAGAATGATACAAAAATGGGTTAGAGCATTTAAATATGGCCGATAAGGAGTGTAGTAGGCGACTGTCGGTCATTAGTGAAGTCTTGGTGAAGAAAATTGATGCAAAAATTCGAAAAAACAGACGCTTTTACGATTTCATTATTGTCTGATAAGTTGACACGAGTTTCACTGAGCGTTCTTTACGAAATTGTGCATAAGATGGCGGAAGATATGTTCACCAACCGTATCGCCAGTGTTTTGACTAACCTTGAGCAGTGCCGTGATAGAAGCGTTGAGTTGTTAAGCCAAATTGTTACTGGCGAAGAAACGCGGGAAGCTCATGCGACACCGGAATAAAAACAGCAATCCATTCAATATCACCCAAGAAAGTAGGTTTAAGAAAACAATTTCGGTATGCAAAATCATGTACACTGTGTTTTAGCAGGGGCCTTTGCTTGTGGATTTTTTTACTTTTGGCTGACACAATAAATTCCTACATATATTGTGACACCTTAACTAAACTGCGTCGCGCAATCCAAAACAAGAGGTGATTGTTTTGCTTCATTACAATGCCCGTCCACCCGTAGGTCGTGGAACCCACGATCATATCGCGTTGTATGGCTGAAAACAACTTGGTCACCCTCCATATAACCTTGGTCTAGTACTCAGTAATTGGCATTTGTTCCTTCACTTGAAAAAGCATCTAGGCGGTCAGTGTTACGACGGTGAAGATATGAGAACTATACGAAAGCATGATATAAACTGCTGGTGCCTCTATGATTTAAAAAGGGCTCCTGACACGGCGCTTGAAGTCATTAAAACTGCGATAATAATACAAAAATAATGTGAATAATTATGCGAAATACTAAGATAAGTATAAAATAATAATACTAAATTGAAGGTCGTATAAATGATCAACAGCATATACACAGTCTACCGTAGAGGAAAGCTTACTATTTTCGTAAAATTTATTTATTTTATTCAAAGTAGTTGCCTTCAGCTTCAATACAACGTTTTGCACGGTTAATTAACATGTCGAATGAATTTTTAAGTTAATCTTTAGAGATGTCCTTCAAGATCGCTG
Source organism: Dermolepida albohirtum (assembly GCA_031893035.1). Lineage (NCBI taxonomy): Eukaryota > Metazoa > Arthropoda > Insecta > Coleoptera > Scarabaeidae > Dermolepida > Dermolepida albohirtum. The sequence continues at coordinate 7,503 of JAVIWB010004274.1, read as the reverse complement.
TCGATGCGTTTTCAATGGCTTTGACGACGGCACAACGCTGTCCTTTCATCGGCAAATGCAGTTTGAAGAATAGATAGAAATCACAGGGGCCCAAATCCGGTGAATGCGGTGAACGGTTAAAGTGTCATTTGTAATTAGAAAATCAGTGATAAGCGGCGAGCGATGAGATGGTACATTATCATGTAACAAACGCCAGCTACCATTTTCACGATATTTAGGGCGCACACGACGAAAACGCGTCAAAAGACGCTTCATAACACCAAGGTAATATACAGCATTAATTGTTTGACTAGTTGGTACAAACTCTTTGTGCACTGACTTTCGAGTCATAAAAACAAGTCAACATTGTCTTGACTTTTGACTTCTCCAAACGGCTTTTTTTCCGTCTATCTTCGCTTGAATGCTTCCATTCACAGCTTTGACGCTTGGTATCTGGATCACATTGAAAACACCACGTCTCATCGCCAGTTACAATAGAATACCTGAAGTTTTCGTGCTTTTTTGAGTCTTTAATCAAGTCTATACAATGTTGAATTGAGTTAGCTTGCGTGGTACAAACCCTTGCACAAATCTTTCTCATTCCCAAATGCTGTATCAAAACGCGATGAATTGAATCTTTGGAAATATTTAATTCCATTCCCACGTATCGCAATGAGGATTTCGTCTCATTTCTGATAAATTCACGCACAAGTTCTATGTTACTTTCCGTAACAACAACGGTTTTTTTGGCACCAGAGACGTTCGTCGTCATTTATGTCGGTCGCATCACCAAACACTTGTTTCATCAAATTAAACATTTCAGCAAACGATTTACCGAGTTTAAAATAATATTTGCTCTTTGTTCAAAATTCATTTTTCGACCAATGCCAAATACACACTGTTACTTTATGCGCAATTTCTCTGCTTTTAATGATGGAAATGTCATATTTTGACATAACATTAATGAAAGATCTACCTTACCGACGCATTTGTTTTTAAATAGATGGCGCCACTAAGAATTACTATTTTAAAAAAGTTCGGTTTTCTCTGCGACAAACTGTGTATGTACATATGTATAACGCAAAAGGGGCCAACTATAATAAAAGTTATTATTCGAAATATTTTTATAAACAATCTAGAATAGATAAAATAATTATTAGCAAACTACTGTTTTCATAATCCATCAGTGCAGTAATTTTTTAATTTTGTCTCCTGCAATCATACAAGACTTTTGTATTTTATCCGATGATTTCAGGTTTTCTCTTCTGGCCGCCTACATTTTAATCTAGCTTCGAATCAAGTACAACAGGGCTCTTTCCGATGTGTCGATTCTCGTTTCTCTTACGCTTCGGAGAATCCCTTTACTCGAAAATTGACAGGTTCTTTTTCGCTAATTTTATGATCTGTTGATCAGCATGAAGCTGTAGCTTTGTTTTTATTTTTAGCATATTTTCGCTAAATGTTAAGTCTCGTGAATGTTCTCCCTTTTGTTGTAGAACCGATCAACAATATATATTTCAAACATAGTACAAGTACTAATACGATAGCTGACACAACACAGGACACTCGACGACAGCTTAGGATAGATCACAGGTAATTCGAGTATAATATGTATTCCCAGTATGCACCTATTATTGTAAATTAGATAATTTGAATGGATAATAACAGAATTGCTGCTAATGTATCCAATAAACATTTACATGGAGTATAATTACTGAAACTGAATTTACCATTAATCATTTACATGGTATATAATTATTGAAACCTAATTTTCAAGAAAATTCTATATAAATGGGACGACATTGTTGACATATACGGCTTAATAATATTATTTGTACCGAAGACGATAGCTTATTAAAAATTCAACAACAAAATGTCTTTACAAACTCTTCAGAAGGGGTCATATTTAACTCTTAAAAGGCCGGCATCAAGTATTAAAAGGCGTCGGTCATATTTAAATTTTAAAAGGTTGAAAATCCTTCGTTTAACAGGTGACCAATATTATTTCTTTAAGTTCTTAATGCTACAATTTTCTTTTACAAATTATCGTTTTCAAGAACATCTACAAAAGCGGATCTGTGATTAATAGAGTTGGCACTGCGGGCGATCGCTCAGCAACGTGTGCTTCGAAGAGCAACAGATTTAGGAGGTGCTATAGGGGGACCGCCAGTCAGCTATCGTTCTGTGCGCCCAACGTATATTTCGTTTGTAGGATTGTCTTTACAGCATTAGGGGTTTTGTATAGTTCAGGACATAGAATCACATAAAAGCTTATTATAAACAACCAGGCATCGTGTAACTGTTGTTCATTGGAGGGTTAGAAAGCATACCAATCGTTCAACCTAGTGTACTTCACATGCGTTCTATGTGCGGTAGGTGTGGCGACCACGTAGGCTACTTAAGAATATTGATGTTAGCCTCGCAATGTAACAATGCGTTATGAGAACGGGAATTATCTTGGGAGACGACGTTATTTAGATCTTGGGTATATTGTGAAGCGAATGCTTCTAAAACTACGTAAATGTATCTTTGAGTAATTCAATGGCCTCGTAAACATGCTAAAAGAGTTCCATTTCCTATGCTCATTTCACTTCAAACCATTTACCCGTTAGCAAATGCAGTCTTGAGTTCTAGGCAAAAATTCAAAACCTGTGTTTCGGTGTGTGTCGACCATAATCGCCTCACCGATAAAAACGATATTGTTTCACTTTTTATCCCAATCTGCCCATACAATATACCATTCTAATCTAGAAGCACGACGACCATTAGTGAGAAGTAGTATTGGACTTGGCCGATAGCAAATCAAGTAAAACAAATGAATACGGTTATATGTGGAACATGATGTTATTCTATGATACATCTCTGCTAAAAAAAAACAATTTCCCAACTACTACGTCGATCCCTTAGGGTAAATAATCGTAGTTTCCTATTTCGACACGCTTTGTTAGTTTCTGAGTATATAATAACTTAGTTTTCAGCTGAAGGTGGAATTTTTAATACGCTATCATCTAAAAGATAATCGAGGATTTGTTGCGTGGTATAAAACGGAGAAAAGATGCACGCCCACGATTAGATACTGGAAAAGTAACGCGCTAAGCAATCGAAACGGTATCGAAATTAGAAAATATTTCAACGTATTTTGCCCCGAACCATGACTACATTGATAGAAAAATTCTATTTGAGAAAAAGCAACAAAATTAAAAGTAAAAAAAGTTAATATCGTTCAAAGGTGTTTTTATGTAAATATTTGTGTTCGAAGAGAATTAAATTTCATTAAGAACATTGCGAGATACAATGATTTTGGTTCGAAAATAATAGATTAACTAGCAAAGCTAACTTAAAAAAGACAGTACGGGATATCACTTATTTGTCACCTCAAACAAATCGAGACAAGTAATTTATGTGCTTATTGTTTCACCCAGTTACAAAAAGTTTAAATAGGACTTTTAAAAAATGCGGATTTTTGAAGATAAATTTGGATTCAAGAATTCTATTTAATTTCTCGTAGGAAATGTGAAAGATAAAGTCAGAGTTCAATCATAAATCGTGGATTTACGAAATACAATGCCGAGATTGTAATAAATAATACATCGGTCAAATTAAACGCTCGATTAGAACCTGGTATAAACGACATATCGCGCACAGAAGTATAATTGGCCTGAGAAATTCAGTTTAGCGAAACACGTGCTAGACAATAAACATAATTTAACCGCGGTTTGTCAGTATTTTATCAAAAATATAATTACCATGAATTGGATAGTTACGAGAATGTATTTATTGTGAAAAAATAAAAACTATGATAAGACGTCCGACAAAATATTCTTACCTCTTTGAGTTCCTGGAACATACGACCGTTAAAAAAGGTGCATAAAAGGAAACGAGGGTGTACTTACATATTAAATTGCGTGAAATAAGTCAGTGTGTATTTGATGGTTAGTGGGAAAGTTGTGTAGAATTATTCCGTGCCAGATTTATCGCAGTTTTAGGAGCAACACTATGATTAATTAGGTGCTGATAATGACAACTTAGTTGTCGAAATACGTACGTAAATAAGGGGCTTTATTTATTTTTTTTGCTAAAGATATTAGTATATTAAGTACTCTTTCAACAGAAGAAATTATAGTTTATAAACATAGTTCAATATTTAAATAATTGTGAAATTACTGACTCGCTTCTATAGTTCTATCTCATAATATACAAGGAAGACAAATTGTTATGAAAATTCTGATTCCATTATTTCTTAACCAACGTTCTTGTAATTCCTAAAATCCTTTGATTCATCTTAACAGCTGCCATTGTTAATTTCTTAGCAATAGTTTTTAACTTTTTACTAACTTGGAGCTATTTTTTTTGACGGAGTTCGGATAATTGTTGACGAATAATACCACATTTTCGTCCGCATGAATAGTTTCCTCGTCCTTCCTTCGAACACAAGTATTTACATAAATACATCCTTGAACGATATTAACTTTTCTTACTTTTTCATTTTGGTCCCTCTCCTCGAATAGAATTTTTCCATCAACGTAGTCATGGCTCGAGGCGGAATACGTCGAAAGATTTTCTCATTTCGACGCCGTTATTGATTGCTTAGCGCGTTACTTTTCCAGTCTGTAGCCGTTGGCGTGTATCTATTCTCCGTTTTATAGCGTACAATAGACCGTCGACCATCTTTTAGACGGTAGCTTTTTAAAAATTCAACCTGTAGCCGAAGACTAAGTTGTTATCTACTCAGAAACGGACGAGACGTGCTGAAATACGTCAGGATCAACATGATGTTAATTCGGGTGAAGCATCTCGGTATTGTTGAAACAATAAGTTTATATGTCTATCTATATGAACTATTGAATTAGGAACGATGTATCTTCCCAAATATTTATTAAGGTTGGGATTGAGGGTACACACACATTGTAACTCACCTAAAACATGTACTTTTAATATTGGGTTGGCAACTAAGTACTTTCGGTTTTTACTGATAGAGAGCGCTGCTTTATTTTTTGTATAACGTATGTTTGTGCTGTACTTTACCGTTTGTCGCGTGATACTAGTCACATTGACCTAACTTCAGAAGCAAGTAGTGCGTGATTTTTATTAAAGCTATTAGTTGTGGGTTAATTTTAAATGGAGTGCAGAAACGAACATTTTCGACATATTTTACTATTTTATTTCCGTAAAGGAAAGAAAGCTGCTGCGGCTCACAAAAATATATGTGAAGTTTATGGTGCTAATTGCTTAACAGAGCGCACGTGTCAGAATTGGTATAAAAAATTCCGTTCTGGAGATTTTTCCCTCAAAGATGAGCAACGTTCTGGTCGGCCTACTGAAGTTGATGGTGACCAAATCAAAGTCATAATTGAAGAGGATCGTCATATAACTGTTCGAGAGGTTGCGGAGAGGCTACATGTATCGCACACAATAATTGAAAAACATTTAAAATGTCTTGGGCTAGTTAAGAAGCTTGATATTTGGGTACCTTACGAATTGAAAGAAATTCATTTAACACAAAGAATCAACTTTTGCGATATGCACCTTAGACGAAATGAAACCGACCCTTTCTTAAAAAGAATCATCACTGGTGATGAAAAATGGGTCCTGTACAGTAACATAGTTCGAAAACGATCATGGAGCAAACACGATAAATCAGCTCAAACCACATCAAAAGCTGAATTGCATCCAAAAAATATCATGCTGTCAGTTTGGTGGGATTACAAAGGTGTTGTGTTTTTTGAGCTGCTTCCAAGGAACCAAACGATCAATTCTGATGTTTACTGTCAACAATTAATAAAACTGGATGAAGTAATCAAAGAAAAACGGCCAGAATTGTCAAATCGGAAAGGTGTAGTTTTCTACCAAGATAATGCAAGGCCTCACACATCTTTGGCAACTCGTGGGAAACTATTGGAGCTCGGCTGGGAAGTGATGCCACATCCCCCACACAGCCCTGATCTAGCACCATCTGATTACCATTTATTTCGAAGTTTGCAGAATTCTTTGAATGGTAAAACTTTCACAAATGACGATGACCTTCACTCGCACCTGGTTCAGTTTTTTGTTGATAAGGACCAGAAATTTTATGAGCGCGGAATCATGCAGCTGAAAGAAAGATGGCAAAAGGTCATTGAGCAAAATGGAGAAAATATATAATTGATTAAAAACTATTCTTTGTTTAAAAAAAAAGTGTTTTATTTTATACTACAAAACCGAAAGTACTTAGTTGCCAACCCAATACATACAGGGCGTACACAAAAAAGAATACATATACAAATAAAATCTGTAGTTCTTCGATTCAAACTAGCGAAGCTGCAGCAATTAAAGAAAAACATTTGGAAGTACTTCCGCTGAAACCGATTTAAAACAAATTTACGACAATTATAAAGGTTTATTTGATTGAAGAGAAGAATTTCAAAAGACTGGGTTGTCATTAATGGAGTCAATGCAAATTGTGAATGATGTATACTCACTGCTACGTGCTACTAGTGACATAAAACTTCTGTGTTGTAGAAAAGTTCGAGAGTGTTATAAAGAAATATTTCGATTTTATCAGAGTAAGACAAATTTGTATTGGTGCGTATATAGATCCGTTATCTATGTCTAAAGATTATTTTAAATAGCGTGTATTACGTCTGTAGATGTCGAGCGATCATTTCCTGAATCAACACGGCGTATTTTGCTCTCCGAGACAAATGTGGAAACTTACGTCATGCTGCAGATATTTCGTCAGTCTTATCCATTTTGCACTGTTCAACAACGGTTGTCAATAGTGTGTGCTATTTATAAAACAAAATGTTCTATAAACAATTCATGCATCGCAAGGTCGTACGTTTGTTCGTACACTCGCCTTGTTACCATCCTGAATCACTGGAAAAATATCTCAACTCTAGTAATTACCATATTTGTAGAATATCCAGATGCGAATTTCGCAATTTCCTCCTTCAGATCGTTAATTAAATTCATCAATTTAGAAATTTGGTGAACACTGTTCACATTCGAAGCATATGTACTTTATTCTACGTCTAACACTACCCTTTACCTCGGTATCCGGAAGTTGAAAACAGGAAATATGTATTGATGTGTCGCAGCTATCGCACTTGATAAATTTGTCTGATTTTTCATTAATAATTGAGATAGATATACACTACAGGCGATAAGTGAGGGATCACTTATCATAAATAACAAAACACTTGTATTTTAGACACATCCCTTAGACTTTTACCTGTTTTGGTGAGAATAATTGAAATAACAGTTGTAAATGTAATTCTGAGAAGGATTATTCGGATTATTATTATAAATTAGATAAATATATTGGGTCTGGGAAAAAGTTCGTGGCGTTTTTCCCGATAGATGGCATTGGTTGCCGATAACTAAAGAACAACAAGTCACAGCGACACCACCGAGGGCTCGTTTTTTAGATGACCTTCCGAACGTTAGTTTGAGCGTAGAAACATTGTAATCGGTGCAGTGGTTGGAAAGTTATTCGCACTTGAGAATGGAGAAGAATAATGAGAAATTTCGATATATTCTGCAATA